>OX422215.1:494897910-495387910 GCA_949130495.1 Sambucus nigra
TGTCAATCTAGTATGTACCCAGAGAACATTAAGATACGACTACAGAACTTTCTCCAAAAGTAACAACTTTAAGCCAATAACAATATTATACATAAATTATACAGTCTCAAACTGTCCAAACGAGACAATTCAAGAGATCTCATTACAGGGGTAATGACTCTCGAACGGGTCTAAGGGCTATTGAATGCGTACGCATAAGAACTAGAAGGCTAGTATTTATGCACACTATATTTAATTTCAAGTATGTTTCATTTAATTATCATACTATATATATATTGTTCGATATACAGAGTAATTTTCAAAAAAAGTTGAAAAGTCCCACCCCCATATGGACAATAATCCAGTGGCCATGCCACTTTTAAAACTAACCAAGCAAACATTTACTAAACAAAATAATCCAACAGCAATGTCAACAACAAATGTGTATCCCGTACTCCTTCTAATTCATCTACTGAATTAATTCATTTCATCAATTAAACTAACAATTAACGTATAGAATTATTAATTTACTAATTTACATTGATTGGCAATCCTACTTTCATATGAAATGGGCACTAATTATTAATTTACTTTCATCTAAAACTGTTTCATTTATTAATTACATTTTAGTGGATGTAATTATAGAATCTATGGATGGATTCAATTTAATTTTACTATGTGAATGTTTTTATCTACAATGAGTTAACCTTGAAACAATATATATTATCTCATAGAATCATCAAAACACGATATTAAGAGAATTACAATGGTACCTTGACTTACCCCGCCTCCCCACCCCCACCCCCACGCCCACCACAAACAAATTAACAAATTCATGGGTTAATTCATGGGTTAATTCAAATACAAAAATAAGTTCATGGGTTAATTCATGGGTTAATTCAAATACAAAAATAAAAATTCATGGGTTAATTCAAATACACACACACACCCACACCCACACCCACCTCCCTCCACACCCCCCACTCACCACATACACACACACACCCCCACCCACCACATTCATACACACACACACAATAGCCCCCCACCCTGCCCCACCTCCCTCCATACCCCCACCCCCTACCCCCACCCTGCCCCACCCCCCACACATGAAAACACACACACACACACGCACATATATACACACAAACATATATATAAATGGAAGAGAGAGAGAGAGAGAGAGAGAGAGAAAGAGCGTAAAGAGAGAGAGAGAGAACGGCGGGAGGGAAAAAAGAAGGGGTAAGGGGTTTTTTCTGTTTAAGTTATCACGGTCGTGTCAAGGTCATTAACCGTGACAATTATTTAAAGAATTGTCATGGTCATTGACCGTGACAATTCTTTTTCACGGTCGTGTCAAGGTCAATGACCGTGACACAAAACGCGTGTTTTTTGTCATGGTCAATGACCTTGACAAGGGTGGCCGGCTGAAAGGTGACAATTTTGTCATTTTGGTGTAGTGATAGTTAATAAGGGCCATCTCCGAATCAAACTACTTTATCAATTCGCATCCATTACAACGTCACTCCTTCAAATTTTTTTGTCCTTCTTAATGCTTTCTCTTTTCCACCTTTTAGTCGCTTACCACATCCTTTCGCTCTTATTTTTTGCGGTTCATTATCGATGTATTGATGATTTCACACAAGCAACAATTAAATCTATCGTTTCACATGCCACATCTAAAGCATCATAAAAAAAATGTATCTTATGGACTAATAAGGGCCCCTCCACCACATCTAAGGATCTTTGGATTAGTCAACTATGTTGGAGGAAGTACAATTTATCGCATGTTATCACCATCCCACTAGAATCCCTAACGGTTAAATTTTTGGCAATCTTGGTCCACCTACTCAAGATGTACTTTCTCGGTAAACTATGAATGTAAAAAGACTTCACCAAATATGAGAGCATGTATTGGCATGTAATACCCATTCTATCAAACAACTTGTAACTACAAGATACAGAATCCAAACTCCGACCGTAACGTATTTGTTGCACACGTTGGTTATCATCAATTGTCTTTCGTACCTCATACACATTTGTATGCCCCTCCTCAATCATAAAATCAAACTTATAATTCAACATTTCCCACATCTCATTTTGAAACATGTGGAAGATTTCTCTCGTATAAATGCCCACCATTTGCACCAAAATAAAGTGTATAAGTCTCAATTTCGGTTTCTCATTGTAATCTTTGTGATCAAAAATCAAATTTTCATAATGTCGATGCATAATACCCCTACTAAATTGGGTCATAAATTCAACAAGGGAATTGTGCTTCAAAACATATTTCTTTATAAAAAGAGTGTTCATTTTCCTCTCTTTGGCTACTCGACATATTTGTGGAAAAGATATGATTCACGTATGTCGGGAGCCATTTTGAACGAATTTCATACAAAGAATTAAACCACTTATTTGCACTTAAACTGCTTCTTATCATAAGATCAAGCTACCTCGAACAAAACTCTTCTCTTGTCTCCGATTTCCATATATAATCGAAAATCTTCCCCGATATGTGCTATACTTCACCCCATCTATTTTCTTCGAAAACATCATCAAAATGTGTCACAAGCATAACCTATGGCATGTGTCGGGTTGTACTTCAGCTATAGCCCTCATCATAGCCGGATCTTGATCGGTAATTATCATTTTTTACGCACCACCCGACATCGCATCCAAGACTTGATTCAAGAGACAAAGGAATGACTTAATTGTTTTGTCGCTCAAAAAAGAACAAATGGATATAATTGTTTGCCCGTGATTGTTAACCCCCATAAGTGGTGAAAATACTAAATTATATTTATATGTATTGTATGTCATGCCAAACACCACCACATCACCATAACAACCATAAGCCTGTCTGGATGTGGCATCCGCCTAAAAACAATGCTTGATTCTATTTTCATCATCTGACTCAATTTTAAAATAGAAGGATGGGTTCTTTTGTTGCTCTAAATTCAAAAACTCTAAAAACATGTCACCATCACGACCAGCTAACTCACTACGACTATTTCGGCTTGGGTTCTACAAATATTTTTGAATGAAGCCAAAATTCTCAAACACACTTGCTTGTAACCCCAATATGTTGTATGGTTGACGCTTTGGTGTGTTACTACACCAAGTTGTTGAGTCCAGCATTTTTTGGCATTCAAAATTCCACTTTGTGACCGTAGAAAATGTGTTTTTGGTTAGAGTAGCCAATGGGTGGCTATGACCCTCATCAAATATACTACTCACAAACTTGTTATATTTCGAAACCAACACCACAAGCTTATTTTTACAATTCTCTCTAACGGCCCCTTGGCGTCTAGATGTCCTCGATCTTTCTACAAGCGTACTCTTCCCTTCTTTAAAACATACATATGACTTCCTAATAAACTCCTTCATCTCTCGACGCCTATTAATCATGGAATTGTGAACACTAAATACCGCATTTTAGCATATTCATTGTAGAAGTTCCAAATATCATCCAAACTTTCAAACTACTACCCAATCTTTGGTGTTTTTTCAAAGGGTACAGGAGCGTTGAGTAAATTGTCTTGTTCGAAATCAACTTCTTGAACCTTATGAAGTTGCACATTCCCATTTACCTCAAATTCAAATTCAATTTGCATATCTTCCCCTATCTAAAGTTCTTTGTTATTCCTAACAGAAGAAGTCTCCATTTTTTGGAAAAAATCAAATGAGAAAATAGGAATTAATTACAGTGTATATTAATTTTTATTTAAGTCTTTTTTAGGGAAAAATCAAATGAGAAAATAGGAATCAGATGAGAAAATCAAACAAAATAACCCAACAAATTATTTTTTTTCCATACAGAAATTACGAACAAAGTCCTAAGCACGAAATAGGAACAAAACTTCTTTATCGCGCAGTAAATTCACCCAACTGATTTATCACAAAATAAGGAAAATAAACCAATGAATTGCTTAAAATCTAAAGGTGTGTTAATGTCGAGTAATGTGAAGAAGGTCGACGAATATACACGCAACAAATTAGGTTTACAAAAATAAAAGCTGAGGAATTAAATTAACTGGTATGTTACGAGTTACCTCGTAGGTGAAGAAAATGGACGATTTAATCTCAGCTGAATAAGCGGCAATAGAAACGAAGAGAAAGAGAGAGTTGAGCGTTGGAAGCAGGTACTAAGAGAGAGTGAGAATGAAGGTGTTTGTGTTTTATGTTGAGGTTCGTTTTGTTTTATATAATGTCGTTTAATTAATGACACACGAGTGATGTATATTTAGTGATGTAACTGAGCCTCCCTATATATATATATATATATATATATATATATATATATATATATATATATATATATATATATATATATATATATATATATATATATATATATATATACATGTGATTGTAGGGTGTGAGTATCTTTTTTATTGTTCATTTCTATAATGCTTTGTATATTCCCACTGAGCATGGGCTCACACCCTCTCTTTGTTACGGAAGGTTGGGTGTTGTTCTGTATTTTGAGAGCGTTATGCAGGTAAATATACGTTATTTATTTAAAGTTAGTAGCTCTGTTTACTTTTACTTTGGGGTGCTCCCTTATGGGTCTCTCACGTAGTTTATCTTAAAAATGGAATCGCATGCTAACAAGTGAAATTTTAACTAAAATTAAACTGGACTAGTAGCCTTATGTAGGTTGTTCCATTGCACTTCACACCTAACGCTAGGGTCGAACCGGAGTCACTCACAGGTAAGCCATAAATCAGGGTCGGTATGCTACAAATGGTATCATAGATCTAGGTTCATGGTTCCTTTCGGGAGTGACGTAGTTAGGTCAGTATTAGATCTTTTGATATCGGTGTGGTTTGGGACGATCATGATAGTTTGATGAAGGTTTACTTCATCTCCTCGATGATAAAGTCAAAGAGGTCAACAACATAAGAAAGTTAGTGCCAAGTGGCACGCAATCAAATTGATGGTTACTAATCCCTTCCGCAATTCTGATTAGAATTTTAGTAATTTACGGGTGTCCATGCAAGCCTATTGTGTTGCCATCATAGTTTTTAGTGTTAGGTGCTTGTGTTATATTCTTGGTGATAAAGAATCATTTGAGATGTCGATAGAATGGAATGAGGCCTATTGGGAAAGTTGCACGAGTTGCATATAGTTGACAGTAGAAGTGGATGGTTAGGGTGTCTCAACTAGACAATAATAATTGGTAATTAAGAGGTATATATAACCCTTAGGTACGGAACCTATGGGTAATTAACGTTGGTGATGTAATTATACAAATTCGATCCTTGGGGTGATATCGCAATTGATGGCGATCCGGTGAACACATGAGGTCGTGTAGGCTAATAGTGGCAATACCGCAACCCTTTGCGTGAGATGTCTTATGAAATGACTTTGGTGATGAGAGTAGCTGTGTTAGTGACAACAGTGAGTAATGTTCACTGCGACCCAGTGGTAAAGTTTATGTATCTCATATATGGAGACTAAATAACTAAATGGACTTTATAAGTGTTTATTTTTTGGTGAGAAAATGTTAGTTCCTCTAGTTGAGGACTTAGGTTTGGTGCATCTTGATTATAATGAGATATTGAGGAATAAGATACTGTGAGGCGTCTGTGGTATGGGCCTTGGTAATTATAGGAATTACCAGACATATGTATTCTACTAAGATTTATATAATCATGTTAGCTCGTCTGTTGTCACATGGAGTGATATTCACATAGTAAGGAAATTTAGTTGCCATAGTTAAACATTCATTTGAGGATTGGGTGAGGTAGACCTTGTGGTTTATGGGTTGCAAGCAATGTCCTGTGTCCTGTCATGACCCGTAGTAGCATTAGTTATGGTTTGTACATGACTTCTAGTCACACCCATTTGGATGAAAGGTAAGATTAGTATCTAAGTGTTGAAACTCGTCTTAGCTGTAAAGGTAATGGATAGGTGCGGGGTAATCCTAGTATATGAGTAGTTCATAGGAATTTTGAGCTCCCCATAGTTGTGGGTGGCATCATCGAGGATAAGTATCAAGTTTCTTGATGTCTTAAGGTGTTCAACGATTAAGGTGAACTATATTTACAACCTCTTAGACTAGTGTCGTTGAGAGCACCAATTAATATCATTATGGGTATCATAAGGTTTGTAGATTGCACCTATGATAATAAAGATATAAACAATGAAATCTTGTAGGATTTGGGACTTTACATGAAATATGTTTGGTGTCCTTAGGAGATCAATTAACTTCGGTAAAAAGAGGCAATAGCATTCTATTAATGATTGAGTTGACGATCAGATGATGACCCCAGATTGATGGTTATGTAGTATGTGTGTCGGGTATGGCCTTCCAGTAGGCACATAATCCCTAAGGTAAGATGGTAGTAGTGTTTTTATAGGAGTGATGCTTGAATGTCATGGAATTACTCTTATGGGCATGGTCATAACCAGTTTTGGGGTACACTAAGAGATGTATTTGAGACTTAGAGTGATGATACTAAGTGGAGACTTCAAAATGGCAATTAAGGTGGAGTAGCATCAAATATGACTAGTATGTCGGGGGTATCGACTATATATTCTAGGGTGACCTTGGTAAAGGAAGGATTAGTTCTTGGAAAGTCTCGCCAAGTTAGTACATGTTAGAAGTAGTAGCACGGCGCGGTACTTACTACCCTTAGGATGCCAATGGTGACAAGTGTGGTCATCCTGTGATTTCTTTGTTAGTAGAAACCTCAGGTCATCCCTTGATTTCTATGTGGAAGTAAAACTAATAACGCATTGGAACATGTAATTTCAAAGGTATATATATACATATTTTCGAATCAATGTGATTGTAGCATGTTATTATCTTTCATGTCATTCGTTTCTATACTGCTTTGTGTATTCCCTCTAATACCCTGTAATTTTTATGACTTTTAAAATGGGTTATATTTTAAATTAATGGATTAATTGGATTTTAATTATTAATTAATTCATTTGGGTTTTATCCGAATTGTGGATATTAAAATGGATGATTCTGAATATTACTTGAAGATATTTAGGTAATATATGAATGTGAAGCTATTGATATGGATGTGGGAATTAAATTCAGTAATTTGGATTTTTAGTCGGACGCGGTATGGGACGTGTCGGGACTAAATTATGAGATTAAAAAGTAAATTTATTTTCTATCGACCTTATAGTCATTTTGACTGCGTCGTTGCATCCGAAAGGGTTGAAATAGTCAGAAAAGTCTATTTGGATGTTGGATTTGGGTCCCGGGGCGTTTGGAAATGAAAAGACAACCCAAAAGGGCGTTTTGGTAATTTTTACAAGGGGGATGAATAGTGATTTCGGGTTTTGTCTTATTATAAATATTTGGAGATTCGTTTCATCTCTTCTACACAAAATTGAAAAGTCATCTTCTTAGAGAGAGTGAAAGCTTGCTTGGAAAGAAAAAAAAAGCTTGCTTGGAAAGGAAGAGAACCAAAGGTCAAAGGTCACCACCACCATCATCACCTATGTTATTCAACTCCAAAGGATCAGATCTTCATTAGAGGCAAGTGTTTGATATTTGCAACTTAAGTTCGTATATTGTCCATGTTATAATAATTATAAAAGAGATGTTTTTTTCATGTTTGGAAGACATAATGGAGTTGTTATATGGATTTCTAGAAACTGAAATGATATAGGAAGTAAACTCATGTTGTAGGATGATAATAATCCACGAAATAATCATATATCTATGGAAGAAAATTCTGAAAACCATTGATGTATTCTTGAAGTTAATATGTTGATAATTTTCTGGAAAAAGAGGATATAAACATGCTTTTAATCCAATCTCTTGATGAATCTAGGATGTTTAGAACATTAGAAATCGTTCATATATGTTGATATATCATTTAGTAGAGATTATAAGCCATTTGGGATGTTAATATGAAGGTTAGAATGCATAAAAATGGTGAAACTCGTAGTTGCTGAATTGCAGAAAAACCAGGCTGTGACCTGAGGGATCGATCGATCGACCCCTTGCCTTCGATCGATCGACCTCCCAGAATTCTTATAGTTGTTTCTTTTAAATGTTGGTTCTTATCCAAAATCTTTGGTAGATCTTTGGTGATTTTTAATTGGATATTATGGGACTTAAAGAAGATCAGTAAGCCCTAGGTAAGATTTAAATTAGTTTGATTGGGATTTCAATTGATTAGTATAATGATAATTAATTTCAAGGAATTTCGATTGCTAGATTCAATTGTTGAATTCTAACTGGTATGCCTGAGGATTAAATATAGGACCAGTAGGGGTGATTGAATATAACACCTAGGTATCCTTAAGTTTACAAGAGGGTTTAATCCTAAGTGAAAGAAGATGTGTTTATAAGAGATTTGAAACTATCGGTTTTAAACTTTAATTAAAGGGAGAATTTAATTCGTAGTAATTCGGGAGATATGGCGATATGGACCAGTAGGGTATAAGTGACTTCGAATTGAATTTATGTTGAGAAATAACCTATTGGAACCTTGTGTATTGAGTGAGGGTAGCCTTTGGGTTACAATTTGAACATCAAGGACTGAGTTTAAGCTCATTATTGATTTTGCAAGGACTGAGTGTAATACAAGTACTTAGTAGTATAGCTCCTGGATAGAGATGGGAGTTTAGAACAGTTTTGGTTGAAAGAGGGTATGAGGTTATCTCGGTCGCGTATTTGAAGTTGACGGACCTCCTCGATCGACAAAGTTAAGTAGTAGTGTATTGGAGGGGTTCCTTGTTTGGATTTCTCTTTGCGAGACGCTCCGTGCATGAACCTTAACGACGTCGGGACTGGAGAGATGTTATAGGATGCGAGGATGTTGGTTTAGTTGATAAGTCATGATATTTTAATACATGAGAATTAATGAGATATAATGCTACGTATGGGAATAATCTAAGGGTAATGTGAGTACCTCGTTGATATTATATTATAGGTAGATTATTGTGCCTATTTGATTGATTTATGATTATGTGTATGACATACCTAGCTTACTTACTATCGGTGGGTGGTTTGCGCATGAGGGCAATCATATCCTGATGAATCCATGGGATCTTTGATTTGTCGCTCCAGAACATAGTTCTATAAAAGACTTATCGGGGAGTTGATAAGTCCGCTGACTGTTGGTACGTAAGTATGTGCGTGACCCATGGATACGAGAACTATATTCGCCTCCAATTTGTATGTTATTATTTGTGGTTTCGAGGAATCTTTACTGAACCTTTAGTCCCCTATTTGGCGACCAACGATGATGGGACATGATAGCAGAGTAATGCATTGCACCGCAACTGTGACTCGGGGTGCTGTATTATATATGAATATATATATATAATGAATTAAATGATTGAATGGATATATATTGTGATTAAATCTATCTACGGTGATAATTGTAGATAACGGTGAATAGAGAAAGATAATGGAATTAAGTTAATGAATGTTTATTATTATAGAATTGAAAAGATTAATTCATATTAATGATTCATATTAATGAGAAACGATTCATATAAATGAGAAATGTAAATGAATAATAATGTGACGTATGGTATGGGACCTACGGGGATTATGATATGGGAATGGGATTATATGGAGACTAGAAAAGAGGAACCATTAACTAGGAGGTTGATAAGAAACGTTAAGTGTACACTCTAGTTGAGAGGTGAGAATAGCAAGTGAGAGTTAGATCTAACATGTACATAATAAATGCTTTATTGCACTTGTTAAATACTTGTTGTTTTAAAAATCATTTTCACAATCGGGCTCTGACCCGTTTCCTTGCATATTTTCTTTTCTATTGTATCTTCTATATCAGGTGTCCAGTAGCAGGGACTCCAACCTTAGCGGATTATGACAGGCTATGGAGCTATGGAGATTTGCTTAGACGCCTATCATCTTTTTGACTCACAATATTCTTAGTTAGGGCATGTCGCCTAAAGGATTCAGTTATCTCTTTTCTATCGGGGTCAAATACTATTGTATTCGGGTATTTTTAATACATTTAATATTGTTGGGATTTCTGAAATGGATTTATATTATTTGGGAATGTTTATGCCAATTTCATTTAAATTATTTTGTGTCATCTATTTGGTTATCAGTGTTGTAGAATAAAATGTGTTGTGTTATTCTTAAAATGGAAATGGATTTTGTTAAATTAAAATTTGGAAAGTTTTTTTTAACACCATCTTAATTGGGTATTGGGTGAGTTGTAAATATTTTCGACAGTGATGCTAAGAATGAGCCAACTGTATATTCTGTTTTAATTTGGTATGGAACTCGCCACCCGGTATTTAATTAGGTGGGGTGTTACATTCCCACTGAGCATAGGCACACACCATCACTTTGTAACGGCAGGTTGGGTGCGGTTCCATATTTTGAGAGCGTTATACAGGTAAGTATACTTTATTTAATTTACGTTAGTAACTCTGTATACTTGGACTTCGGGGTGCTCCTCCATGGGTCCTTCACATAGTTTATCTTGAAACTGGAATCGCATGATAACAAGTAAAATGTTAACTAAATAAAATGGGACTAGAACTATTACGTAGGTTGTTCCATTGCACTTCACACCTAAGGCTCGGGTCGGACTGGGTTGACTCACGGGTAACCCATAAATATGGGTCGGGGAGTTACACTCCACTTCTTAAAAACGTGCTACGTGCACATATTAAGTAACTCATTGAAACTCTCCTAACATCAATCGAAAGGCTCATTTTCAAGTTGTCTAAACATTTGAATTTGATCTTTCATAGAATTAGTTTGACGGCGGGGAAGAATTTTTGGAGAAACTTTGGTAGCATGTCCCTCTAATCGAGTTCGATTCCAAAGGCCATAGCCAAGTCCTGGCCTTATCCCTTAGGGAGAAGGGAAAAATTTTTAGTCGAATGACATCCTCAGGGCACGTTTATTTGGTGAAGGTCTCGCACGCCTCCTCGAACTCTGTAACGAGGAGGTAGGGTTTTTCTGACTCCATATTGTGGTATATAGGGATAATTTGAATCATACCATTTCAAAAAGGGATTTACCCTGCATTATATGGGAATACAATGCATCTCGGAGTAATGTTTCTCTCGGGATATAAGAGGTCTCTTATAGGCCAGTATGGTAACTCCCTCTCACCCATACAAATAACTAGCATCGTCTGACATCACTCTCTCTCTCTCTTAGTAACTCAATATCCTCACTGGACACCCTAAACGTGTGACTCGCAGTGTGACTCGTGATCGAGTTGGGAGGTGTAGGAGGTGGAACCCATAAATTTAGATCATTTGGGTTACGTGGGCTATCGAAATTAAGCTCTATCGTACGATTCTCTTGTACCCTAGGAATGATGTGATTTGGAGACGTGTTTTGCATTTAAGGATGGAGAGATTATTTTTTTTGGGGGGGATTTTTTTTTTAAGTTTTGTATTTTTCAATTTTATTTTTGGGCTTTTTACGAATTAGAGTCAAATTTTGGATTAATTCGATCTAACCAAATGTCTACCTAGTCTCCTAAAATGGTGAAAAAAACTTGACGCAACTAAATAAGTGATTCTCTAACGTATGTGATTACGATTCAAGTGTAAAACGGTCACTTAAGTAATAATGCGATAAACCGGGTGTCAAACTCAGGGACTAAGACGAATGCTCATGACAACTTTTAAGTAAGAAGATTTACCCAAATGATTAACTCATGAAAAACGAAGGAAAAATGGTTGTGATGAGAATACATATTACTACTACGAAAGAAATGAAATCCTAACTACATTGAGTACTCATGCAAGACTTAACAAATTACGGATTAAGTAATATGAAAGAAAGATAAGGTTGGAATACAAATCCCCAACCCCTGATATTTTCACTAGATATAAAACTAGTCGAGAATCAAATACTTAGCTGAAAGGAAGAATTTATTAATTTTAAGTATTACATATACGGACAAATGAACCCGCACAGTACATAATCAAGATGAAAAATAAAGTTCATGAAGAAATGGTCAACACACACGTCTCATTCTTAAACTCTTCGATTACCAAGGGAAAACGGAGTTAAAAGTGCTGCGACAGTTGCATTAATAAAATGACATGTTTCTAGTTAATTATTTAACTCAAGAACCTATTTTATATCCATGCGAACCAGTTAGGGTTGGTTTCATGCATTATAACCCTTGTAAATCTAGTCGGACATGATGTTACTAACGAAATACATAATTTTAATGTTGCATGTGAATTTATTCATTATTAAAACGTATCTAAGCATGCAAGAATGAAAAAACGATGCAAGAAATTCAGAAAAACAATTAAAAGAAAAGATTGATGGAGAGGAGGACAAACTATATTGATTATTGAATGAAAGATCTCTACAAAGTATAAACTTGGTGCCAAAATAATCTCTTAGGTTCTTCCCTATTTTTCTCCTCTCCAAACTAGGTTAAAGAAAAGTTAGATATAACTAATGTTGCTTTACATCTCAATGAACCAATCTTTACAAGAGTCCTAAACCCCTACAACTCTTGGTTAAATTTCAGAATAAATGAAAAATATGCATTCAGGTAAGCCGAACTAGTTTTGGTGTGCATGAAAATCGGTACACTGGTCAATTTTCTAAAATTCCTCTTTTGCCCTTAGATTTTCTGCTCAACTTCAAATGCCCATAACGTCTTAACCTTAGCTCGGATTGAAGTGAAGTTTTTTCCAGTATTCTTGTGACTTAATTATCTTCAACTTTCCAACTGGCCCCACTTCATAACTAATATATAAAGATTATGAAAATGCCCTTAAACTTCATTTCCATGGTTTATTTCACTGTTTCGGTTTATCTCCCGCATTTACTTACATGAAATACTTCTAAACAACATGAGAAATACACAAAATAAGAGATACTCGCCAAAGAGAGTTAGTTGCATAAATATGAGATAAAATAAGGGGATAAATATGAAATATTTATGCCTAATCACCATGCTCCCGCATGCGCGTGGTCAAGGTTTCTCATCAAATAGTTCATCTTCAACCTCTTAAAGGTTGATTTTAGGGTTTAAAATCTTGGACCTGACATATCTCCTTCATTTCTAAACCATTCCTAATGATTGCTAAACAAACTCAACCTAAAATATCATAAGAAATACAAATATATATGAGTTTTATGGATTGAGGTGCAATATATATTGAGTTTCATACCTATGTGTTTTTTAAAAAATTTGACTACACATTTGAAGATTTTAAGAGTATGGTAAGGATTATTACGAGCATGGTTAGGTCTTTGTTATGTTAAGGAGGAGTTTGGTTTGATTTGAAGGCCTAAGGTGGTTTATGTCAGGAGAATTCAAAGTTTGTGTTTTTCGAATTAAAAAAACTTTCGATCAATTGAAGTGGGTTTTCATAATTACAGTAGAGTTAATAAGGACCTAATGAATGAGTTCATTGCTTCAAACCTGAGTTGCAAACATTTTATCGAATTTCACCATTACAGCTCAAGCTTTAATGGTGGATTTTTCATATTACTTCACCCAGGGGCTATTTCACATGTAAAGTTCCTACTGTTTTGATGGATATAAGCATAATATCAACACATAAATAATTTAGAATTGAAATAATTGAATTTAATGCATAAAATGATATGTTACCTGATTTGAGAGAAAATTTTGAGTTTTTGAATACAGTAAAGAGGTGACTTCTAGGCTTAGCTCGTGGGATTTTTTTAGTGTATGAGAAGGGGGTCTGATTGATCCAAATGGGAGCTGGATTTGAGAAGGTTTTGAGATTTCAAATGCTTGATAACTTGTACCTCACATGTTTGCATGGTTAAAATAGGTCATTTTGGAATTATTTTCTTGTGTGAAGGCTGAGGTGGATAAGGGGTTTTGTATAAATATCAAATAATTGGTATTTAGTCCTTGGTTGTTAAGGTATATACTCATATAGCCTTAAAATATATGTTTGATAGAGTTTAGGGGTATAATTGATATTTTTGAAAGTTTTAAAATTATAATTTCTGGTTAGCCGAAGTCTGGAGGGTCAATTTTATATAAAGTTAGTGTCTAGGAGTTAAGTATAAGTTAAGTTATGGTAGTTAGAAATAATCAGGGTCTATTTTGTCATTATTGAAACTTTAGGGAAACTTGGTTAATTTAGCTATTTTTTAGGTTTTGTAGAGTAGTTTAATCATTCTTTTGAATATGCTTGAGTTTATACATTCTTGGACTAAATTGAAATTAGGGTATCTCAATTCAAGTAAGGGTATTAAAATCTACCTACCTAAAAAAGAATTTTATCCTCAAATTTACCTTGGAAGAGATCAACATATTGGTCTTTCATAGCATGTCCTGGTTCTCATGTGGCTTCCTGCTAGTTTTTATTATCCCAGAGTTCTTTGACTGGGAGGTTTCCTTATTCCTGAGATGTTTCACTTGGCAATCCAAAATTTGAATATGACGTACTTCAAATTCATAATTTGGTTGAATAGAAATAATTGTGTAGGAGGGATCAAAAATATACTAACACGATAAGGACATGTAAAATACATTGTAAATATTGGATAATTCCACTCGTAATTCTAATTGGTAGGCTACATCGCCAATATGATTACAAATAGTGAAAGATCCAATATATACAGGGCTAATTTTGTGTTCCTTCCGAAGTGTAAAATTACTTTTCGAGGAGAAAGTTTTAAAAATACTCGATCATTAACTTGAAATTCTAAGGGGTTTTGCTGCTGGTCTGCATAACTTTTCTGAAGATCTTCAGTTGTCTTCAATCTTTCTCGAATTTTTTGTATTTTTAAATGGTTTCTTCGATTATCTTGGGACCAAATTGTTGACTACTTCCCGATTCTATCCAACATCTAGGTGAACGACAAGGTCATCCATATAAAGCTTCAAACGGGGAAGCTTTGATACTTTATTGATACTGTTTTTATAAGAAAACTCAATGAGGGGTAAATGTTCATTATAATTGTCGGGCATGTTTAACGTACAAGCTCGTAACACAACTTCTAATGTTTAAATTGTACGTTCCGATTGTCCATCTATTTTTGGGTGAAATGAGGTACTCAAATGAAGTTTATCACCCATTGTGGTTTGAAGTACATGCCAAAACTTTCCTACAAAATGAGAATCTATGTCTGACACGATGGATATAGGAATTCCATGTAATTAAATAATTTCTCGAGTGTAGTGTTTAATGAGTTTTTGAAACAAATCGATGGTTTTCACATGTACAAATGAGAAGATTTAGTAAGTTAGTCTATTATTACCCAAATGGAATTATATCCTTGAGAAGTATGAGATAGTTCTCTGACAAAATCGATGGTAATATGATCCCATTTCCACACCGGAATTGGTAAGGGTTGAAGGAGCCCACCAGGATGTTGGCATTCTATCTTTACTTACTGACAAGTAAGACATTTCTTTACAAAAAATTTAATATCATTTCTCATATTTGGTCACCAATATTGCTTCTTTAGGGCATGGTACATTTTGGAGCTTCCGGAGTGAATCATAAACTTAAAACGATGGGCTTCTTACAATACTTCTTCTCGAAGAGGTAAATCATCAGGTATATATAATGTATTTCTAAATCGTAATCTTATTTCCTTATCATACAAGAAATCGTGATTTTTATCCTCAAGGGATTGCACAAAAAGGTCTTAGGACTGTTGAACTAAGATTCTCTCTCTAAAATCAGGGTATGTAATGATGTTGGTAAATTTTTAGAAAATGGGGTATTAATCAAAGATCATATTCCTCTATAGTAGCGGCAATATCGTAAGAAATCAAAGTATGGAGTCTTCCTACCAGATTACGACTTAAAGCATCGGCTACAATATTTTCTTTTCCATATACCGTCGTTTTCTTAAATTTAAGTCTTTTTGAATGAAGATGTATTTCAAACTCTTGTGATCATAAAAAACTTGAAAACTTTCACCATAAAGTTAACAACACTAAATTCTCAAAACAAAAACTACAATCGCTAACTTAAGATCATGGATAGAGTAATTACGTTTATGAGTTTTCAGTTGTCATAACCCATACTACAGAACTTTCTCATCTTGCATTTAAACACATCCTAAACCTTCCAATGAGATGTCAGTAGATACATTAAAGTTTATATGACTCAAAGGAATAGTGAGTATAGGAGCAGTAGTTAATTTGTCCTTCAAAATTTGGAATGCTCGAGAACATTCATATGTCCATACAAATGAAAATTCCATCTTAGTTAGCTTTAAGAGGGGAAGAGCGATGAGAGAAAATTCTTCCAAAAACTGACAATAATATCCACATAATCCTAGAAACCTCTTTATCTCGATAATTCTGGTAGGATTTTTCCATTCTAAAATGGCTGAAATTTTGGGCGGATCCACTTGGATTCCATTTTCAGAAATCACATGTCTAAGAAATTTTACTTCCTCCATTGAAAAATCACATTTTCTCTTCTTAGCATATAACCGATGGTCTTTTAGAGTGCCTAATACTATTTCTAGATGTTGGGCATGCTCTATTGGATTTTAGGAAGAAACAAGAATATCATCAATGAAAATGATAACAAATTGGTTAAAAAAGGTATAAATATTTTATGCATAAGATCCATAAAATCTGCGGGTACATTGATTAATCCAAAAGACATTACGGTAAACTCAAAATGTACATACTTAGTTTGAAAAGTAGTTTTTAGAATATCTTCTTCTCTTACTAGTAATTGATGGTAACTAGATCTTCAGTCTATTTTAGAAAAGACCCTTGCTCCTCGAAGTTGATTTAATAGATCTCTGATTCGGGGTAGAGGATACTTATTCTTAATAGAAACTTAAGTCAAATTAAGATAATCTCTACATAATCTAAATCTTCCATCGTGTTTCTTGACAAATAATACAACATCTCCCCAAGGAGATGAGCTTAAACGAATAAAGCCTTTTTTTAAGAAGATAATCTAATTGAGTACAGAGTTCTCGAAGTTCTAAAAGAGCCATTTGATATGGAGGTACAAAAATAGGAAGACTATTCGGATAAAGATTTAGGCTAAATTATCTTTCTTAGGAAGGGGGTAGTATTGGTAATTCTACTGGGAAAACAACGTTAAATTGTTCCAAAATTCTTGGAATTAAAGAATAATTTTGAATTTGAAAATTGATGGTTCAGACGCACATGATCCTTGAAATACAAAGGAACAATTTTCTTTGTTTCGAAAATAAATTTTCTTGGCTAGACAATCAATATAAGCATGATGTCTTGATTGAACGTCCATCCCGATAATAATATCGAAACTGCAAATATCTAAGAATATCAAGTTAATAAAGAGTGTACCTAAACCAAGCTAAATTTTACAATCTCTATAAACTTATGTCCATGTATTGATTTCACCTGTTGGCAATTCAATATCCAATAGAATAGCTAAAGATGTAAGTAGTAATTATAATAATTTATCTAGTTTCAAACTGATAAAGGAATGTGTTGAACCTGAATCAAATAAAATACGTTCAGGAAGATGATTAAAAAATATTGTATTTTCTTTCACGTCATGGGAGTTTCATGTAGGCAATATCACACAATTCTTTCCACGAATAGGAACTGACATAATTTTCTTAGAAGGATTGGGCTTAGGTTGGTTTTTGATAGGAAGAGAATTTTGATTTCATGACGGATTATCTAACTGATGATGAATTGGAAGAGATATTAATTTAGCACACTATGGCCAAATATGTCCTAGTTCTTTAGAATCATAACAACGAATCATTAAACGGGGAGCATTATGGCAAACTTGAAATAAGCTTGTCCACTTGAATTTGGATAGGGTTGAGGTCGAGATTGAGGTAAAGTCCTAATCACATGATTATTTCTAGTAACAGGGAGAAAATATTGTACTACGGCGGATAAATTTCATTCCACAATTACCTCAAAGTCAATAAGTTGAGAATAATCTCGAATTTATAAAGTAACGACAAAATTCTTAATTCCCGAATGTAGTCTTCTCTCAAACTGCTTCTATATTTTTATCTCAGTATCACATACTCAATGTCATAACTAGCTAGCTCGATAAATTTGTCTTCATACTAGTTTATGCACAGTTTTGCTTGTTGTAATCTTAAGAAACTGATAGTTCATTGATCTCGTTTGGCTTTGAAAAATACTTTTTGAAGAATATTTCTTCAAATTTCTCCCAAGTAAAATTAACAGCATTTTAGTTACAAGACACCACTTGCCACCAGAAATCAGCTTCACCTTCGAACATATAAGCCGCTAGAATTATTCGGAGATTAGAAACTATACCTACTCTATTTAGAATTTTCACAATCTGATGTGTCTATTTCTCAGCTTCACTAGCACTTGCCTTTACAAATAATGCCGGAGATCATTATCTCCAAATTTCTTTGATGACATTCATCCTACGAATTTCTTCTGAGGTTTTCTATGGACCAAGGCGAGGAATTTATTGTTTTCGGGGTAAAGATGTTAATTGCCCGAGACATTGAATGATTCTTTTAGTGTGAGTATATTCAGTTTCAATTCTAGTGGATGGAATTGGAGTACTAGCCATTCTAAAACATACTAGAACAATCACAATGATAAATAAGAATATAAAATAGGAATATATCACAAGCCTACTATATTATACAAAGATAGAGTTCTATGGAACAATAAAGTCATATTTCACACTAGTACTTACTCTACATCAGTCAAGTTTAGTCGACCTCTTAAATATTACTAGGACACACTATATACAGTACTTTATTTTCTTATATCATATTAGGAGATATGACTTTCTTGATTTTGGATTCTTCTTAGGCCGGAACAACAAAATTATTCTCAAAAGAGTTATAATCTAGAATATCAAAGTAGTCATTGGGTTTGGGTGACTTATCATCTGTCGAGTCACTTGTGTCAGAAGATAAACCAACTATAAGTTCACCATTTGATGTCGCGTCAGGATATAATGGTGGAGTTAGTAGTACATCAGCTTAAGCAAGATTTATGGCCTCCTGGAGTATGACTGGATCATTAACATAATCATCTACTTTCCTCATCACTTTAAATTTGCCTAAAATCGATTGTGCAATACTAATCTCTTTATGTAACTACTTGAACCTATTCAGTCTTCATCTACAGTACTGATAATTTCTCTGAGCCTTGTGAGTGCCTCTTCTCTAACTGTGTTCTCTCAACGATATGTTGGTGTAATGTCTACATTGAATATGAATGCATCCTATATATCTCTACTGGAAAACATAATTTTTATATAATAGTGATAAAAGAAGTTACGAAAAGATAAAATAACTAATTTCTTGTAAACTTTTCCCGTACAGAATGCCAACCCAGCACTATATTTAAATTTAAAACATGCTATGATTCAAACTTTCCAGACCCCACTTTTTGGTATGAATATATAAGTGGGTATATATAAAGCAATGAATTAGCATTAAGGCAAAAAACATAACTTCATTTATTATTAAAAAATAACACATAATGTATTACCACCGTAAGGGTGAATTAAAATTTATAGTCAACTCGAACTATAAAGTTGAAAATAGAAAAGTGCAACTCCTTTCTCCCATCTGGCTAGTCTCCGTCCAAACGGTCATACATAAAAACAAGTGACTGGTGTGTGTCTCAAAAGGGGAAGAAATACTATCCTCTTTCTCTTAGGCCATCTAGAGGAAAAATGAATTAGCACAAATATGCTAAATAGACTTTACTAATTTTATAACAAACATATGTATACATGAGAGGAGTAGTGTATATAGAATCCATTGTTTGTCAAATATAGATGTTTCTCATAATAACAATTAAAAAATCAAGGAGTTTGAACTGATAATCACATACTTACCAGTTTACTAAGGGGTATAGAATTAAATAAGCCATCAGTTCAACCAAATAAAATCAACCCAAAACCTTTGAAAACAAGTAACCGGATAGGAACATAATTAAAGTGACACTCATATGTATGTAGGAATAATTCAGGCTCTCAAACATCTGACACCATAGGCCAAGAAGAAAATTTTGTGGGACAACACGAAAGTGTATTCCATAGTTATTACTAATGCTTTTATAATAAATAATAATGCACAAAAGTGCAAGGTATCATTACAACAAATTATTATTATATCGATTATTAGGTGAGAAGGGTTCAACTTAATCTGATTGATCATAATTAAAAAATGAGTAATATATGAGTATGATAATTTCTACACATACTTTGAATTAAATAGGACTATCATATAGAAATATCAATGGCAGTTAAAGAAGTACACAAAATTTACTATCAAAGAGGTAAAATGACCTACTTGATTGGTAGTTTTGAACTTCTTACGGATCAAGCTAGGATACCAGGAGGAGCTGGTACTTGATTATCTTTATGCAAATTTTTGGGTGAATAAGGATTATTGGAATTGATGTTGGTTTTGATCAATTTATACCAAAAACTGTGTATTTTAAAGTTTTGGGGATTTAATTATAAATTATTTAGGACTTTAAAATCTCGGGCTTAGGGATAAATTTTAACTTTGGTGTAGAAGACTTTTTGACTTAAAACATTTTAAAGGACTCGTAAGCAAAGCTTGGGGTTAAAATTCATGAGTTGAAAAAGTCAGGAAGGGTCAATTTGTAATTTAGGAAAAGTATTTCAAACTTAAAATCTCATTTTTCCATAACTTTGGCTAGGCTTGACTAAAAACAACCTTACCTTATACCATTTTTAGCAGAAAAATAAAAAATATATATTGGAAAAAAATTCCAAAAAATTTGATTGGTCACGCACCCTCACGCGCGTGGTCAATGTTTGTGGTCAAAGAGTTCATCCTCAACCTCTCGAAGGTTGACATTATAGTTTGAAATCTTTGGCCTGAGGTATCTCCTTCATTTCTAAATCATTAATGATGATTTTAAAACAAACTCACCTAAAATTTTGTAAGGAATCCATATATAATAGTTATATGGATTGAGGTACTGTATATATTGAGTTCCATAACTGTGTGTTTTCCAGAAATTTTGACTTAACATTCGAAACTTTTAAGAGTGTGGAAAGAATTCTTATGAACATGGTTAGGTTTTTACTATGTTAAGGACGATTTTGGTTTTGATTCAAGGCTTAAGGTGGTTTGTGTGAGAAGAATTCGAAGTTTTGAGTTTTATGAATCATAAAATTCTTTCGATTAATTGAAGCTTGTTGTTTAAATTCTTAAGTTCTAATCATTGCACTAGAGCTCATATGGTCCTAAGAATGAGTTTATAGCTTCAAACCTGAGTTATTAGCATTATATAGAAGTTCACCATTAAAGCTCAAGCTTTAATGGCATAATTTTCATATTTCATCACTTAGGAGTTATTTTACACATAAAGTGTGACACCACGCCTAATAAAATACCGAGTGATCATTTTTATATCAAATTAAATAGGAATCTCATCTGGTTCATTCTTAGCATTACTGTCGAAAATCTTTTTAAAACTTACTAACCACACAGTATTCAAAAGACATGATTCCAAAATTTATCTTTTTATTAAACATATCTAACAACATGCGAAAGAATATAAAACTAACCATTCACACAATCACTGAATCAGAAAGTACTAAAAATGAATAAATATAATCCTTTCCGAGACAACCTTCGACTACAAATCAAGTAGCAAAAATAAACCACAAGCGGAATAAACTAAATAGATCATATAACTGTAACAAAATGGAATAAATAGGGCGACATGCCCAACTAAAGTACTAACTCCATCCTACTCTAGAAATGTAATGACTGAAGCGGCTAAGTCAAAGTCCTACAACATCCACATATGTCGTAACTGCGTAACCTGGAATAGAACAATTTTGGTACCCATGTGGCTGGACACCTTTAAGGTTTTGAAAATATTTTATAACATGGGTTAGAACACAAAATATTTAAAAACATTTAGCAAGTGAATTTAATTGCAGTAAATTAAAATGCATGAATACTTTTCATATTTAAGTTAGTGTAGCACTCCTTTGAGGATCGGCTCACCCCTCAACTAATGTGCACACCTAACGTCCTTCTATATGACCCATCTAGCTATCTACCTCGTAACTAGACTTGTCATATATATATATATATATATATATATATATATATATATATATATATATATATACGTATACTATTTCTCCCGCTACTCTATCACGAGTAAGTTTAATATACGAGTTATAAGTTATTAATCACACTAACTTATTTAAATAATTTATCAATTGATACCATATTACAACATTCACACACATGTCGTAGACATAACCATCCTCTTGAGTAGGCTCTAATTGGATTCTCTCTAGGTGCTATCATCTATGGGTATACTCATCCACCCGGAATCCTGACTCGGTGCACTCCGAATCAAAAAAATAAAGCGCATTGGGGGCGACCATAGTTCCCCCCCCCCCCCCCCCCCAAAAAAAAATGAGACTGACCCATACCCAAAGTGTCTCATCCCTAACCACGGACGCTATGATCTAGGGACTAACTCTCCCTGCATTCACTAGCCAGGGGACTCACCTACATCGCGCAACCTACCATGATAGAAATAGAGTAGGCAAGCTTTCCTATAAATATTATTCACATAAATATTTATAAATCACAAAAATATATGTGTGTGTATATATATATATATATTACACATCCCCACATATATATATTTAATCAATGCAGGCTACCCGTGGACTGATACCGTAACACTAGCCTAACAATCCGAAGTCTATAAACTGACTTGATATTTAAATAATTCCCACAATTAAATTTATCGCTCAAGTTGTGTCAACCAACTAAATCACCCAAAATTGCATAATTAGCCCGAAATCTTCTCATGTAGAACTTATTCCTCAAATCCCACATATTAAGATTAACACCCTTTTTACTTTTGGGTATTGCTTAATTCATTATATAACCCTATAATAAATTAAATCGACCAAATTCATGCCTAAACGCTCGTAGCACTAGTCCAAATTTCGCTTGAGTCAATATCCCGACTCAACTGAATTAGTCACACATTAATTAATTATATTGGTGCCACTCAACCAATATATCCGGACTCACTCGCTTGGCCTAAAAATCAACATCCCCAAATTATCATACAGTTTCTTTCAAATAAGTTTGCCCACTTGAAGTGAAAGGTTCACAATTACACAAATTAAACCTTAGATCTCTTTTTAGAGTTATCCTCTAAAAATCCATCGGAAATTTCTACACTTCAAACCCTAAATTCTAACCCACAATTTATATTTACCCAAAACAGGAACCCTTTTACTCAAAATTATCAATCAGGTCTGAAACAGGGAAGGGGAAGAAATTTGTCAGATAAAGCAGCGTCGTTCAAACAACTAGCCCTCTCGTTCGAATGACTTTGGTTGTCATTCGAACGACCCAGTTCTCTCGCCCCTCCATCATTGCCCAGAAAACCCATTCCGCCATAACAGTTTTAGAACCTTAGTTTCTGCATAGATTTCACCCACAAAACGTTCCGAGATTCATCCTAAATCCACCAATTTTATATTCTCAATCTAATTACATCATATACACAGATTGGGAAATCGTGATTCATATTTTTATCTCTTCTCTACAGATTTTTAAATCAAAATTATAGAATCCCCAAATTCAATTATAGAATTAACCCTAACATCTTAACCAATTCACACCTTCTATAATATGAATAGGAAAAAAATTCAATTAATCAAAATTCAACTTAAACCACTTACCTTAAGGGTTTGTAGAGTCAGATTCTGTGATGAAGATGATGGGTTGATTGAATGATGTCGCCTCTTGTTATTGGTTTAATCTCTCAAAATTTCTTCTAATTGCTCCCTCCTTTGGCTCTACTTGATTTGGTCCTCTAAAAATGAATTAAGTTTCCCACACCCTCTCACAATTAGGGTTATTTACTTAAATCCCGTTTTTTGGGCTTATGGGCCTTGTAAAAAGGGCCCAAACACTTATTTTGGAGCTCAAATGTGTCTCGAAAAGTCCCGAAACCCATATAATACTTGTGGCCACTCTTTTCAGACTATTTCGACCCTACCGGACTCAACCATACACTCAGAATTGTCATCCAAATTAATTTATAACATTCTCCAATTTATTTGACCTAAAAAAATGTGACACAAAAATAATCTGAATAATTATGCTTCAAATGCCAATTTTAATAAATCCTCCTATTTAAATACTTCCTCCAAATCATAAATTTAAATTTCTCCCAATAATATTATTTTACCAAAAAATAATTAAATTGAAAGTCCTCGAAATTATGGGGTGTTGCATACTTGCCCCCTTACAATGGAATTTCGTCCTTGAAATTCAGGCAAGCCTATTACTCTCAAGCTTTGACTAGCTCCTTAATGACTTACCCTTAGGATCACAAAACATATTTATTAAGTGAAGGTAGTTAACTAGAGCACCCATACACCATGTACCTATGCTTAACAGCATAAAATAATACCTGACTTTTACCAGCCCTTAAACCATAATATACCTTCAATCCCACAGTTACGATACCCCAAATACCCTTCTCTCGGCATAAAAGTATACATATACACTCTTATCCTAAAAAGGACGACATACAATACCGCGTCCTTACTAACACTAGTTTCCTTGCGAGAAAATAAATCCTGAGCTATATCTCCCCACTCGACAATAAGTCAACCCAACCTAAATCACATTAGAAATTCCCCTACTCCCCAGGATTTCAATTAAAAATATTAATATATTAATATGCAACACATTTCAACATACATACCCGCAAGTGAGACCTAGCAAAAATAATTCATACCCTGGTACTGCGAACACAAAGTCTTACTATAACTAACCACTATAGTCCCAAACTATATCTAACCAGTTGAAACTTCGAAAATCAACCACCCTACTTCCATGATTCTCGAAAGTAGAAATCTCTCGTATAGTTCAACCATCCTCTCATTGTACTGCCCACTCTCTCGTGGTTAACACAAAAGAATCCTGCTACCCGATAGTACTTATATAAAATATGGCTATCGCAGCTCAGGAACCCACTCGATTCATCTCACTTGTGAATCCTAGTTATAACAATCTTAGGTTGTGACGCACCCAATGTCACGTCAAAGACACCCACACTTAACTTTTCATAATTAGAGGAACAACTTATTCCCATTCCTCCGAAATATACCCCAAATTTAGTGTCCTTGCATTTGTCCCTAAAAGCTGTTAAGAAAGTGACTAGGAGAGACTCTGGCTCCACCCTAGGTGCCTATAAACCCTAAAATTCGGGCATATTTCCACAAACCTCAGATCATTACATACGTAACATATTTATCTGAAGATAAGCCCCCGCATTCTCGTCGTGGCTATATCATCTAGGTACTTTTAATGACCTTAATAAATACTATATGATTTTTCCCGCTATGGCGCACCTATCAACTTGTGGTGCAAATATTCCTAGTGTTTCTTTCACAACACTTCCCTGCTCCACTACCCCTATCTCTTGTGGATCTCTTCTCAACATATTTTCCCCACACATTCATTAATTATCATTAAATTCGATGACCTAGAATCCAATAACGTATTCACACTTTTGACATTTTATTAAGGCTTATGCGTATAACACCTCACCGCAATGCACAAAAGAACTTTTCCCAATGCACTATTCTTTAGCATTGTCAATCCTCGATTTTACTATAACCCAATGTATATAATCGGAACACTCAAACCCTGTCCCTATACTCACAAGTTTTATCATTTATTCCCACATATCTAAAGGAATCATATGGTATTTCCCTCTCACTAACACTAAGTCCACGGCGCTAAATTAATAATGAGCTAACTTTCTCTGCTCCATGGTAACCTGATATACCCTGAATCTCATCAGTAAGCGTCCCTATGCATCGGAATCCAATATAACCAGACAACTGTACACTCTGAAGTATACTTCACAAAATACGACCACGAGCTTGACCCTCTTTCAGGTGAGAAGTCATAAAGAGAAAATACATCCCGCACTGGAACAACGAACACGATAGCCTTGCTATAATCGCCCACCATCGCGAACCCGTCCATAACCAGGATAAAATAATACCTCAAATATCACTTCTCAAAACGAGCTAACCTCATACAAATATACATTATCTCAGTATACCCACCTTCTCCCTTACAGGTGGAAATGAAGAGCGTCCTGCCACTCCATGGTAAGTATACACATACTAGTTTTATTATTGATACCTCTACTAAACATGTTTCTCATGCGAATTTAGTACTAATACATTCCTGTGACCTACTCGCATCACACAAAACCGACCCCAATCATCTCAGAATAAAATTCGTAGTTTCGGTTACCCATAACACTAGCGGCTCAAATGGTTTCTTGGCAAAACACCTTCGTCCTAACCAAACCAAAAACTTCTCTAATTGTTTTGCCTTGCTAGACATCCCGCTCCTGTCCCTCAACTTGCTGCAGACAAGATCCACCAAGGTGTTTTTACTCTTTTACTTATAAGACACATTTTTCTGTTATTACCCTTTCTCTGGCCCCACCAGCTATGTCAGGGTTATCCTTCTCATGGACCTGGTAGTCTTAACACTAATTGCTACCCCAAATGTCCCTTTGGATCCACTGATCCCATAGACTTTTTAACGATGTTGACGGCCCTAACTGAACCCACCATCACTTGGTAGACATTCTATTGATCTTGATTATTAATCTGGGTCCTCTACTTGGCATCCCTTCCCTTTGTACCTCACTAGAACTAAAAATCCAGTCTCACTCTTCTAATAGATTCTCCAACTCCCTTAGATTCCCCCTCTCGAGTGCATTGATAAAAATTATAAATGTACAACCTTGATGACAACGACACCAATCATCCTAGCCAAATCTCCTGACCATGCTTGTATATTCTACCTACGGGTCTATTATTTACTTACAACCCTACTTGATTCTTCGTATCCCTCTCATCGTTTATGAAGTTTGTGAATTTTGTCAACTTCCTTCAAATCTGGCCAGGGCCCGTCCCTTTTTGGAAATTATTGAAATTTCCCTTGCCTCTATATTTACCCTTTGGTGAGAGGATCCGAAATAATACGCACCTAAAATTTCCTCGTTATTCATGGTATCTCTTGTGGATATGGTGACTGACTCCTATCATCCTATGCTAATCCTAAGAGGAAACATCTTTGCTCAAAATTTTAACTAGAGTGTCACTACACTACCCCACGTGTGACCCCAATTGGATGTTCTCCCTCCATTGGTAAATCACCCTTTCCGCTCGTTCCTCTAATTCTAGCGGATCGTAATTCTGAAATAAACATCTTCTTCAACCCTTACCCCTTGTCATCTACACTTAGGGTTTTAACTCTGTATCATCATCCTTCATAATGGTTCTTAGGGCAACTACTACACCCTGGCATTACTCCAACTTCAGTTGTTCAAACAATATGGTGCCTCCTATCGCGTCACTGTTTACAGAACACTCCATGGATTTTGCTAAGTCCTCATTCCTACAATCGTTATATCATCACAGGCTTGTCATTCTATAATGTTCGATCTGCCACGCTCAACCGAAATCGCATATGAATCACATTAACTAAACATTATCGCAGGAGAACATAAGTCGTATACGTAAAGGAATAAAAAAATCCTATAATAAGGCTCTATATCAAAGAACACTATGTTGAAACGTGAAAAATCACACAAATCCTAAAGACACAAGAACGTGATGCTCTGATACCATCTGTGACACCCCGCCCAATAAAATACTGGGTGATCGGTCCTATATCAAATTAAATAGGAATATCATTTGGTTCATTCTTAGCGTCATTGTCAAAAACCTTTTTAAAACTTACTAACCACCTAATATTCAAAAGACATTATGCCAAATTTTATCTTTTTATTAAACATGTATAACAACATGCGAAAGAATATAAAACTAACCATTCACACAATCGCTGAATCAAACAATACTGAAAAGGAATAAATATAATCCTTAGTGAGACAACCACCAGCTACAAGTCAAATAAAAAAAATAAACCACAAGAGGAATAAACTTAATACATCATCTAACTGTAACAAAATGGAATAACTAGTGCGATATGCCCAAATTAAGTACCAAATGCATCCTACTCTAGAAATATAATGACTGAAGCGGCTAAGTCAAAGTCCTACAACATCAACATATGGCGCAGTTGTGTAACCCTAGAATAGAACCATTCTGGCGCCCGTGTGGCTGGACACCTAAAAGGTTTTTTAAATATTTTATAGCAAGGGTTAGAACACAAAACATTTAAAAATATTTAGCAAGTGAATTTATTTGCAGTAAATTAAAATGCATGAATGCTCTTCATATTTAAGTTAGTGTCGCACTCCCCTGAGGACCAGTTCACCCCCTCAACTAATGTGCACACCTAATGTTCTTCTATATGACCCATCTAGCTATCTACCCCATAACTAGTCTTATCATATATATATATACTAGCGGATGCCCGTGCCCGAGGGCACGACAATAAATTTGTCCCCGTGATAAAACTCAACCCATAATAACCCGCCTTTTAAAAAAAACCTTTTAAAAAACTTTATAAAAAAATAAAAAATATTTTACTTTTTTTAAATATTAATTTTTTTTTAAAGTATTTAAAAAAATATAAATTTTAAAATATTTTAATAAAAAATTAATAAAATAATAATGTATGTATGTATGCATGCAAGCATGCAACACATAAAATGCCTTGCATGTTTATCATACATGTTTATCATGCATGAGTTACTATTCATAACACCATTGTCCCATATTATATATATATATATATATATCCTATTTCTCCTACTAATCTATCCCGACTAAGTTTAATATATGATATATAAGTTATTAATCACACTAACTTATTTAAATCATTTATCAATTGATACCATATAACATTTCTCATAAGTTATATAATTAATATAATTTTAATCATGTATTTACCCATATATAAATGTACTATATATATGTAATATCATATTACAACATTCACACACATGCCGTAGACGTAACCATCCTCCTTAGTAGGCTCTCATCGGATGCTCTCTAGGTGCTATCATCTACAGGTATACTCATCCACCCGAAACCCTGACTCGGTGTGCTCCGAATTAGAAAAATAAAGCACATAGGAGGTGGCCATAGTTACCCCCGGAAATGAGACTAACCCATACCCAGAGCATCTCATCGCTAGCCACATACGTTATGACCTGGGGACTATACTCTCCCTTCATTCACTAGCCTGAGGATTCACCCACATCGTACAACCTCCCATGATAGCACTATAGTTGGTATGCTTTCCTATAAATATTATTCACACAAATATTTATAAATCACACAAATATATATATATATATATATATATATATATATATATATATATATATATATATATATATATATATATACACTACACATCCCCGCATATATATATTTAATTAATTCAGACTACCCGTGCATTGATACCGTAATACTAGCCTAACAATCCCAAGTCTATAAACCGACTTGATATTTAAATAATTGCCACAATTATATTTATCACTCAACTTGTGTCACCCAACTAAATCACCCGGACTTGCATCATTATACCGAAATCTCCTCATGTAGAACGTATTACTCAAATCCCACATATTAAGATTAACACCCTTTTTACTTTTGAGCATTCCTTAATATATTATATAACCCTATAATAAATTAACTCTACTGAATCCTTGCTTTAACGCTCGTAGAACAAGTCCAAATTTTTCCTGAGTCAATATCCCGACTCAATTGAATTAGTCACACATTAATTAATTATATTAACATCCAATCAATATACCCAGACTCACTCACTTGGAGCGAAAATCAACATCCCCAAATTATCATACAATTTCTTTCAAATAAGTTTGCCCACTAAAAGTGCAAGGTTCACAATTACACAAATTAAACCTTAAATCTATTATTTGAATTATCATCTACAAATCCATGGGAAATTTCTACACTTCAAACCCTAAATTCTAAGCCATAATTAAGATTTACCCAAAAGAGGAACCCCTTTACTCAAAATTATCAACCAGGTCTGAAACAAGGAAGGGGAAGAAATTTGTCAGATAAAGCGACAGCGTTCAAGCGACTAGACCTGTCGTTCGAACGACTTTGGTTGTCGTTTGAACGAGACACCAAGTCGTTTGAACGACCCTATTCTTTTTTTTCCTCCATCGTTGCCAAAAAACCCATTTCGCCATAACAGTTTTAAAACCTTAGTTTCTGCACAGATTTCACCCATAAAACCTTCCATAAATTAACCCATTTAATATTCTTAATCTAATTACATCATATACACACATTGGGAAATCATGATTCACATTTTTATCTCTTCTTATAGATTTTTAAATCAAAATTATAGAATCCCTGAATTCAATTATAGAATTGACACTAACATCTTAATCAATTCACACTTTCTATAATATGAATAGGAAAAAATGCAATTAATCAAAATGCAATTTAAACCACTTGCCTTAAGGGTTTGTAGAATCAGATTCTGCGATGATGATGATGGATTGGTTGAATAATGTCATGTTTTGTTCTTGGTTTAATCTATTGAAATCTCTTCTAGTTACTCCCTCTTTTGGATCTACTTGATTTGGTCCTCTAAAAATGAATTAAGGTTCCCACACCCTCTCACAATTAGGGTTATTTACTGAAATCCCATTTTTGGGCTTGTGGGCCTTGTAAAAAGTGTTCAAATACTTATTTGGAAGCTCAAATATGTCTAGAAAAGTTTTGACACCCTTATAATACCTATAGCCACTCTTTTCGAACTATTTTGACCCTACCGGACTCAACCGTACGCTCAGAATTGACATCCGAATTAATTTATAACTTTCTCCAATTTATTTGACCTAAAAAAAAGGCGACAAAAATAATCTGAATAATTAAACTTCAATTTTCAAATTTAAATAAATCCTCCTATTTAAATAATTCATCCAAATCAAATAATTCACTCCAGATCCTAAATTTAAATTTCTCCCTATAATATTATTTTTCTCCAAAAGAATTGAATTGAAAGTCCTCGAATTACGAGGTGTTGCATAAAGTTCCTACTGTTTTAATAGATATAAGCATAATATCAACACATAGGTGATTTAAAATTGAAATAATTGAATGTAGTGAATAAAATGATAGGTTTCCTGATTTGAGAGAAAATATCAAATTTTTGAATAGATTGAAAAGGTGAGTTCTAATGGCTTAGCTCGTGGGGTTTTATAGTATCTGAGGAGGGGGTCTGATTGGTTCGAATGGGAGGTGGATTTGAGCAAGTTTTGAGAGTTTAAATGCTTAGTAAGTTGTAGCTCACATGTTTCCATGGTTCAAACATGTCATTTTTGGCATTATTTTCTTGTGTGGAGGCTGAAGTGGTTAGGGGGTTTTGTATAAATACCAAATAATTGGATTTTAGTCCTTATTTGTTAAGGTATATGCTCATATAGCCTTAAAATATATTTTTGATAAATTTTAGGGATATAATTGTAATTTTAGAAAGTAATGGGGTTTAATATTGTAATTTCTGGTTAGTTGAAGTCTAGAGGGTCGGTTTGATATAAAGTTTGGGTCTAAGGGTTAAGTATAAGTCAAGTTATGGTAGTTGGAAATATTCATGATCTAATTTTCAATTGTTGAAGGTTCAGGATATTTGGTTAATTTAGCTATTTTGTAGGTTTTGCAAGGTAGTTTAATCCTTCTTTTGAATATGCATGATTTTATACATTCTAGGATGGATTAAATTGTGATTAGGGTATCATAATTCAAGTGCAGGTATTACAAGAAAAGGCAACGAGTGGCCCACAAAACCATAGTATTGAACAAGAAAAATTTGAGGCCATTGGCTTTGTACTTATTTTTGTAAGATATTGTATACCTCATGACTAATTTCTTTATTTAAGTCCCTTAATCTTGATATAATTGATGGAAATATGCACTAGCCATTTATTAATTTAACCTATTAGGTGTGATTGATTATTGTATCAATAAGTTTAATAGATTAGGTAGCCATCATTAATGTATGTTGAAAGTCATTTATGGATGTAATCCACATCTTAGTTTAGATATTGGGAATGCACCCTTGATATTCTCATAAGTTTTATATGTATCAAACACTGTAGGTAGATTATGTTAACCTGACATTACAAATAAGTTTAGTTGGAATGCTCAAGGACCTAAAGAAGGTAATTAAAATAAATTATCAAGTAATTTATTTCACTAAGGGAGTATTCGTAACCTCAAAGTGGTATAATTACGTTATTAATAATAAGGAACTCGAAATATGATTTTTGATTATGGAGTGGCATTGAAATTATAATTATTTATTATAATTATTAATAATGGATGGACAAAGATTAAGATGTAGGTTGAATCAGGTTTTCCTATGCCCATTAGGAGCCATGTCCTCATCTCTCCTAATGGTCTTCGTTGCAGCCTATATATATGCATTTATTGATCATTTTCTCTCATACGTTCATCATTCTTAGAACTCGAAAAACCCTGATTCAGATTTGAGAATTATGGACAAAATAGAGAGAATAAGGGGTAAGAAGGTGATCATAAAGGAATAGTCCACACTCTACTCCTAATATTTCATATTGGGAATAAGGTAAAAGATCATGAGGTACATCCATCCCATGTTGTCGATTATATTCATAAAATATTATTCTCGCTTTAATGAGATTAAGCAAGATAGATCTCAAAGATAAACCTTAATTTTTTCCTTATAGGTTATTAAGTTTTTCTTAATGATATTTATTCTAGTTCGATTTATACATGTGATCAAAAAACCTTTGGGCTTCCACCCCTACAACTTTTTCGTAAATGGTTTCTTATTAGAGATTTTTTCAGTTGAGATTTTGGGTCTCTCACTAGAAACCTAAGACTATTTTTTAATTCTCAGCACAAATATTATTTGGTTATTGGATCTTAGATCAATAATTCTTTGGGAAATGGGTTTGGAGTTAAAGTTTAGGTTCAATGGAGTGTTTTCATTTGAAACTCACACCTTTAGAATTGGGTTTGGTTCCTCTCTAAACTGATGAATGGAGGGAATAATGTTTAAAATGGAACTTTAGTCTCATCATTATGTTTTTGTAAGCTTATGCATTTGAAGAAGAATGGAAAAGGGTCATTTTATAGGCTTGAGGAAAAAGTAGCTATTTAAGGGTCTTTAGCTAATTTAGAGGAAATATGGTTTTTGAAATTCGAAAATTAGCCACGTGGTCTCTTTGAGTCGACTCGAAGTCCTAGTCTTTATTTTTTAATATTCCTCAAAAGTTCATTTTTTGGTAAAAAATAAAATAATGCGATCCTAAATGTCATATTTAAGTCATATTGAAATCCACTTTAAGTCGACTTAAAATGGGTTTAATGTTTTTGTGGTTTTTTGGATTGGTGATCGGTTTAGGGAATGTTTAGATGTGAAGTACTTATTTTACCATACAAGACCATTTACATTATTACAATCATTACTTAACCCCTCAATACTTTTGGATGACCTTTTGAGGCTTTATCACTAGTTATATTTGCATAGAGATTTTCAACCTTATTGTTGTTGATTTTGATAACCACAATCTCGATGGCATTTTACGTTCTTCGTCGATGATTTGTAATCCATTGTGCCTTAGAAGATTAGGATCTCTAATGGAGATGCACTAACTAAGTTGACTGGGTTATGATCTGATTGAGTGGAAAACAAAGTAAGATATTATTTCTTGGATTATGAATTTTATCATTAAGATAACTTTTTATGAATTATCTCTTGTTTTGACATGTTGTCGTGGATATGTATTTGAACATCTCATGGGATTAGATTTTATGCTTCTCACATGGCTTGTCTTACTTGCATTTGTACTAGGTTTCTTTTCTTGCTTTGGTATGAAAATGTTTGTTTGATACAAACTATCATGGCATGCTTGCTTGGTTACATTTATCATCATATTTCTTTGGTTGAGAGAGGGTTTTGACAGAATCTATGTCATAAATAACTTCATAAACAAGGCTTCAGAAGGCTAAAATGTGTTGAAACAACCCGCATAATATTTAGGGTATTTTAAAAATATAGAAGAAAAAAAAAGTTTTTGATAAAATTATTTTTCTTGTTCAAATATGTTGGATTCTATTTTTAAAGATGAGACTTTCAAAAGGTTTCGAAATCGCAGTTAAAAGGGATCTTTAAATGTTTTTTTAAATATTTTTTTCCCTTATAATTTTTAAGTCGAACTGTCAGCATACCTGGGCGATCGATCGATCGATCGACGCTAGGGATCGATCAATCGGCGCCAGGGGTCGATCGATCGACCCCCTCAGGTTTCGTGCGCAACAGGTTTTTGTTAAGAGTTTGTTTTCTTTTAAACTCCTACTTCTTTGCCTCATAAAAAAAAGGTCATGGGTGACCCTTTGAGGTGCAAATTTTTGACAACAAAGATATTTTTATTTCCTCTCCGTTTCATATACACTTAGCCCCTTTAATTCATGCATTCAACCCTTAGTTTTAGAGGTGTTCTTGGGGCAATTTTGGTATTTGTTCTGTAGGAGTTTTGTTGATCTTTGTGGACTAATTTTTTATGGTGTAATCTGAGTTTCTGGGTTAATTTATGTAAGTCCCTTTTTGGTGGTTTAAGGTATGGAGTTTTACACAATATTCTCATTAATCTCACGAGAGTTATTCCCTTTGATTTCATGTGATTATTGACTCATATTTGAATTGATAAATTCTTGTAAATCTAGAAAAATAATTGTTGGATTTATTTCGATTCATGTGGTATTATTCATGTTGTTGTTGAGCACGTTGTCATGAGATTTAAATATGGCACAGAGGTAGGACACCCGCCAAAATCCTTGCTTTTCGGGGCTATGTCTTGATAAAGCATATGCGGATGGGGTGAGGCTGGTGACCCATTGATGTGTCGTTAAGAAATTTATTGATAAATGTTATTGAGATTTGCATTTGATTTGAATATTCGTACTCGTGTTGTTACGTTTTATTCACCGCTAATATATTTGTTGAGCATCTTTCCTGTTGTATTGTGTACTTATCTGTATTTTCTTTTAGTTGGCAGGTTAGCACGGATTTGAGTGCTATTGACAAATTGGGATGATATTTAGCGTGGATTATTTTGGGAAGAATATTCGAGAATACAATGAGAAAAATTGTATTTATTTTGATGTATAGAGCATTTTATTTCGAGATAGATAGTTGTATTATTTCGAGAGATTATTGGTTGTATTTAATTTGAAGAGTGAGATTAGTGGATTCTTTTGTTATATTGTGGGATTTATTTAGATGCTCTATACCTTATTTATATTGTGGATTTAGTTAGTTTTATCATAGTACCGCTCCGTTCGCTCTTCCCGGGAGGGTAGGGTGTTACACTTTTTTTACTTGTTCTATTATATTTTCTTGAGGTAATTTATCTCTTGTGGCTTTGATTGATTGGATGGTTCATTCCTAGGGATAAGTCTCATCATATCTTGAGTGTTTTTTTTTATCTCAAGGACATTATAAAGAAGATCGTGAAGGTGTTCACATATCAAATGGATTGTTGACATACAAAATATTTTACTTGAATAACTTTTTTCATAGATTATTTTTAAAGACATCGGATTGGTGAGAATTATGTGTCATGTACGTATGTTATGACACCCTATTCACTATAAAATCTGATTATAGTGTAAATTGACCATATGGTCGTAAGGATCAACACCCTCACACATTTTGGTGCCATATCATTATTTCCCCACTCTATACTTATACGAATTGTTAATTATACTAATTAAGGGATAATTTAAGGCTAGTCTCATTTATTAGGTCAAAGATGCATCAAATCCCATTGACATTTTTTAATGAACCGGGTCATTTTTCATTGTAAAATGGATATATCTACACAAATGTACCCTCACATATACATATTTTAAACCCACTTACTCTATCTCTAAATATAAACACATAATCCCACACTCTTTCTCTCTCTATCAGCCCTACCTCTACCTCCAGCCCACCCCTCCCCACCCAATCGGAGACTCACCAGAAACAGCCCACTGGAAAATCTCGCCGGAAGCTGCCAAAATTCTCGCCTGAGTTTTTTTCTCTCTCTCTTCGTCTATTTTTTTTTCCTCGTCTGCACCAGCGACACCATCATCCTTAGTTGGAAAAAAATGAAGTTTTCGCCCGAAAAAATGGAGTTTTCGTTGAAAAAATTGAGGATTTATAGAAATAGTTAATTCATTTGTTTTGGTTTTTTTGTCAAAAAAATATCGAATATGGGTGTTGTTTGATAGATCTTGACGAGTACAATCCAAATATATATTGTAAATTTTGGATTTGTAGATTTAAAGTTATGGGCTTTTAAAGATTTGGTGAATTTATGTTGCCAAAAATTAGGTAACATGTGTTAAAGATATTTTGAGGGTGTATTTATCATTTTAATGTGCTGAGTTGACAAAATAAGACTTTTGATACCATTGACTCAGTCAAAGGATCTCTGGCCTCATTGACCAAGTTAATGGGACTTACTAACTATTACCCCACTAATTAATGATAATTAACTAGAAGGCATGTGGATTTTTTTATTTTGGGTGACTTTTGAAATTAACATACACATATCTTCTTCTTCCCAACCCTAAATATATTTGCAACTACTACCCTTCTTTTAAACTTCTTTCAAGGACGTTTATATATAAACTAGCTTGCAAGCCATGCGATGCGTGGCCAAATATATATATATATATATATATATATATATATATATATATATATATATATATATAAACTATGAAAAATGTACAAATTCGTTGTTAGCAAATCAATTCTGAATCGCAAATTGAAATAACATAACTATTTAGCAAATCTAATTTTATTTATTTAGATTGAATTTAAAGAAGCAATAAGTAAGAAACAGTGATAACATAATGTGAGTGATCCTAGAATTGTAGATGAGGGTGACTAAAACCAAGCTCAAGAGTCCTTGTGGAAAATTCAACACCAATGGTGGATTTCGACTCCAAACATAATTTATTTCTTGTAAACCGAGAAAGTATGTTAGATTTTCCAACACCCGAATATCCAATCGACACTATCTTGAATATATATTTATTCTCCTGATCCACCTTAGATGCCATTTATTTTTCCTTTCCCAAACCGACGTACATCCAAACCAACATTCACAAAAGAAAGGCGAACAAAGAATAAAAAACATGTCTTTATAACCAAACAATGCCAGGAAAGAGGAAAAGAACAATTATTGCTTATCCGAAAAATTAAACGTAGCCAAATGACTTTTTTTCCTCGAAAATGAAGAAGGGAATGTAATAAAAAAGAAAATACGAATATATATTTAAAAATTCTGGAAAATACCAAAAAATTTACTAAAAATATCCGAAATTCTAAAAAATAATTAGTGAATAAATTTTTTCCCTCAAAAAGAATTCATGTCCAACAATAAAAAAAGAGTTTTTTCAATATAAATTATATTCATCATATAAAATATGATTTCTAGCATGCAAAATTCTAAAAAACACAATTCAAAAAAATATATAAATGATAATATTTATTAGAAAATACATCAAAATACAAAAAAAATATATTTATAAATAGGAATTCTTAAAAAAAACTATAAATGATTTCTAGCAATAATAAATCATTTTCAACAAATAAAATTTATTTCCAATAACAGTGTTTACAAAATTTAATATTCTAAAACAAAAAAAAAATATACAAAAAAAATGAAGAAAAAGGAGTATCGAGAGTCTGGTCTTCTAGTAACGTTAAAGCTTTAGGTCTTCCATCATAATAGGAGAAATACACTACTTTAAACGTTGCTCAATTTACATTATTACCTACTACCAAAGATAATAACCAATCACCCTTATTTCTAGGAGAGCACATGTGATAATACATAGTTCACGTACGAACTGTTATGGGATATGGTATTCTAGGTTCAAATTTCATTCCAAAGTACCATTGGATAACAATACGAGGGAGGATATAGAAAGATGATGCCATAAGAAATGGGGCATATGGAGGAAAAGGTCGAAGATGAGGAGAGGGAGAGAAATTGTAGATGGTTTGGTTGAGGGAATGAGAAGAAATGAAAATGAGTTTTAAAAATTAGGGCTTTGGGGGGTTCTTTCTTGCTCCTGGAATTGCAAAAATTATAAAATGTTGAAACAAAAAATCCAACGAATTCAGTTACCTCAAAATTGATTGGATTAAGCAAAAAGAGATATGTATATTTATAAGTGCTAGAAAGAGAAATGTGTGATATTAGTCTACACGGCTTTGGCTCTTTAATAGTTGAGAATTCAAAAGTCCCCAAGCGGGTAACCATGCAAAAAATGAATGGGCGAAAACAATGCGGTTCTCAACTCCAATTTGGGACTTAGTGATATTTAATACATTTGTCACGTGTCAACCTCACGTGATTTGGGACAATAATTTTTATATAGTTATATATATGTACATACATGTCCACCATCCCATTCTTCCTCACATAATCCATATTTTTTCATGACATTTTTACCATTGACACATGTAAGACTCAAATAATGCAACCAAACTATTTAATTTTTTAACCTTAACCATATTTTATGTTTTTCTTAAATTGAGAAAACCCCTTCTCATATGGAATGTGGAATCCCCTACCACATCCCAACTAACATAATATTAGTTGTCAATGAAAGTGACCCATATAAAAATCTAGATCGTTATATCCTTTCCGTTTTATCTCCATTGAAAGTAAAATACAACATCCAAACAAGTAATGATCTCCAATATGTAGTTATCAAGATTTACTATTACTCATTGTCAATAATTATAATGATTGTTGTTTCCCTTTTATAGCATTATTAGTTGCGCATGTTTCAACAAAAAATTATATCGAATATATATATATATATATAGGGAGAGAATCACAAGTGGACCTAAAAAGCTGACTTTTTAAAAGACCTTAACAAAAAAAACACCTAACAATTCATTAATTTTAATTCATATAGTGCCATTGGTCCGCGTTAGCAGTGATGGAAACGCGTGTGGATCAAATGTTTCTTTTAACCCACCCCCTTCCCAATCCCCCCTCCCCAACCCCCCACCATGGCAGCCCTTAACCCCGAGTAAACATTCCAGTAACTTATTTGTTTTAACTAGTGGTCTGCCATGGTGGGAGTAGGAGGATCGGGGGTAAGGGGATCTCGGGTCACACACGTGTCCGTTGTTTATGGAGCGGACCAATTACATTTTAGGAATTAAAATTAATGGGCTGTTAGGTATTTTCTATTAAGGTCCATTAAAAAATTTGATTTTTAGGTCTACTTGTAATCTTCTCCCTATATATATATATATATTATATGAGAGGCGGGTGTTTTACTGTTCCAAAAAATCAACAGTTAGGAGCGAATTTTTTAGGACGATCTAATGGTTTGGGATTGTGCCATGTAGGATTATACCCATTGTGACATGGCACATGGAAAAAAAAACCATTATCTATTCTATCCCATTCCTCAACATCCCCCACACAAAAAAAAACACTTCATTTTCATCTCTACACTCCCACAAACCCTACCATTTCCCTCTGCCGCCATCGTCTCCCCCACACTCCCTCCTCTTCCTCTTCGTCGCACGCCACACTCCTTACTCTCCATCCTCTACTCACACTCCCTCCCCCTTCGAGCTCACTGCCGCTGCCGTCGTCGCCTCACGCCCGTCGTCACCACACTGCCTTCGTCGTCACACTGTCGTTGTCACCTCACTGCCATCGTCGCCACCTCTTCCTCTTTTCAATGTATGATTCTTCATTCTTCATTCTAAGATCTACTGTTATTTTTTGCAGATCTAATGTTTTTCTACAAATCTACGTTTTTGGTTCGATTGAGAGCTTTGGGTATTTTTTCTTGAACTGGGTAACATTGTTGGAGTATTTTTCTACAGATCTAATGTTTTTCTACAGATCACTGCCGCCATCGCCTTACTACGTTTTGGGTATTTTTTTTCTACACATGATTTAGTCTCCATTTTCTATGATTTGGGTTCCAAATTCATTTTTTAATTTGACCTTAAGTAATGGAATGTTCATTTGTAGTCTTTCAATGTTCATTTGTAGTTCTTGACGGTAGTGAAGATGAGAGTAAATCACTAAGTATTGCAGGTTAATGGAGTACAAATTTTCCTGCAGGGGAGGTATCATAATATTCCTCTTATTCTTCACGGGCAAAATATATGTTTTTTTTTCCGGACCTAACACTTTAATTGGTTGTAATTGAGGGATTTGTGTACATATTTCATGTGCCATAGAAATAGAGTAGTGTACTCTATAATAATACCTTTCAACGCTTATTGTAATACCATGTGATTTGGGGGGGTGAATTTGTGACTCATATCATTTTTTCATAATATAAGTTATGGATTGGTATGTTGATTTTTCTGTGTAGAAATATAAGGCAGATGCTCTGAGGCTTAATGCAATCCAAAAGGTATGCAAATTTTGTTGTTTCATATGTGTATCCCTGGAAAATGTATCCCGAGGTTCTTTATTATCTATTTTAAAAACTTAGGATCTATTCCAGATAATATATTCTTAACATGTGTGCGTACTTTATATGTTTGGGTTTGATTGTTGAAATTAGGTTGCTCTTTTAGTGAAATTGGGTTATTAGAATTCTGATATCTTGCAATATATAGTTAAAGGTACCTTAAAATTTTACATTTTTTAAACTTATAAATTGTGTACTTTCTTTGTCTATATATATTTTGGGCATCTAGATTTTAGTCCTTATGTTTTCGTGTAGAAATATAAGGCAGATGATCTGAGGCTTAATGCAATCCAAAAGGTATGCAGATTTTGTTGTTTCATATGTGTATCCTAGGAAAATGTATCTCTCGGTTCTTTATTATATATTTTAAAAATTAGGATCTATTCCAGAGAAGATATTCTTCACACGTGTGTGTACTGTATATGTTTGGGTTTGATTGTTAAAATTGGGTTTCTGTTTTAGTGAAATTGGGTTGTTAGAATTCTGATATCTTGCAATATATAGTTAAAGGTACCTTAAAATTTTACATTTTTTAAACTTATAAATTGTGTACTTTCTTTGTCTATATATTGGATTTGTATGTTGATTTTTCTGTGTAGAAATATAAGGCAGATGCTCTGAGGCTTAATGCAATCCAAAAGGTATGCATTTTGTTGTTTCATATGTGTATCCCTGGAAAATGTATCCCTCGGTTATTTATTATCTATTTTAAAAATTACGATCTATTCAAGATAAGATATTCTTCACACGTGTGTGTACTGTATATGTTTGGGTTTGATTGTTGAAATTGGTACTAAATTTCATATTCATATTCATATTCCAAAAGGTATGAATAGGACTTTCATATTCATATGATTTTCGGAATTGGTACTAAAATTTGTACTATCTTACCGCCTGTTTTCAGTTGATATCCCTGGACATGGGCTCACTAATTGCAGGGACCAAAATACCGTGGAGAATTTGAAGATAGATTGAAGGGCCATGCTCAATGAAGTAACATAATCAGTTACTGAATTTATCACAGAAGTTGCATACGACTTTTGAGGTATGAAAATTGTGTTTGTGTAAGGAGTAGTGTTCGGTTCATTAATGTTGGTTTCACATGAATATAATATATTGATGTTCTCCCATAGTTTTGTTTTAGTTGATATTGTTTTTTGCATATTTTTGAGGTTCGGGGGGGGGGGGTGGATGGAATGTTCTCGCTAAATAGTATTTGTTTTCTTTTCTTTTCATTTTGTCATATTTTTTTATGATAGAGATCAAGTCTTATTTCCCTAATATTGTCAACTCAGTATAAAAAAGTACCTTCTTTTGTAAAAACTTTAGCGAGCATTCCGAATGAAATATACTTGCGAGCTGTGAAATATCAGTGTCAATGACTGTACGCGTGAATGCAAAAAACATGGATTTTTTCAGTAAACTATCTTCATATTGGGAACTAGACCAATAAGCCCCTTTTTATGATTCTAATTACACTTTAATTCTATCAATTAATTCCAACAGCGTGACATGGTACAGTTGATTCTCTTTCTCTTCAGGGTGGGGAGGCAGCAGCAGGGTGGACATGAAAAGCTTAAGGTGGGTGGGGAGGCAACATCAGGGGGTGGGGGAGGCAGGGGTGGGGATGATGGGAAGCAGCAGGTGTAGGTGTGTGGATGGGAGGCAGTAGCAGGGGGTGGGGGAGGCAGCAGGGGGTGGGAGCCCATTGTTGCTTCATTCATCAAGTAACTTAGGTCCCCATGTTTCCCCTATCTCTCCCTCACTTTGTTACACGTACACACTAGCACACTTGCTAATTTGAAGATTTTTTTCTTCCTACTACAGGTTTGTAGATTTTTTCCCCCTATCTAATTTTAAGTTCAAAGATTGTGGGATGAATTGTGGATCCTGCACCTATAGCAGCTCCCCAACCCAAAATGTGAAGAAACTTGAATTTTGGTGTGGGACATTTATTTATCCGTTCTTTTACAATTATTTTAGTTTATAATTTTCACTATTGTTAATTTTCATTTTCTTTTACCTATGAATACTAATGGTTTAATTCTTACATTTTCTTATTATTTATATTGGCAGGTCTCTTTATTTATTTCAGAGCAAGCATTACAAATGCAAATGTGGTAAGACATAAGTCCGATACATATTTCTCACATTAACTTTTTTATTTATATTTATTTATTCTTATCAATCAAATTGTTGCTTTGTAGATCAACTCGATTTGGAGAGGTTTGAGGTCGTGGGTTTATCAAAAAAGTGGCAGGAGTTCGAGATGGAGGTGCTGCATGGCCAGGTTGTTACATGTTTTTTTCCGAAAAGGGGGTTACTTTTTTTCTGGTAATTGTATTTCAAATTGTTGGACACAACAAACTATACTTTCATCATTTTTAGTATGCATAGTTGTGTATAATTACATTATAGGTTTGTGTAATTTGCATTAAAGAATTTGTTGGATGAATTTGGGCTCTTTGTATATTGTTTGATTGGTTGTTATCCCTTAAGAGGGTGGATAGTTCAATAAATAAAGGAGGTTATGTTCAATTTTTTTTAAAAATTGATACTTTGTTTATTTGAGGCACAATGTGAATTCAGTTGATGAATATTGTATATTTCATGTTATATGTGAACCTGTTTGATGAATTTAGATTATTTCAATATTGTTGGACTATGTGTTATTTGTTAAGCGGGGTAGATAGTCCTACGAACATAGGAAATTATGGTTAATTTTTTTAAAATTACACTTTATTTTGTTGGGGAACAAATTTTTTTTCATTTTGCAATTACGTACCTTGAAAATTTTCGTCGTTTTTCAATTACGTAGTTTCGAAATTTTCGTTGTTTCGCGATTATGTACTTTCGAAATTTTCGTCGTGCCTTCAGGCACGGGTATTTCGCTAGTATATATATATACTAGCAGAAAGCGCATGCCTAAAGTCACGAAGAAAATTTCGAAAGTACTTAATCGCAAAATGATAAAAAAAAAATCAATGTACATAATTGCAAAACGAAAAAAAAATCGTTCCCCAACAAAACAAAGTGTATTTTTTAAAATTATAAAGTCATGCAAAATGTTATTTATGTAAAAAAGAATTTTTAAATAACAGAAATAATTATAAGCAATTTCAAAAATTTAGACAAGGTTTTCAATTTCTAATTTGCATTAGATACCTTTAGTGTCCAACCCTTAATGGTTAAATTTAACAGAAGTGATCCATATGTCATAATACTAACATAAAATATCATATCTCTTAAGATACATGGAATTAACTAATCACGGATTAAAAAAAACTAATCTAAAGTGAACGTTTAAATAAATTATACAGTGTAGTATTTAACAACGAATTTGAGAAATAAAAAATATTAAAACAATAGTCCTAATATTTCCTCATAAACCTCGTGTAAAAAAACATTAGTTTATCTTAAATGCTCTTGACATGCTCTAGACATTGTGATACTTTTATTCTAAATGCAGTCACAATGCTACCACCACTCGTGAGCAAACATGTTTTAGAGTTACCCCCATTCATTTATCGCAACATAAAGGTTGAGTAACTCAAGTCGTCAAATTGATCAAAGTCCTATACAATAGTCGTGCCAAAAGAGCCATCGTAAATTAGATAACACAATAATTTGGTTTAAAACTAATTTTAAGGTAAGGAAAAAATTTATAATTGGACATATTAACTAAATATTAAAATCTTGTATATTAAAAGCAATTTTAACTACTTTTTCAGCCAACACAATTTCTAATAATTGAATCACCATAAATCAGCACCAACAAATATAAATTGTCAGAGAATGGATCTACTACATGAGATCGAAACATATTAAAAAATTATTTAATTATTTTTAGTAACAATTGTACTTTCCCGAAAAAGAAAAAAATGAAGTGAAATAATGAGATTTGAATAGAAGATTAAGCATGTAACTTTAATATTAAATAAATAAAAAGATTAAATAAAAATTAAATAAATGGTGGATAAAGTATAACACATGTGTCAGATTTTATACAATGAATCAAAAAAAGTATCCACCGACCCTTCTTAATTTTACACGTTGAATCCAAAAAAAATTCCGAAACCATTCGGACTAAGCCATGAATAAATATTTTCAACTCCATTAAATTCAAAAACTAACAACACTTATCTCCTCAGCAAACCAAAGAAAACCAAGGGGAGAGAGAGAATGAAGAAAAACTCCATCGAAGAAAAAAACAAATCCCATCCAATATCTTCAAACCTCAACAAAATTAGGAGAAAAAACTCACCATCACATTTATTCTCGGATTCTCTCTCTCACGGGTTCGATGTATCTCTCTCTCTCCCTCAAATCAGTTGAGGGTATTGGGTTGTTGAGGTTGTGGATTTTATTTTATTGGACGTGTATGGTGGTGTGTGGCAGGTTCAAGGTGGCTAGACAAGTGGTGGAGTGTCCCATGATTCACTTACTCGTCGTGGTTAAGTGTAACCCTTTACCAAAGGAGTGTCCTTGTGTATGATATTCTTTGTACCTAACCACGCGAGGTGCGACTACAACTAAATTTTATAATATTCACATTCTAATAATTTAAAAGGAAGAATAATTGGTATAATTTGATTACAAACAATATTTAAAAAATAAATATAAAAATTTATACAATTCTAAAACATTTATCAAGACTGAAATGATTGGTATAATATAATTGCAACTTTACAGTAAACATATAAAATTAAGATTAATTTGATTATGGGAGAAATAGTAATGCATATTTTAAACTTATAGTCAATGTAAGTTCAACAGGAACTTTTAAAGTGTATTTTTGTTTACCCTAACAATATAATAATCATGGGTGTGGGTAATGGCACTCCTTAGATTCTTAAAATACTCCAAAAAAAAAATTAAAAGACAAAATTACTCTTCTTCCTAATATCAAATATATTCCAAATATTCTCAACAATTTTTTAATTAAATAATTATAAAAATTATTGTGTTATAAAATTAATAAAAGTAGAAGTTTTTTATTAAATAAAATTGGACATTTTTTAAAAATAAATTGTAAAACAGTTTTTTTTAAATCATTATTTTTTTTTAAATGGACATATTTTAAAAATATATTTTAAAAAAGTAGTTGGATAAAACTTATTTAAAAAATAATAGTTATATTTATTAATGAGTGTTGTATGTACAATTAATCAGGGTTTTTCTCAAATTATATTTTTAGAAATTATTTTTTAAATAATAAATTTGTGGTAATATTTTTTTTTGTTAAAAAATATTTTTTATATATCTTAGATTAATGATTGGTTAGTACCGCTGGTGTAGACCCACATCATTTAATGGATGTGGGTCCGCGCCAGTGGCACTAACCAATCGTTATATAATTTCTATAATACCGTTTGGTTAGTATCACTGGCGCAGACACAAGTCCATAAAATGATGTGGGTCAGCATCAACGACACTAATCAATCATTAATCTAAGATATATAAAAAATATTTTTTAACCAAAAAAAATCTTTCCACAAATTAGTTATTAAAAAAATAATTTCTAAAAATATAATTTGAGAAAGAATTGTAACTCTAATTAGTTGTTGAACATATAACACTCATTAATAAATATAACTATCATTTTTTAATTGTTTTTTTAAAATATGCCCATTTAAAAAAATAATGATTTAAAAAAAAAGTTTCTTTACAATTTATTTTTATAAAAAAATTATAATTTTATTCATAAAAAAAGGTTTGTTTTTTTAACTTTATAATAAAATAGTGATAAGATGATGGTGGCGCTAGAGGCCGAGATGAAAAGCAGGCGGCAACGGTGATGGTGGCACCGGAGGTTTAGGTGGAGGAAGATGGTCACCGTGGGAGGTTTAGTGCGAGGGAGTGGATGAGGGAGGGGGGAGATCCGCTACCCCAATTGGTGAAGTGGGTTTTCATTGGTTGGAGAGAGAATGAAAATGGTGAAGATTGAGTGTAGGAATAGGTTTATTGGATATTGGGTTTTGAGAGAAAAAGAGGATTCAGTGTTTGCTTGGCACTGATGATACTTTCGGTGATATCATAAATTATTCTGAATAAAGGTACAATCCAATATCATAAAACAAATCATGCAGGACCCTTAGATTCAAATTCGTAAGATTTAATCTCAACCCTCAGTTGATAAAGATCAAACTCACCAAATTTAATCTCATCCAGTAGTTGAGGGAGACCAAAAACCCCTCCTCCTTTATTATATACACTAGCTTGTGCCGATGGCACGGTGATAAATTTGTTCTCGTGATAAATTTTTTCACGTGCGGATAGCACGCTCATAATTTATATCACTGCATTTCTATTAGAAACCTATCATTAGCGATATATCATTAAGATTTAATAGTTCATGTTCTTAATTTTTTTATGGTGACTATTTTTGGTTGCATTAATTACATACCACTTTATAATTTAATATCATTTAAAGTTAACTTCACTTTTGTCACTTAATTATTCGACGACCAAAATGTCCAACGATGTTACAAACCCATTAGTTTGTATCACCAACAACCTAAAGTTCCCTTATAACTTTATAAACATTGGAGTTGAGTCTAAATACGATTTTGTTTATTACTATTTTACGATACAATTTGTTTTATCATTTTTTTTAAACAGTGAGTGATTGCAGACTTTTACCTTTAGGGTGTACCCATGCCGACGACACAATGATAAATTTACTACTGTGATATTCTCTTTTAAAAAGTTTGCAATGCTAAGTGTTATTTTTCTAGTTACAATACCATCTTGTCTAGATAGTGCAAAATCTTGCTTTTTACTGATGCCCAATTTTAAGTTACAAAATTGGTACATCTTTGTTACTGTATTAGGTGTAGTTCCCTCGATAGAGGTAAAAGTATTCCCAAAATCTAAAAAATAGATGTTTGAAAGAGTTAAGAAAGTATTCCCTATCAAGCTATACTTTATGTAACTCCAATACTAACATCAGGAAAATGGCCATGTTGTTCTAATGATTTTGAAGAAAATTGGCATACAAAAATGATAAGAAATATGAAAAATAATAATTGATGTATTAAAACGAAAGGGGTAAATTAAACTATATCCCCATGAACTGTTAATTTTTCACACCCAACTCAAAAGTTCAGGGGGTTGGTGGAATTTACCTTACTTTAAAGTGCATATACATTTGAAATGGTAATTTTGCTATGGTATTGTCTTTCTAAAAAAAATGCTATCTACCATCTACTAAGTCCTAGCATTCAACTGCACAAGTTATATAAAATCTACTTTGTTATATAGGTTTCAAACTAAGGTTTGTACTAATTGTCATTCCCTACATGAAAAATCATATACCAAGTCACATGATCATTGTATATGATGTACCATAACCAAAGTTTAATTTGGAAAAAAGTGAATCGCAAGAGTTGGTTGGGATTTCAAACATTTTAGAAAAATAATATAGGTTCATGAACACTTGTTTTTTTTAATCGTCAGCTAAAGTTCATTTTATAAATGACAAACCCAAAGCTTACACTCACAATGCACAAAACAACGTGAGACAACCATTAGCACAGAACCCAAAAAATAAAGCCCCTAGAAAGAAAAAATAACTATACCACAAACACCAAAAACCTAAAATGTCATCATCCTCACCAAAGTGAGAGATGGAAAAAAAAACATAGCTCCCAAACAACACCATACCAGAAAACAAAGATGACAATCAATATTAAACCACAAGATCCACTCTACAACAGACATAGCTCACCTCATACCTTCATGGGGTGAATCCATGAAGAGAATGGCTGAGAGAGGAGGGGGTGGACACGAAATCCAATCGCAAGGCAAATTCAGGTCGGAACATCTTTTCACCACCCAATCCGCTGCTCTATTGACTACTCTTGGAATATGCACAAAGTTGATCTCCCTACAATGGTTGGTAAGTATTTTAATCTTCTGAATAATTTTTGTATCTTCCATCGAGGCCTATACCCACTTTTCATGCTATTAATAGAGATTGATGAGTCAGATTCCAAAATTACTTTGTCAATGCCATTTTCATTAATAAAAGAGGTAGCCAAGCTAACAGCGAATGCCTCCAAATGAAGATCTGAATTTGTCTGTAGGTAAATATCAGCTCTACCAGAAGTGAGAACCCCAAACTGATTACGCACAATGAATCCATATGAACCTGTCTTAGTTTCTTCTTTGTAGGACCCGTCACAGTTGATTTTAACCCAATTCTGAGGGGGGATCCATTTACTTACTCTCCTAGGAGGTAAGGGAGGGTTAAGCCTGGGAGATGGCAAAAACACCTTTAAACTTGTACTATAGTCATCATGTAAGGACAGAGCCTTAGATAATACATAAGATATATGTATATCAACCTTTATGAAAATAGCCTCATTTCTCGCATTCCAAATCATCCAAGAAGTACAAACCAAAAGTAAATAGTACGCCTGATAATGAATTTGTTAAGTCTTCAACTTACACATAGGTGGGAAAAACCAATCTTCAAACCTTACACAAGGACCCAAAACAACCCGGCCAGCCATGAGGGACAAATAGGATCATCTCTAAGCTTTTTATTCTAGAGAGAATAATTAACTGCTAACCCTTTATTACAACACCTTCAAATGAAATTTAGGATCTTAGGAGGAGCATTTAAGGCCCACAACATTTTCCACAGATCAAGAGGGGGGGAAAGAGGATTGCGAGGCCAACCTCAGGCACTTCTTGGGGGAAGAAACATGATAGGTCGAAGAAATGGAGGGAATACCATCAATAGTATGGGGCCAAATGAGGACATCAAAATCAAAAGGGGAAATAAGCGAGATGGACAGGATAGAAGAAGCAATATCACTCAGGAAAAGATGATGAACCAATAGAGAATCCCATACAAAAGAACATTGAATAATAAGATCACTAACCTTCACTACACCAAATCTGCACTATTGTCAAGGTCATTGACCCTGACAAATCACCCTTGTCAAGGTCAATGACCGTGACATTTCGAGGCGAGACAACTTTTTTGTCACGGTCGTGTCGCGGTCAATGACCGTGACACGTTTTTCACGGTTATAAACCGTGACAAAGCCGTGACCTTTTTTAAAAAAATTGTCATGGCCATTGATCGTGACACGTCCGTGGCAACTTTGTGTCATGGACGTGTCACGGTCAATGACCGTGACAATTCTGGGCAGAATTTAAAAAAAATCTGCTGGGCAGTATGGCCACTGCCACTTCCCAGCAGTATATTTGTACCTGTTATAGCAACGTCGTACCTGTTCCAAACATCATATATCCAAACAAACTAAAGATAATGCAAATATATATTCATGACGATATAATCCAAATATTCAAAATAGAAGTAATATACATGACGATATAATCCAAATATAATTAAAATGGACAAACTTAAAAATAATGTTACTACATGTCTTGGGTAAATGTGAGGAGGTGAGTAGGCCACACGACATACAAATTGACGTACCCACTAATATACGTCATGCCGCATTGTTCGCGCAACCACAATAGGGAGTTCTCCTTCCCGGGTATGACATGCGTGACGAGCACCCTGGACTCCATCTGTTGAAGCGCACGTCCATGAACTATTCCACCCTCGACGATATTCGGGTCCCTCAACCCCCGCCCTATCCACTGGCCATCAAATATGTCCAATATGAACACGCTCGGCCAAACAAGTGTCGACAATGGTCTGTTGAAGGGAGCCAAATAGGGAAGTGGATCATCGAAGTACGAACATTTCGGTGATGAAGCAGCGAGGTCCACATGCTCGTCATCCTGCGCCTCGTCCTCCCGCACCTCCTCCTCCACTGCCTTATCCTTCCCTTTCCCTTTCCCTTTCCCTTTACGGTCTCCGCCCAACGTACGCTTCATGAATGCGTACATATCTTGGACCGTCGCCTCCAAACGGGACAGCTTGCGTCGTGTGAATCCATCGTTCGAGCCAACCCGGTGTCGCTCGTCTCCAATCCGATGATCCTAGATTTGGCCACCCGCGAGCTCACTCCCCTTGTCCTCCCCTTGCGATCCGAGCCAAGCACTTGGATGAGTGCGTCTGTGGACAAAGATGCCTTGTCGGCATCAGACTGCAATTCATGCACTTCCTTAAGCTTTGCCTGAAATGACAAAAAGCACATGATTAGTAAAATAAGTAAACTAAAAAATTATAACGTAATTAACAAAAATTAAACTGTCGGATTACTTACAATCGTGGCCGCGACGCTCGGGGACACCTCCTTGTCCTTCCCCTTCTTCGTCCGAAGAGCCACATAAGTATCGAGCCTATGTGGCTTACCCCCTGGCCCACTCCCTACCCCCTGAAATAAAATAAAGAAAAGTAAAATTAGTATCGGTCCCGCAAAGTAAAATAGTGAAGAATAATATATTTCTGTACTTATAGAAAAATTAAATCTTACCTGCATCCTATGCTCCACCTCGGCGTAAGAGGTCCGGCCGGAGTAGTGCACGTCCGTCTTTTTTGCCCGATTTTCCCTCCCCGATTGGCGAGCAACCAATTGTCGATCCTCGATCTCATTGTCAATGAACTTCTGCCATTGTGCCAATAAGATCGGCTCCTTGGGCGGGACGGATTCACGCCATTTGATAATCGACTCTCTTGTTTTCCCAAAGTACCGTGCCCGCATATTTTTTTTCCACGACTTGAGTTGCTCCCTAATCTGCTCCAAGACGGGATCGTGTAGCTTTGGATCCAAGTTGAATTGTTCCTGTCCAACAAATATAATGTTAGTTGCGAATAAATATAAATATAAATATAAATATAAATATAAATATAAATATAAATATAAATATAAATATAAATATAAATATAAATATAAATATAAATATAAATATAAATATGAAATTGAAATTGAAATTGAAATTGAAATATTCATATAAATATATTACTTGTAGTGCCGCCCAAACAGCTAACTTGAGCTCATATGGCACCTCCTTCCAACTCATAAACCCCGGACCGATGACCGTCTTTAGCAGCTCGAGGGATCTCGCTAATAGCTCCGACTTGTTCTCGACGGTAATCCCAAATTTTCCATATTTGGGGAGCCTAGGGGCGGAGGAGCACTCGTTGCCTCCGCTACCACCGAGCCCAGACGACATCATCATAAACAACATCATCATCTTCGCCTTAATATCTGAAGGAGACATTTTTGCTGTAAAAAAATGTTATTACTACAGATAAAAAAAAATGTTAATAGTACACATACACACACCCCTACCCCACCCCCACCACACACGCACACGTCATGCCACTTTTAAAACTAACCAACCCAACATTTCATCAATTAAACTAACAATTAAAGTATACAAATATTAATTTACTAATTTACAATGAGGGACAATCCTACTTTCATATGAAATTGGCACTAATTATTAATTTACTTTCATCTAAAACTATACAATTAAAATTACAATTAAAGCTATACAATTTCTTAATTAAAGATATACAATTGTTAAAATTGCCCCTCCATACCCCCCACACCCCACCCCACCCCCACCCCCACCACACCCCTTGCCCCCCTCCCCCCACCACGCACACACGCACACACCTACGCACACACACACACACACACACACACACACACACACACACACCACCCCCACCCCCCACCACGACCCCCTCCCCCACCCCCACCCCCTCCCCCACCACACCACACCCCCACTACCCCCTCCCCCACCACACACCACCATACACACAACTACGCACACACACACACACCCCACCCCCACCACCCCACCCCCTCCCCCCACCACGACCGTGACAACTACAGTTATTGTTTATCAATAAAATTATGACATGAGATTATTATAATTGGAGCATAAATTTCATTATCATAATATAATAAATCCAACCAAGTAGAGAGATTCTACAAATTAAAGTGAGAATTAAATTTAAGACTTTCTAACAACATGCATGTGTATGGATTCTAATGATATTACCAGTGTATGGATTCTAACGAAAGTAACTAATGATATTCCTAAAAACATACAATTGGCAACATTTTGTGAATTTACTAAACTTTATATAATATTATCAAATTCTATTAAAAAATTATCTAGGGTTTTACCTAATTGAATTAATTTCATGAATAAAATTATTATCAATTTAAATATTTATATAATTAAATTTAACATATGAATTCTAGAACTTTTCTAACATTTACACAATTTTAACTATCACTAACATTTACACCATTCTAACTATCACTAACATTTACACATATATATACACACATGCACATATACATATACACACATATATATACACACATACACATACACATACACATACACATACACATACACATACACATACACATACACATACACATACACATACACATACACATACACATACATATAGAAATGAAAGAGAAAGAGAGGAAAAAAAATATACCTTAGAGAGAGAGAGCAGAAATCACGGATGAGAGAGAGAGAGAGAGGGAAAACCAAAAGAGGTGGGAAAAAAAGAAGCCTAGGGCTTTTTTTGCTGCAAAAGTTGTCACGGTCGTGTCAAGGTCATTGACCGTGACACAAATCTCTCATTTTGTGTCACGGTCATTGACCTTGACAGGACCGTGACACAGAATTGTCACGGTCATTGACCGTAACACGGCCATGACAAGTAAATTTGTCACGGCCTTGTCACGATCAAAGACCGTGACAATTCTGTGTCACAGTCGTGTCAAGGTCAATGACCGTGACACAAAATGCGAGATTTGTGTCACGGTCAATGACCTTGACAAGGGTGGCCGGCTGAAAGGTGACAATTTGGCCATTTTGGTGTAGTGCTTGGAAATTTGAGTAGAAACCAGCGAGGGAGGTAACAACAACCCACCCACCCACCTATCTCCCCAAACAAGAATACCTTCCCCATTACCCACTTGCCAAAACACTTCTTCCTTCAAAAGCTCTCTCCCATACATAATGCTATTCCACAACCAAGACCCCTTTTTTGAACAAGGGACCTCCCAAAAAGAACAATTCTTGAAATAAATATTTTTTAGGGTCAAACCCCAAATAGAATGGGGATTAGAAATGAGCCTCCACACTTGTTTAGAAAGAAGGGCTTGATTTTGCCTACTAAAACCCAACTCCGTTAGCCCTTGATATACTCTCCCAGGCCTTCCAATGGATGCCTTTCCTTTCCTTACTCCCATTCCACCACAAATTTGCAATTTTAGAAGATAGGTCAAAACAAAAACCTTTAGGGAACTGAAAGATAGACATGGCATAGGCTAGGGCAGCCTGGAGAAATGCCTAAATAAGAATCTCTTTCCCCTCTTGACTAAGAAAATTTTCTTTCCAACCCTCCACTTTCTTTAAAATACGCTCTTTCAACCACACCAAGGTCACCTTCTTAGACCTACCCCATTCATAAGGGAGCCCCAGATACGTCCCAGGGGAGTCTAAGAGGGGGACTTATAACCTATTAGAAATATCCCACTTTAAATGGGGAGGCATATTAGAACTACAAACAACACCTGACTTAGAAAGATTAATTTTTTGACTAGAGACCTCACTATAGATGTTAAGACAATTTAAAAGAACCTCACTCTCCAAAGCATTACCCTTAAAGAAAAGCAGAGAGTCATCAGCAAACAACAAATGGTAAATGGGCGTGCTTGAAGGGGTAAATTTGATATCTTTAAGGGAAGAATCACCAATGGCCTTAGATATGAGGAGGGAAAGACCATTGGACATAATTATGAAAAGGTAAGGAGAGAGAGGATCTCCTTGCCTTAAACCTCTAGACGGTCTGAAAGATAGATGGTTATCCCCATTAATAAGAACCCTAAAAGAGATAGAGGAAACACAATCCATAACAATACCCAACCATTTAGAATTAAAACCAAAAGCCAAAAGAGAATCTCTAAGAAAACCCCATTCCACCCTATCATAAGCCTTATACATATCCAACTTTAGAGAACAATTATAATCTTTTCCATTTCTCTTTTTTTTTAGAAAGGCAAACACCTCTTGGGCCACGATAATATTATCTTGAATCAATCTCCCTAGGATGAAAGCACTTTGTTGAGGCTAAATGATAGAACCAATAATAGGTTTAAGCCTAGTAGCCAAAAATTTTGAAATTATTTTAACAAAAAAATTTATTAGACTAATTAGCCTAAAAAGACAGATTTTTAGGATTTGTTTTTTTTTTGGAATTAATACCACATTATTCTCATTTAATTTTCAAAGCAAGTACCCTATATTAAAAAAATGATGAACAACCTTAAGTAAATCCCATTTAATATCCTCCCAAAAAGTTTGATAGAAAAACCCTGGCATCCCATCAGGACTAGGGGCTTTTGAGGGCCCCAAAGCAAAGACAACACTTTTTAATTCCTCGAGAGAAACCGTTTGATTTAAAGAACCATTCATACCGGAAGTAACCAGCTTTGGAATAAGAGAAGAAATTCTAGAGGAGTCACGAGTACCATCAAAAGTATACAAAGACTTAAAAAAAATTATTAGCAAGATCCTCCAAATGAGCTTTACCCTCCACCCAAACTCCATCCAGATCTTGAAGCCTGACAATTTGATTTCTCTATCTTAAAGATGAAAGTACAACAACTAAAGTTGTCAAAGTGACTCGTAGACAATGAGTTGTGTTAAAAAAATGCCAAGGTAAAGTAGATAAAATAATAATTTAACTTAGGATCAAATTTAAAGTAAAAAGAAAAATTAAAAAAGTACGAAATAAATAAAATAATAACTTAGTGAAATAATAAAAAATAAATGGTAATGAGGGTCTCCAATATTAAAACCAATTTTAAATTAGTTACAACATTCATCACATGTGAGACCACACTTGCTAAGGAAAATCTATTCTTATTCTCATGAAGTAGTTTTATCCATTTAATTGTTCAAATATACTCAAAAAAATTATTGTATAAATCTGGATGCTCTATTAAGCATGCATCCTAAGCCTAGTTCGTTGCCCAAGTCAGAGTTGAAAATTTTGGGAAGGTATACAACAAAGGTAAGGTATGAACGTGAATCCAAGCCTCCATCCGAACCGTCAAAACTGTGTTTACCGGAAAAATGTAAGAAATGAACAAAGTCCTAAGCAGGACCCAACTCATAACTAAATCCATGTGGGCAAGATGTGGTCCAAAACCTATCATTTACATCTTCAAAACCTATCATTTATATGATTTTGCCTTCATGAAAATCTTTACAGGAAGAGTGGTCATTAACTTTTTTTCTTTAAATCTCAGCACCTGAGAGATTAAAAAACATCAATATAAAAATAAAAATCAACCATTCACGGTCCGAGTTATTACCAGTGATTGTGCTTTTCTTGAGCCAACACCGGTAGATCTGAGACCATTTCTTGAGCCAACACGGAGTGATTCGATGGATCAGAGGTGACGAAAATGTTGGATTCAATTATAGGCACTCTCTTTTAAATTGTTAATCTTGAGCCAATGAATCCCAAATTATGAGATAGAGAGATGTGCGTACCCAATAAAAAAAATAGTGTTGGTTGTGAGCTGAGACCTTAACTCGGCCTGGGATGTCTACTCAATTCAAACCGAAATAAAAAATGAGAAATCAAATTAGTATATGCAAAACAAAATCAAATACAAACAAAACACCTAAAATAATAATCAGATCAAACAACAAACCTAAGGACCACATAAACATTAAAATGAAAAATCATACCATATTTCAGATCTGGGTTTTCTCTCCCATTTCAGATATGTGGTTTTAATAGGGTGGAGGTAAACTGAGTGGTCTTAAATAGAGCTGACCTAAGGAAGAGGGAGAGAGAAACTTTGGAATAGAGGGAGTGATGAGATTTTCCCATCTTTTCTCGCCATCATCATTGTTTTGCTCCATGGCTAAGGAAGGCAGCAAGTAAAAAGGGGTGTTTGAGTGGTTTGGGAAGATCAGGATGAGAGATAGATTTAAGTCCCAAAACCGATGTTGAACAAACTCAGTTGTATAACAAAACCCGAACTTAGAAGCCCCCCTCAATCCCAAAACCGATGTTTAACAAATCTGATCCCAAAACAGATGTTGTTTAAAATGTTGAAGCGCTGATTACAGAGAGAGAGAGACTTATTCCATGTGTGATTGGTCTTGGGAGAAAAAAAAAGGTATTATGAGAGCGTTTTTCATTTTGGTATTGGGAAGAGAAAGATATGGGCGAGAATACCATATTTCTCTTGAGGCTTGGGCTCTCTAGATGGGTTCGTCAACTTCTAATGAGATGACAGGGGTAGAATGATTTATTTACTTGAGTCTTGTTCTCTATCTATATCAACGTGTGAAGGTACATATTTATTAATTGCTCGACCATTAGATCCTCCCTTGTGCACCATCTTCAATTTTACGAATGTTAAATCTCGATCGTTAGTTGATAAAGACCAAATCCATCAGATTTGCTCTCAATCATTAGTTGGGAGAGACAAAAAAAACCTACTCCTTTATTTTATATATATATATATATATATGTGTGTGTGTGTGTGTGTGTGTGCGCGCGCGCCCATGCGCTAGTAGTGGGGTGGCCATGGGTTGAGCCTGGGCAGGCCCGGGTCATGCTTGGGTCGGGCTTATACAATTATGATCTATCCCAAACTTGCTCGGGCCTGGATCGAGCCTTATTATGTAATCCCAAGCCCGCCCAGATTTGAAAGATCTTTACCCAGGCCCATTGGCCCAAACCGGTTATTATTTTTTTTAATAAAAAAAACTTTTTTAAAATAAAAAAAAAAATCTTTTTTTCTTAATCAAAGACTTATTTTTTTAATTAAAAACCTGTTTTAAACTTTATATATTACAAAGTCTATATATAAAGTTCCACACTCTACATAAAAAGACTTAGTATGTGTTTTTATATTTATAAAAGTTACCCACTTTATATATTTATTTATAACTTTGTAGTCCTAAACTTTAATAATAAATTAACACACACACACACACACATATATATATATAAAGAGAGAGAGAGAGAGAGAGAGAGAGAGAGAGAGAGAGAGAGGGAGTCTGGCTCCTATGCGGATTTTTCTATGCGGATAGAATACGGATTAGTTAACGTCCAAATAATTCTTAGGACCATGTTTGTCTTTTATGGAACGCCTAAGGACCACCTTCTCTTTCTAAGGTTTATGGGAATATAAATTTCTACCCCAATGATTTCTAAGGTCTTTTAAGCTTATTTTAAAGATTAATTAATTTGGAAGTCTAAGTGTAGAAGTTTCAGGGCTACTACTACTTCTCAAGCTTCTTCCGTCACTATCGTACTAGACTTCTGAATAGCGAGGATTATCTATATAAATAGTTTCTTCAGGGAGTCTGGAAATTACAAGAGGTTTTGATGGAAAATATTCTAGTCTTAAATACCTTACACGGTATTGTGGTTTTAGTCTAGTTTCTTTATATATCTGATTAAAAATATCAATTATATCATCTTCTATAAATTTGTGTAAATCGTTATCTCCGTAAGATGACAAAAATCTTCGATATGTTCTAGGGGCAGCTGTTTCTACGTTTTTAAGGAGAGGGCGGATTCCTCCGGCTCTAATTAAAATAGCTTTTGTTTCAGTTAACCTTTTTCGTCTAATATATTTTAATATGTCTATACTATCTTCAAGTATTTTAGTGTATTCTTGATTTTTTTTTATCTTGAAAGTTCTTCTACGAATTCTACAGTTCTTATCTTTTGTTTAAAGAGATCTCAGATCCCAGTTCTAATTATTTCTATTATAGGTACTTCACGTACTAACCACTTAATAACCTGGTCTATATTTGAAAGTACCACCTACGTATGTTAAAAAAGTTTCTATAAGTTCTTTGTCTTTTGGGTCTTTAAGAGTCCAATCTTGGATTTCTCTAGTTAAGTCTAAATTTGTTTGATTAACAAATGCTAAAAAGTATGTAGTGATTTGTAAGCTCATCCAAGTTTCTTTTTTAAAATAATAATATGTAAAATAGTTGAAGGTTTGGTTAGAGTTATACCTTCTTTCTTGTCTGCAATATCTTTATTTTCCTTCCTTTCTATCTTCAGCTTTGCTACTACTCTTCTCCGGGCTCGGCCTCTTACAACTCTCTCTTTATGTGTCGTACCTCAATCCATTATTTTGGCATTTTACCCAATTTCTGCTTGTACGCCTTGACGCCTAACGCCCACCTAGCTAACGGCTCGCGATAAATCGGCACCTGACGGTGGTTCAACAGTATAACACCTTATGTGCTACACCAGAGGTTCCACACAATAGTCCTCTATGAATAGAAAGTTGGAGACAATTTGGAAAATAATAACAACTCAACATAAGAGATTTATGGAAAAGAAAATACTTTTATTTCATATCATAAGTAATTACAACTCTCACCATTCCCCAAACTATATGGTAATTACTCACTCACATACATATTACTCTCTACAAGCTTACCTACTCTGTATAACTTCTAAACTTCGATACTAGAAGTCTTACGACTCATGTCTTTCACATATATTAGATGCTCCCCTTTTATAAGCTTCAAGGGAAATACAAACCATTGGTAACCGGTTACCAAAAGAAATCAGGTGGAAAGATATAAATTATTAATGTTTTTAAAGAAACTTTATCTTTAAGAATCTTATCTGATGGGTCTACAGGATTTTGACGTCTTGTGATAATTTGGGAATATTTTTCTTTTTGAAAGGTAAGGTCGTTTGATGGAGCGTGTCATGTCTTCAAAATGAGTATTGTCATCTTGTAATAATGCATATATTTAGAGCATGCCATCTTCTGTCCTCAATAATTCTTCAGCTAACGTGGGTCTCGTCTTTGTCCCGTTCGTGTCTTCCTCTACCTTGTCTTGTCCTAGGAGGGCATTATTGTTGAAAAATTCATAAATGAGGCCCACGATTCTAAGGCTAGCTGGCAAAGCTATCTCTACCATTTCTTTGGCTTCTTTCTTGATCCTTCCATTTAATGTCTCATCAGCTTGGATTATTAGGTCTTCTTTGTGGTAGGCAGTGTACCATCTGTCTTCTCCTGTCAACAATTCCATGATTTCTATTGTCTTCATAGCTTGAGAAATCTGGAGTTTGGATTTATCAACAGTTAGGTCTTTAGTTTCATCTTCAGGTAGAATTTCCACATCTTTGAATGAATAATAGGAAAATCTAATGAGTCTGAATCCCTCAACTCTCATTCCTCTATAGGAACTTGGAGCAATCTGATATATCCTGGAAAATAAGGGAAGAAGTCTTCTACCTTTTTAATATACTATTGGACTATTTTTCCAAGAGCAATAGAGTCTTCAATATCCTTTATCTGAACGAGTCCAATGAACCCGTGGTCTGCAGGAGTTATATGCCATATCTGATTTTCCAAAAAGATATATTTTTGGAACGTCTTTAAAGAAACCTCTAATCATTAAATCATCTCCATTTATTTCTGATAATAATATATTAAAATGATCAATAATGTTATTAGTTTCTCTTTGAAAGTCTTCTGCTAATGGGAGATTATTATGACCAAACGGTATAATAATCTTAGTTTTAAACGTCTTTTTCTAATAACAAAAATTATCAGTTGGTCTAATTTTGGAGGATTCTCCAAGGGTCTGAGCATGAGTCTGCGTCTGTGGTCTAGGAGTAGTAGTACCACTAAGCTGGGTTACTACAAGTCTTGGGAGTCTCATGAATCTAGCAATAGCTACCAGATTCTGCTTGAATTTTATCCAAAGTCTATTTTTGACATTCCACCAAAGGGTGTATAGGAGATTATTTTCATCTTTTGAAAATTCTCGTCTAAATTTGATCGAGTGTGGATATCTTTGATCAGGTTTATATAGGGGGAAATACATTTTTCCAATGAGTCTATTGTGAGAAACAATCTCATGTCTAGATTTTCTAGGAGAAACTAAGATATCATCAAAGTTCTCTAGGATTGGTCTTTCTTGAGAGTTTTGAATATGAGTCTGTCTTTGCGTTATACCAGCATTTGGTCTTACGCACCTAAGATAGTCTGCAATGTCTTCTCTGTTCAGTATATTTGTTCCAGATGAACTTATATTGTCTAGGTCTTCTGCTTGCAACATAAAACATGAAATCATATTAGTGTTAGCAAATATTTGTTCTCTTGATATAATGTTTGGAATGGTATTTTTACTTTCCTTAATATGTATAATAGACAAGTCATAACCATTAAGCATTTGTTGCCATCTAGTAAGTCTATTAGTCCTTGATTTGGACAAGTTTAAATCTCTGAATTTTACTGCATAAGATCAGTCAATATATACAGTAAAATGTTTAGGTCTAAGAAAAAGCATATATTTTTCTATTTTCCTTACTATGGCTAAAACTTCTTTTTCATAGGCAGTGTATCTTATTTCTGGGTCTGTAAAGGTTCCAGAACTATATCTACAAAGTTTCTTCTTTTTTATTTGATGATCAATGGAAAAGTATACTGCTCCCCATTGTTTATCATAGGCATATGTATCTACTATAAACTGATCTTCTGCATTAGGAAGTTCAAGTAAAGGAATGTTCATGACTACATCTTTAATCTGTCTTATGACTTCAAAATCATCTTTGGTCCAATAAAAAGGATTAGTTTTGTCTGTTCCTTTTAATTTGGCAGTTAATCTTTGTCTTTTTTCAGCAAGGTCTTTAATGAAGTTTGCAGCATAATTAAGCAATCCTAAAAATGATTGTAATTATTTTCTATCTTTAAGTTGGTCTGGAAATTCAAGAATCTTTTTAGTTATGTGTTCTTCTAAGGATATTTTTCCTTTATTTATATGCATTCCCAAAAAATCTATTTCAGTCTGAAATAATTGTATTTTCCTTTCGGAAATAACAATACCATGTTTGTCTAATTCTAAAATAATCTTTTTAAGATGGTCTACATGCTCTGTCTCAGTCTTACTAGATACAAGAATGTCATCTATGTAAACAAGACAAAATTCAGAATAAGGTCTAAATATATTATCCATTCTTCTTTGGAATACTTGAGGAGCGTTGAAGTATCCAAATGGCATTACTAGACATTCGTATTTTCCTTGGGGCACACTGAAGGTTGTCCAAGTAATACTGTCTGGATGCATCTTAATTTCCTAGAAGCCTGATTTGCAATCAAACTTACTGAATATAATTCAATCTTTAATTAAATTATTCTTGTCTGGTATCTTATAAGAATCAAATTCACAATTCTTATTTAATTGTCAATAATCTATAAATATATGTCTTTTCCTCTTTTACATTCAGAATCATTTTGAACATAGAAGACAAGGCTATTATGTCTACTTTTACTTTCTCTAATAATGCCTAACTTAAGCATTTCATCTATGTCTTTTTTAAATGCTTCCCCGTCTTCTTGTGAATATCCTTTCTTATAGGTTCCACCATTAATAGTGGCGTCTGGGTTAATAGGGATAATTTCACAGTAACTTTGGTCTTTATCCCACTTAATGATGGGATTTTCTCCTAAAGTAGGCTCTGCTAGTTGCCTAATCTTTTCCTTTTCTACCTCTATATCCATTTTCTTCTGTTTGAATATAACTTGAACCTGTAATAAGGTGTGCTGGGCTTGATCTATAATGTCTTGTTGTATAAGCGTTATTTGCTTATAACACTTTTGTTCTAGATACTTACATTCTTTTTATAAGGGTTTAGTAATTTCTAGGGCTTGTTGTTGGTTTGTAGGTCTGGATCCACCATGCTCAGCTGAAGAACTCTGATGTTTTATGGGTCTATAATTGGGTTTGACCTACATAAGGTCAAAGACAGTCTTGTGATCAATGAGAGGGGATTTAATATGTAATTCCTCTTTATCACTAATTATTATCTTATCGTTATACTAAGTATAAGGATGATATTTACTAGTAAAGTCTTGTCCTAAAATAATGTTTCTTGTGAAACTAGGACGAGGATCCATTATCCAAAATCGATGATTAACGATTTTATTGGTCTGATTTTCTAATTTAAAATAAATAGGAATTGTCTAGAAATATAAGGTAAATGGATCTCTATTAGCTACCTTAACATATATCTCTTGCTTACTGTCTATAAAATAATCTTCAGGAAAAGCATTAGCCTTACAAATACTCTGAGAGCATCCTGTATCTATAAAAGCTGAAAAGCTTTTAGGATAATCTTTATGCTTCATAAACATTTTTACAAAGCAAGGACATAGTTTAGTAGAAATTCCTAAATTATTATTTTCTAAAATAGATATTCCTTTCTGAGGTTTATCTATAAAATCTAGAGTTGTTTGTTCTTCTGAACTACTATCAGAGTGGTATCCTTCTAAATCATAGAAAATTCCTTTTCCTTTTAAGTCTTCATTTTCTTTTAATCTTTTGGCTATATTTCTATGAATATCTTGATAATATTTTTTAATATCTAAGTTTATTTGAGCATCATACTGGCTAGTATAAATTGCTCTAAATCTAGTTCTCCAACAGTTTTCATGGTAGTGTAATTGACAAATAACACAAACCATAAATAATTCTGTTTCTATAGTCTCAAAGCATTATACACATCTAAAGTCTTTCTTGCAACATTTCATTTCAAATGTGCAATAATGTATTTCATCAAAGTAATATCTAGGTATGTATGTTAGTAACTAAGGATTACTAACTCTCCATCTTTTCCTTAAAAAGGGACTTAATATACACTTATACCAAACTTTTTCAAAGTCTATATATTCGTTATATAAATCGTCTTCATTAGTTTGCATCATATATAAGTCTAGAGTATCCTGAGAGTTTTCATACTCATCAGTCTCACTATTATAGTCTTCTGAGTCATTATCAGTATATGCACTATAGATACTAGTATTGTCATCATCTTCTATGTCTGATATTTCTATAGCATATAGGATATTTAACTCTTCTTGATCTTCATAGTCTAATATTTTGTTAATAATCTTAATACCTTCTTTATCTTTCTTATTAGGGAAGTCTTTAGCAAAGTGTCCTTCTTTTCCGCAAGTCCAACATTCTTTGATGGCAGTCTTAGATTGAGCTATATCTTTTTCTTTCTTATAATTAGGAACCTTCTTATACTTGCTAGTGTTTTTCTTAAAATATCTTCTTTGGTTAAATCTATTTTTCTTAGTCTTAGGATTCCTTTCCCTAAAAGTAATAGATGGTCTAAATCTATATTTCTTTGGAAATCCTAAAGGTCCAGTCTTAAACTTCCTATGTTTCCATTCTAATTTCTTTTTGAATTTCTTGGATTCACTTCCACATCCCCATTGGATTGAAGTGATGTCTCTTTCGTCTTTGAATGGAGGGGTCTGTTTGAAAGTCTCTTCTATCAACTTTCCTTGAGTTATATCACGTCTCTTAGATATGATATAGTCTTTGGTGAAATTGATTCTTTCACCAAGGGATTTATTCTTAACACCAGCTACTCCTGACCAATTCATATATTCATTAATTAGGAGATGTCCTATGGTTGGTATCTTCCTAAAGTACTCATCTTTAAAGGTCTCTCCAAATTCTTTAATTTGGTAATATAGTTGCTCATAATTATTTCTATATTCATTGATCTTATCTAGTTTGCAAATGCTAAGGAGGGATAACTTAGTTTTTGCTAGGAATTGTTCATTGATTTAAGCTAAATATCGAACTCCAATGAATTCTGATGTAAACAATTGAATATATTATTCAATTGATATTTCTTCTAGGTTCTCTTTTATTTTCTCAATCTTAGCTAAAGAGTCTTCATCTATAGCCTTTCTTAAACTATCTAAATCATCTTTTGCAATACGTCTAATGGATTGCTCAGCGTATTGTTTACATGAGCTTACATCCCATTCTTCATTAGATGTGAAACACATGTTCATCTGATTACACCATTCGTCTAAGGATTTCTTCCTATCTTAGACATTGTCTAAGTTAAGGTATATCCCTACTGGATTTATGGATTGACTTTCCATGGTCTTAATAGGAGTAAAACTCTTGTCACTAGTTAGAAAGTATTTTATATAATAAGGTTTAGTTTAAACTAAAGTGATAGAGTATATAGGAATATTTATTCCTATTGGTTTACTAAAAATCTAGGATCATCTTCTAGCCTACTACTACTTCCTATCACTTGTTTATTAGGTTCTACTTGTGTAGCTGGCATTAGTCTTTCTTCTCCTTCTTCTATTAGTCTTAAGTTTCTAAGAAGTTCCTTAGTATTCTTAGATTCTTCTAATTTTAATATGCAGTCTTGAGCTATCATATTAAATCTTTCTCTTTCTTGAAATCTAACAGAATGACTTTTCTTAAGGTGATCTTTAAATGTCTTCATGTCTAATTCTGAGGGTTCATGTCCAAAATTTTGGATTCTGGCCTTTTCTCTAACTAAGTCTTTGTTTTCAAATGATCTTCTAGGTCTAATTATCGGGGCTTGTCTTAGTAAACTAGAACTAGTCTTACTACTACATTCTCCTTCTGAGGGATCATTGATTATGGATTCTCCCATATTCATAAATCTATTTTCTTCAGTCCGGACATTCTTATTGATAATCTTAGGAGGTCCAAACTGGATGGTAACATTTCCAGTGACATCTTCTTGATTAATAAACAAAGGTTTATTCAATATAGTCTTAGATTCTTGGAATTCTGGCAATTGCCAAAGGGTCTTAGCTTTTTCTTTCATAGGTCCAGTATTCCTAATACTGTAAGTTTGATTGTAGTCTGAAACATTGGTTCTAACTAAGATTTCTTCATTAAGTCTACCGCTAGGAATTCCCGATTGCATTCCTTCATAAGGAAATTGTGAGAACTTCACATAGCTTTGGAATTCTATATTTATATTAGCATTTGGGATAATATAGTCTTCATAGCCACTACCATATAAGATTAACTTAAAATGTTTGGATGTGTCTACAGTTACTGTAAATGCCAGAATGACATTAAAGAATCATATATTGTCTGAAATTTCTAGTTGGGCTATCCCTATAAGGCTTTTCTCAAAATATTTCCATATTTTATCCACTAAACAACACAATATGCTGATATTATTTCGAGGTCTATGTAATCCTTGGATCCTTGCTTGAAAGAGTCCAAAGTTTAGGAATTGGAACTTCCTATCAGTTCCTCTAGATCTAAGCCATTCTGAGTCAAACACTTGGAGATCAGGATTTAACACATGATTCCTACATTGGTAACTCATGTTATAATTAGGATTCTTGGGAGTGGCCCCTTCTTTAAACAAGTCTATGTATCTAACGGCTGGAAGTTGTCCATTATGAATGGAATCTCAACAATCTTCCAGTCAACTTCACCTCATTCTTTCCATTGGAGAGGATTAGTGAAATTTCTCTCCTTCCACCATGTTATAACATTGGAGGATGAATCCTTAACTCTTTGTAGCATATAATTACTCTGTCCAATATTTGGGATAGAGCTAACTATCTTACTAGTCTTATCTAATCTGTCGTTTATGACTCTTGTGCCAATGGCCTTCCTTTCTCTAGTTTCTATAGGAGGGGGTTCTCTAAATTTATAGGTGGTTACCTATTTTTGTTCAAGTCTTTTTTCAATTGTTTCTAAGAAGTCTGAATAATCTTTTTGTCTTTTTATTTGACTAAGGATTTCTTCTTTAAAAATCTTATTCTCTTTTCTTGTCTTATCAGAAATTTCTTCACTATGTTTTGCTAGAGAGTTAATAAGGGATTTACCGACATAGTGAAGAAATTTCTTGTCTTATCAGAAATTTCTTCTCTATGTCTGGCTAGAGATTTAACACAGGATTTGGCAACATTTGTAATATAGTCTTTTACTTCATTGCCTTTTTCTTGTTGTTGCATAGATCTAATTTCTATAGATTCTACAGTTTTTTCTATTTTATCTAAACGAGTTAGAATAAAAGGAGAGTTTATTTCTTCTTAGGGAAGGTTTATTATATGCAACCTTAATTCCCTGAATAATTTCTTCATATGTATCTTTTGTTTGGGCCATGTTTAGTCTAAGTTCATTAATAATTCCATCCATTCTAGATTGGTTATGGCCTTCTATGTTGTTAAGATAATTTGCTAAATTTTGTTGGAATATAACAAAGTCTGTATAGAAGGTGGTTAATCCTTCTGTCTTAACTTTTAAATCTAAATGTAAGTCTTTAATAAAGCTACTGTTATAGTCTTGGGAAGCTGCTATGGATGTAGAAATTAAATTTAATCTTTCTAATATGAGGCTAGATGCTTTAGCAGCGTTGGCAATCTCATTTTCATTTATCTTATAGTAGAATCTATCATCATTTATCTTTTCTAAAATTCTTTGGTAAAAATCTGCTAAGGTTTGAATGGAGAGGTCTCTTGTTACCTCATTCCAGTCTGATCTAACTATCTCCATTAGGAAGATAACTATCTAATCTAGGGATAAACTTAGCTTGTTCTTTAGTAAGTTTAATTAACTCACTGTCTAGATTTCTAGTTAAAGTTTTAATTTGTAAAATGTCTTTGTTAAGGACTTCTATATGATTAGTCTTAATATTTATTTCTTGTAAAACATGTACTAGGTCTATTGGGATTTGGCTATCTAATACTAATAGTCTTTTACAGATATTTTTTTATCTTTGTTTCTAGGGTTTGAGTGTCTTTTATTAATTGTCTTAATATAAGGAGTATACACTTATTTTGGTCTATTATACTATTTATAGTACTGACACTTGTCTACTATCTACGTCTTTGGCTGGAATGTGTTCAGTATGTGAACAACTGTCTATGTGAGAGGTTAAACAACCTTCTTAGTCTAAATCAGTTATAGGTATAGGTTGGTAGTCTGGGTTAGTTCCAAAAATTTCTTTGTAAATGCGATGGATAAATCCCAAGGGCATTAAAGTCTTTTTACTAAAAGTCGAAAAGGAGCATCTTGGCTCTGATACCAAAATTTGGGTTTTGGTAAGAATTCGGTGAGATTCTAAAGCCTTTAAGGTCTTGATGCCAATTTGAGTCTAAACTATAAATCTTTTAAATATATAGTCTTAAAATAATCTTTTAATATAAGACAAGAGGGGGACCATCTAAGGAAAATAACAAAATGTCTTAGGGACCACGAGGGGACCACGTGAGGAAAATGACAAAGTCCGCACTGGGTGCGCACGGTTTGGTCCTCACCATATATATATATATATATATATATATATATATATATATATATATATATATATATATATATATATATATATATATATATATATATATATATATATATATATATATATATATATATATATATATATATATATATATAATTCCCGGGCCTCATTGGGCTTAAGAATTCATGCCCAAGCCTCCCTAAAAAAATCGGGCCTATTAAATTTTGCCAAACCCGCTTTGCGGGTGTATTAACCTTACCCACACCCTATTTTTTTATTGGGCGGGCTTGTCGGGTCTCGGGCCTATGGCCACCCCTAGCTAGCGGAGAACTAAGGTCGTTCCATTTGTGCATAAGACCTATTTCGTCATATTTAAATACATTTCTTTTACAATAAATAATGTATTTACAATTTTTCTTGTTAAGCTACACTCTCGAAATACGTTACAAAGTGATATGTTAGTATATGGATTGTTATAAAATGTGTCCAAACAATAAGTAATTAAATTTTATTTAATAAAATACGGACACAATAGTTTGTGGAGTTTTTTTAATTTTTATCTTTTTTTGTGTGTGAATTCAATACCATTATTTGTAATTTCTAGGAAGAGTGTATTTAATTATGTTAATTTTCTATTACTTAGAGTGTAATATGAAATTATTGACGATAGTGTTGAATAATCATTTTTAAGTATTCTGGATTCCTGACAAGATGGTATTGAATTAAAAATGTAAGAATATAATTAGAGATTAAACAACAATAATAAACAAAATATAAGCAAATACGAATTTAAAAATCTCGGAGTTGAAGAGCCCTGGTTTTGCCTTCTGCATTATTGTTGTGTTTCCCCTAGGGGTGGAAGAGGTACGGGTTTTTATCGTACCGTACCGTACCGTTTTGGTCCGAAAAAAAATGGTTTTGGTTTCATATATTAAAATACCAGAAATCAGTCTTACCGAAACCGAAATTACCGCAAAATATTTGATTGGTTTTGGTTTTAATATTTAAAAAATTATTTGCCGAAATTACCGTACCGAACTTACCATACCGTACCGAATTTACCGAAACCAGAAAAAAGCGTACCGAAATTACCTACCGTACCGAATGTACCAAAATTAATGTACCGAATTTATCGAAACCAGAAAAAAGTTGGTTTTGGTTTTGGTTTTAATATTTTAAAAAGTTGGTTGGTTTTGTTTTGTGTTTTTTGGGACTTTTAGTGCTGTTTACCGAAACCAGAAAAAATTGAAATCAGAAACCAGAGAAAACCAGAATTTACCGAAACCAGAAAAAACCAGAAAAAATCAGAATTTACCGAAAAAAATGAAATACCGGCCGGTTTGGTTTTGGTATTGATTTTGGTGTACCGGGTGGTAAACTGGTACAGTTTGGTTTTACCATCCAGAGTTTGCTTTTGGTATTGGTATCTACTATTTACCGACCAAACCGTACCGCTTACACCCCTAGTTTCCCCGCGACAAATATGTCCATCTCCACCCCAATTGGTAGATATTAACAAAATCCTTACTTACAGCAAAAAAAACATAAATAATTAATGTGTATATTGAAAGATGTTTTGCTATCAAAACCTTGTTTTCATTGTGCAATTGTAATTTGATTTGTTCTACAATTTATATCATGGTTATTACTCTTTCTCTTGAAATTACATTTTCTATTATCTGATTTTGTAGGTATAGACAATTTTTTATCCAACACCACAAATTTCAGGAACAAAAAACATATGAACGAGTGAACTAAAAAAAATGTGCTCCAAAAATATTATTTTCGTTGCGAAACTTCATACACTTCATCACTAAAATATACAATTCAGAAATGTATATCATTTATAGATCTCATTTGATAAATCACCTCAACGACTTGCAAAATATATACAATTTGTGTCAAATGAATTTTGCATTTTGAGTGATATTTAATTTGGGGTTTGTGCACAGAAAATGGACAAGGTATGATATATAGGTGAGGCTTTTCTAATTGAGAAAAGCTTCTTGTACCAGTTTCAATCAACCGGATAGCTACACCGCCTGATGTGTCAGCGGACATGGCATGGCCATGGCTTTCAACAAAGCGATAATTTTCGTTTCAGTGTTAAAATCTTAAGCCACATTATTAAAAAAATCAACTTATTTGCTTTGTCCTTATAAATTTATTTCTTTTGCAAAACATAGTTATCAAGTTAAAAAAAATTAGTCCAATTAAAAATATAAATATGCACTGTATATAAATATATGTAAAAAAATATATGTTAAAATTATAATGTATTAAAATACAACAAGATAAGACACAAAATCATTTTTTTTTACTTAACACAAACCAATTAAAAAACAACACAATGCGATTATAAATCTTTTATTTTTTAACAAACATGATCACGATCGAAATAAAAACGCTACTTGACATTGAGTCATATTTTTTTTCATAACGTTGGCGCGGACCATTTTTACTATTTTAAAAATATTAATAAATATATTTTTTTGTGAAATAGTAAAAATAATAGCATTGCTCTTTTTGTGACAAAAACAAAACAATTTTAAATGAAAAAAACATTTTCAAACTAGTTTTAACACAAAAAATAGATTTTAGCAAAAAAAAAAAAGTTTTAACAAAAAATAAAAAACAAATTTTATCAAAATAAAAAAAAATTAAATTGATTTGTTATATGCTGCGGATCCGCGTTGCTGACAATAATCGATCGCGAAAAATATTCGATCGTTGACAATCTATTTTTTGTGTTAAAACTAGTTTAAAAATATGTTTTTACTAAAAAAATGTTCTTTTCATTAAAAAATTCTTTTATTTTTGTCACAAAAAGAGCAGTGCTATTGGCTACACAAAAAGAGCAGTGATATTATTTTTACTATTTTTTACTTTGATATCTCTTAAACATCAAAACGTTATTATCTTAAATCAGCGATCGGTTATTATTGCTGACACGGATCCGCATCATTTCATTGATGTGGGTTCGCGCCAGTGGCACTAACAACTCGATTTTAATTTTTTTTTTATTTTGATAAAAACTGTTGTTTATTTTTTTTCGGTAAAACGGTTTTTTGAATAAAGCTAGAGAGACTTGGATATGAGACATAAAACCCAAACTAGAGGCACGCAATGCGCGTTTTTATGTGGTGAGATACTTTTTTGAATAAAATAAAAAGGTTGGACTAAACATGTATTTAAATTATTTTAAATGGTAAAAATATTATTTTTACCATTTAAAAAAATGGTCCGTGCCAGCGACATGAAAAAAATATGACTCCATGCCACACCGCATTTTATTTGGATCGTGATCGTGTTAAAAAATAAAAACATTGAATGTTTTATTTGGAACAAAATAAAAACGTTTAGACTATACGTATATTAAAAAATATTTGAAGTACTATTTGGTCTATGATCCAAAAAATTAACATAATAATGTATTTTGATACATAATTTTAACATATATATATATACAGAGAGAGAGAGAGAGAGAGAGAGAGAGAGAGAGAGAGGCTCACCTACATCATGCACTATACATCACACCGTACATCACACCTAATTCTAGGCCCTAGAAAACGTTTTTTTCAAATTTTATATTTTTCGCTTGAAATTAACCTTCCAAACAACCCATATGCAAAAAATTAGGTCAAAATACATTTTGTAGCTATTTTTAAAAAATCCACAAAATACTGCTGGCCCAGACCCCTAAAAATAAGATATTTTTAGCAGTTTTTTGTGGATTTTTTAAAAATAGCTACAAAATGTATTTTGACCTAATTTTTTATATGGGTTGATTGAAAGGTTAATTTCATGGGAAAAATATAAAATTTGAAAGAAAAAGTTTTTTAGGGATTATAATTAGGTGTGATGCATGGATGATGTATAGAGCATGATGTAGGTGAGCCTCCCTCCCTCTCTCTCTCTCTCTCTCTCTCTCTCTCTCTATATATATATATATATATATATATATATATATATATATATATATATAACGTGTATTTATGTTTTTTAACTGCATTTTTTTTTATTTGAAAGTAATATTTTGGGGTAAAAATGAATTTATAGAGTGATAAAACAAATAAATAAAGAGAGTGTTGATGTAAAAAATTAGATCACTCTAATAATTCAATCACAGATAAATAAATGAGACAAAAAATTTTAAAGTGGTTCATCCTTATAAGAATGGCCTACGTCCACTGTTGTTTTATTGCTAAGTTTTTGAGAATTCTTGATTACAAGTTATCTCAAGAAATTCCGCTCTGGGAGTCCGGTCCCCCTACAATGAGGATTGTACAATGTATTTATAGCCCTGAGGCTGTAGTGTGAAAGGGTAATACATTAAATGATATACATATGAAAGGGTAATACATTTAATGCCCTCGTGCGCGTCCAAATGATAAGCATTTAATGAGCAGTTAAACTGTTGGTATCCTGCTTCGAGGTGCAGCTCGGACCACCATGAGTTTCTCGGACCGCCTAAGCTTCTCGGTATTTAAGAGTTCCTCGGAGAGGCATTGTTCCTCGGAGCTTGTGAGTTCCTCGGGGAACTAGTCTTCCTCGTTGTAGTCTTGTTCCTCGGAGCGAGAGGGTTCCTCGGAAGTATTTGTTGTTGCCCTGTAGATAGCCACGTGTCTTCATATGATTGGTCCATGTCAGCAGATTAATTTTGGTATCAACAGAAGCCCCCAATGTTTCATAGTTCAAAATTTGAGGAGTATGGAACATTCTTTCTTGGAATATAGTAGCTTTAAATAGTCTTCCTGATTTTTAGGAGCGTTTTCCTTGTATTTATTTCTCCTTCCCAATTCGTAGAATCATGCGTTTTTGGACTTTTTTGCGTGCTTGGATTCCCGCGTTACTTTTCGTCTTCTTAACCCCTGTTGTCCGCTTCGATTCTCGTGCCACTTTTCCTCTTTTTAGCCGCTGTTGTTCGCTTTGATTCCCGCGCTACTTTTCATCTTTTTAGCCGCCGGTAACGTAATCATCCTTTTTTATAATCATTACTTCACCATTTCCCAAGGCAAGGTATTTAAACTTCATAGATGCTCCCATCGTCTTCTACCTTTCAAATTTTTATCTTCGAGTTTTACGTCGTCTCTTCCTACTCTCTTGTGCGTTCATCTTTTCCGTCGTTCGTTGTCAACAGCTCTACTCTTTTTCTGTAAGATCTTCTTCTTTCTTCTTCATTTCTTTTATTCATCATCATGGTTTACTCTATTGAGTCTCTTGAAAAGTTTCGCTCTGATTTTTCCATTCCCTCTTGGGTTGTCTTTGAAGAGCTTTCTGAGCCTTCTGATTATTTCAATTTGGCTGAGGGACATTGGTTCCCCAGCCTTTTTATTGCTGAATGTGGATTTTCTTTTCTACCAAATCCCTTGTGTCTGGAATTCTGTCATTATTTTGACGTCGTTCCTGCCAGAATAGCCCCCAACACATGGAGAATAGTTAATGGGGTGCATAAATTAAATCAAGTCCATGGAACTCGCATAGGAATTCCATAAATCATGTACTGCTATAGATGGGCAGTTAATGATAATATTTTTTATTTAAAAACTAGATTTTTAAATAGAGCCTTAGTAGTCAATCTCCATGATGCCAATAGGGATTATTTTGAACATGGGGTTGTCATAAAAAATTGGTAACACCCTCCATTAGCTGGAGATGAGGTTTACCAAGGTCCCAGATGCCCTCCTTATGGCAACGGGATAGGTTATTTTTATTTTATTTTATTTTGAAATCATGTTTCTTTTGTGTTTGATAAAATGTGCCACTGATAACAATGTTTATTTATTTGCAGTTGATAACAAAAGAAAGTGCCCAAAGGAAGCAGATGTTAATGTAAGACATCTGAAACTTATCTGGAGTCTGCATCAGAGTGTTGCCGACGAGCACATTAGGTCAGCCTCGTATCTGCTCCAGTACAAGAGCTACACCACTTCCTTCACTGCTCGTCCAGTGATAAGTGAATCAGAGCCAGTTCCTGCTTCCACAAGCTCATCACCTGAATCCCATATTCCTTTAAGTGAAAGGATGAAGAAGAGAAGACCTCCTGCCTTGTTTGAGAAGACTGCCTCCGGTTCTAGGGAGGTAAAAAGGAGTAGGATTGATGTCCCAAGGGAGGGGACGAAGAAGACTGATGCAGCTCCTTCAGCTGCTCCTATTAAAGTTACCGAGAAGCCCGTAGTGGCTCCGAGCAGGTCTGCTGTTCCTGGAGAGGTGATTGTGATATCACCGACCAAGGATTATTCCTTGGTTGAATCTGTACCTGTTCCCCAGAGGAGGCTGAAGAAAAGCTCCTCGGGCAATTTGGCTGATACCATTACTCAGCACCAGTTGCTGGAACTAGGATTCCATCTTTTGTTCCCCCGAGCTCTGCCATGAGCTCGGTAAAGTCCTCGACCATTCCTGAGGTACAAGGTATTGAAGAAAACCTTACTCGGGACATGGTCACCTCACTAGCTGCTCGCCACCTTGCTTCTGTAAGTCTCTTTACTTTGAATTTTTCATATTTCCTTTGTCATTTCTGTTTCTAACTTGCTTTCTTTTTCTGTTCACAGTTGATGAGATGCTTCAATATAATCCTGAAGAAGGATGAAGCGATCAAGGCTTCTTGCTCCTCGTCCAGTGTGGAGGGAGTTTTGGAAGAAGCTACCAAGTCTCTGGCAGATTCACGCCAGAAATATGCTGATGACAAAGCTGTTTGGGAGAAGAATCTTGCCTCCATCGAGCAAGAAAAAGCTCGAGCTGTTGAGGCCTCCAAAGAGTTGGAGAAGAAAAATAATGCCTTAGATAAGGCAAATAAAGAGCTCGCAGAGAAGCTCAAAACTGCTGGAGAGCTTGAAGATAAGCTCAGGGTTGCTGAGGAAAGGTTGGGCCAGCTTCAAGAAGTAGGTCAGCAAAAGGAGGAAGCAGAAAATAAATTGAAGGCTGCTGAGAACCTGCTATCTGAGAAACTTTCCTCGGAGAAGCTGAAGAGGAAAGCTGCTGTGAAGAAGTCCTTCAGGTCTGGCTAGGACAAGGGTTGGAACAAGGGGTTGGTCGCCATGGTGTCGCAAGTGGACTATGGCGGTCTTAAATATTTTAGGGATGGATGGGTTGCCGCCCTTCAGGAGATGAAGGTCTACGAGTCTTCCAAGCTCTTCCAGAGACATATCCCTGGTCCCCCTCCAACTTTAGAAGAATTAGAAGAGGACGAAGCTACCTCTGAAGAATCTTCGATGGTGATGGGAGATCATGCCCTAGCCATCCAGCCTGCTGATGAGGAAAATCAATAAATCATTTCTTCCTCTGAGCAACTGCCTATTCTCCCCGAGCAGCTATCTCTTCCCTCCGAGCAACCTACCTCTTCATCCCAGCCTCCCGAGAAGGTTTTGGGAGATAAGGAAAAGGTTTAGTGTTGTTCGAGTTTCTCTTTATTTTATTTTTCTTTTTCAAATGTAACTCAGAAGATGTAACTCTGAATTATGATCTAATAAAACTTGAACTTTTTTCCATATTGTTGTTCATCTTATATTCATACTCTGCTTGTTTCTTTTATTGATGATTGCTCTTTATCTTCTCTGCTAGTTTCTGGCCAGGATGGAACTGCTATCTGCCCATGATACAAAGTTGTTGCAGCAATGTAATGAGTACTTTAAGGCTGGTCACACTGACTTGAGTGCTGTACAAGTTGTCGACATCCTCGGACAGGATGCTTCAGAACAGGCAGTTGAAGCATATCAGTACCTGAAGTGTCTACTTGGCCGAGCAGTGGCCAATAATATGGCTTACTATGAAATGATCGAGGATCTCCAGTGCACCCTTGAAGACCTTCAGAATCAATACAAGGAATCAACTGCTCTATTGCATGAGGGTTACGAGAAGAAATACAAATTGATCATGGCTGACAAGGGCTACGAGAAGCTTTTTGCTGGATATGATCTGAGGGAGAGAACTTTAAAGGGTGAGGTCGAGGAATGTAGACAGATTGCCAAGTTGCTGGAGCAAGAGAACAACAACTTGCAAAAAGAGCTATCACAATTAAAGTCTGCAGCCTCCACTTCCAATGCATTGATCCCAGTGACCGACGAGGGATTCTCGTTCCTAAAGGTTGAGAATGCCAAGTTGAGGGACGAGTTGGAGACTTTGAAGAGTTCTGTCACCTCTACATCTTCTCGCGGTCGAGCAAGAGCTCCTCGGGGACAAGGAAGAGAAGCTTGGGTTCTTATCGAAGAACAGAGAACTCAGTCTGCGTTAGAGAACCAAGCTTTCCAATTAATGGCGAAGAACTAGGCTTTGTCTGACATGTCAAAGAAAATTAGGGACTTGGAAAAACAGCTCTCTGCGCAGAAGTCCGTCTTGGAGAATAAGGAGCTTTTCATCAAGAATCTCCACGAGAAGCTAGAAAGGCTAACCTATCAATTCCACAAACAGCTCAGGGAGTTCTGGATGGCTGGATACAACGAAACACTATTCCACTTGGACGATCGTATCCAGAATGCCAACAATGAGGGCTACAAGCAAGGCTGGCTGAATGCCTTAGGTGTGTTGAAGCTCGAACAAGGTTATTATCTGTGGGATTACCATGATCCCGGCTTGCTCGACTTGCCTCTGTCACCATACAATTTGGAGATGGAGTGGATCCCTGCTCGGGCCATTCCTCGGAACTTAATTTCAAAGTATCTCGGTGACTACAATCTTCACTCTCAAATCGAGGTATCTCGTCCCGAGCATCTCTTAGATCGACCATCCGTGATGAATGTCAAGATGCTGAAGGATCTTAACTTTATCAATTCTCCTCAGTCTTTAAATGATCCACCTGCTGGCGAGGAACCTGTGTCAAAAACAGAGGGGAAGAGACCAGTAGAATAGGAATTTTTGATGTAATAGTTAGTGTACATGTCAATGTAACTCTAATTTCAGTATCAATGTAATTTATTTTGAATTCAATGAAAGACTTTCATTTTTGTTTGCAAATCTTGATTGCTATTGTCTTGTATTTATCAAACACTTTATATTTATGCATATCTGCAAAAAAATAACAATATTGTGTTGTTTGTCGATCAACTCAGTAACAATTAAAAATTACAAGTATCAGTACTGTTGCTCGATCACTTAATATTAAAGTAATGAGTATAAAAATGTTATTTAAAATTTTTCCAACCAACTAAGGTTGTTAACTTATGCTTGTCGATCAACTACAGTTAGTGGGTTTTTATCCCCGACCAGCCATACTTGGTAGATTTTTCATAAAATGTGTCCGACCAACCATGGTCGTTAAATTCTTCTTGTCTAATGGGTTTTTATCCCCGACCAGCCATACTTGGTAGATTTTTCATAAAATGTGTCCGACCAACCAAGGTCGTTGAATTCTTCTTGTCGACCAACTATAGTTAGTGGGTTTTTATCCCCGACCAGCCATACTTGGTAGATTTTGCACTTTCTGGAATAATCTTACCTCTCGACCAACATAAGTTGGCATTTGCGAGAATATTTTGTTTCCTACTATAGTTAGTGGGTTTTTATCCCCGACCAGCCATACTTGGTAGATTTTTCATAAAATGTGTCCGACCAACCAAGGTCGTTAAATTCTTGTTGTCGACCAACTATAGTTAGTGGGTTTTTATCCCCGACCAGCCATACTTGGTAGATTTTGCACTTTCTGGAATAATCTTACCTCTCGACCAACATAAGTTGGCATTTGCGAGAATATTTTGTTTCCTAGCCAAACAGGTTAGCATTTTTAGGAATATTTCGTTTCCTAGCCAAACAGGTTGGCATTTTTAGGAATATTTCGTTTCCTAGACAAACAGGTTGGCATTTTTAGGAATATTTCGTTTCCTAGCCAAACAGGTTGGCATTTTTAGGAATATTTTGTTTCCTAACCAACCGAAGTTGGCATTTTTAGGAATATTTTGTTTCCGAACCAACCGAAGTTGGCATTTTTAGGAATATTTTGTTTCCTAACCAACCGAAGTTGGCATTTTAGGAATATTTTGCTGATGAGCAGTCTGAGCTTTGCCGAGTAGTGTGTAGCACTAGTATTCCCCGAGAAATTTTCAATAAAAGGAAGAACTTTGGCAGAATATCTTCATTTTATTCATAATGATGGAACTGTGTTACATATACATCACTGATAATACTTGCGTAGGTGCTCTGCATTCCATGCATTCTTGAACTCCTCCCCCTCTAGAGTTGCTATTCGATAAGTTCCTGGTCGAACAACTTCGGTAATTCGGTATGGTCCATGCCAGTTTGCTTCTAGCTTATTGTTCTTTTGAATTACTTTCTTCAACACATAGTCTCCTTCTTTCAGGTCGCACTTCTTCACCCTTTTGTTGTAGAACAGAGTTGTTCGCTGCTGGTAAGCAGCATTTCTAATGGCTACTTCTTCTCTAACTTCCTCGAGCATGTCTAAATCCAGTCTTCTCATTAAGTCGCTGACAGGGGAATTGAAATTCAGTACCCTGTGTGTTGGAAGGCCCAACTCGGCAGGTATGACAGCTTCACTTCCAAACGCCAGCATGTATGGTGATTCTCTAGTTGCTACTCGGGGAGTAGTTCGGTAAGCCCAAAATACTGATTGTAACTCGTTGATACAGTTTGCTTTTGCATCATCCAATCTTTTCTTCAAGCCACTTAGCATCGTTCTTTTTGTCACTTCAGTTTGTTCATTGCTTTGAGGATGGCTTGGTGCTAAGTGGACCTTCAAAATATTTAATTGATGACAATAGGCGGCAAACTCCTCATTATCAAATTATGTTCCATGGTCTGTGATGAAGGCATGAGGTAGACCATATCGACAAATGATGTTCTTCCAAACAAATTGGTACACCTTCTCGTACGTCATGTCAATGAGTGGCTCAACTTCTACCCATTTAGTAAAATAATCCAATGCGACGACGAGATACTTGAACCTTCCTCGGGTCGTTAGCAGTGGCCCAACCAAATCAAGCCCCCACATGGAAAATGGCCAAGGTGAAGTTATGGGTGTCAACAATGCTTGTGGAGTTCTTCGGATGGAGGAAAAGCGCTGGCACTTGTCACATTTTTTGGCGTAGGCTATGCAATCAGCCCTCATCGTCGGTCAGTAGTATCCTTGCGTCATCACCCTTTGTAAAAGCGTCCGACCTGCTACATGTGCTCCACAAGACCCTTCGTGGATCTCTTTAATTAATTCTTTCACCTCGGAGGGATGTACACATCTCTACAAACCTGCCATAATTCCTCGTCTATATAAAACACCATTAGATAGTACATACCGAGCAGCTTTAAACTTCAACTTTTTGGCAGCGAGCTTGTAAATTGGCAATTCTCCCTCCTCAATATATGCCCTAATGGAATCCATCCAAGATGGTCATAAATTAAGGGTGATAAAGTTCATCGTCAGATCTTCATCTATACTCTGACCAGCTAACACTTCAATTGGGATTATTCGTCGTAACTCGGTGCGAGTAGCTGATGCTAGTCAAGCTAGGGCATCTGCTCTCGCATTCTCCATTCTTGGTATTCTGACCAGCTGAATAGAGGCAAATTCTGACACCAGTTCCTTTGCCTTTGCATGATATCTGATCATTAATTCTCCTCTAACAGCATATACTCCCATCATTTGGTTTATGATCAATTGAGAATCACTGAAAACAATGACCTGTTGCGCCTCCATAATTTTTGCTAAACCAAGTCCTGCAATCATAGCCTCATATTCAGCCTCATTGTTAGAAGCTTTGAATTGGAAATGCAAGGCGTATTCCATATCGACCTCATCCGGAGTGCTCAAAACTATCCCCGCGCCGCATCCTGCAGTGCAAGATGAGTCATCTACATATAGTCTCCATACAGGTAACTCGTCTTTAAATTTCTGATCAGTTAGAGTTCCTCGGTGAAATATTTGTTCCTTCCTTTCCTCCTCGGGTTTTTCTTGCTCTTCGTCGATCATTTCTCCTTGCCCTTTTACCAACCGGAGTTGGTCTGAGCCCGAAGTGAATGATCTTGTAACATCCACTAGCCCTTTTACCAACCGGAGTTGGTCTGAGCTAGTGTTTGTTGATCCTGTAACATCCACAGGTTGATCATCGAGCAACTCTCATTTCTCGTCCGGAATCCTCACAACTATCTCTGCGTCACATCCTGTAACATCCACACGCCCTTTTACCAATCGAAATTGGTCTGAGCTTGTGTTTGTTGATCCTGTAACATCCACAGGTTGATCAGCGAGCAACTTTTATTCCTCGGAGCTATCAGGATAGGTGAACTCTGCTATAAAATCTGCTACAGCTTTCCCTTTAAGCGATGATCTGGGTTCATAGACTGTATCATATTCACCGAGTTCTATTGTCCAGTACATCAATCTTCCTGATTTTTCTGGCTTATGCAGGGCTTGCCTCAATGGCGTATCAGTATATACTACTATGGTATGAGCCTGGAAATATGGCCTCATTCACCTGCTCGCCTCAATCAGCGCCAGTGCCAATTTCTCCAGCCTTGGATATCTGATCTCTGCTCCTCGGAATGCCTTACTTGTGTAGTAAATTGGCTTTTGTACTCCATTCTCCACTCTGATCAACGTCGATCTAACTGCATTCTCGGACACTGCAAGGTACAAGTATAATTTTTCTCCCATCACTGGCCTGGACAACAGTGGAGGTGCTCCCAAGTATCTCTTCAAGTCTTGAAAAGCCTTCTTGCATTCATCATTCCACTCAAAAGTCTTTCTGAGTGTCTTGAAGAATGGGAGACATCTATCAGTTGCTCGTGACACAAATCTGTTGAGTGTTGCTACTCATCCTGTGAGACTATGTACTTCCTTCTTCGTCGTTGGAGATCGCAGCCCTAATAGAGCTTTGATCTTTTTAGGATTTGCTTCAATGCCTCGTTGATTGACAATGTACCCGAGAAACATGCCTTCTCATACTCCAAAGATGCACTTTGTCGGGTTCAGCTTCATTTGATATTTATCTAGTTGATCAAAAGTTTGACTTAAGTCAACTAGATGATCGGTGGCTTTCTTGCTTTTCGTCAGCATATCGTCAACATAGACTTCCATATTGTCACTGATTTGTTCAACAAAGACCTTGTTCATCAGCCTCTGATATGCCGCACCTGCATTTTTCAAACCAAAAGGCATAACATTATAACAATAAGTATTCCTAGGGGTAATGAAAGAAGTACTCTCCCTGTCTTCAGGTTTCATTTTAATTTGATTGTAGCCAGAATAAGCATCCATGAAGCTCAGCAACTCGTGTCCCGAGGTAGCATCCACCAGTTGATCAATTTGAGGCAATGGAAAATGATCCTTTGGGCATGCTTTTTTGAGGTCGATGAAGTCCACACACATCCTCCACTTGTTGTTCTTCTTCTTTACCATTACCACATTGGCTAACCAATCTGGATATTTAACATCTTCAATGAGATAAGCTTTCTGGAGCTTCTCGACTTCCTCCTGTATAGCCTGATTCTTCTCGGGACTGAATACTCTTCTTCTCTTCTTCACAGGCTTGATCTCCTTATTCACATTGATCTCGTGACATAAGAAGTTTGGGTCTATCCCAGGCATATCTTCATGACTCCACGCAAAAGTTTGTCTTCTACTTCTAAGGAAAATTATCAATTCCTATTTTAATGAGGCTTCCAACGACGAACCTATTTGAGTAGTTCGCTCAGGGTGCTCGTCGTCCAGAATGATGTTTTCAGTAGCTTCCACCCCTTGACCCTTCACGAGTTGCGACTCATCTCGAGGATCCAATATTTCAATTTCTGCACCTTCATCCACTTGATAGGTAGTAGTCTTTTTCTTTGATTCTTCCAATTCTTCTTGCTCGGCGGATGAATAATAGCATTCCCGAGCTACTTTTTGATCACCTTTCACAACTCCTACTCCAAAGCATGTTGGAAATTTTAGGCACTGATGCACTGTAGATGGTACGGCTTCGAACTTCTTCAATCCTACTCTTCCCATGATGATATTGTATGATGATTAGACATTCTTATCCATCACGAAGAAACGTATTCTTTATGTCCGACAAGCAGGCCACGTACCAATGAATATATCCAACTTGATCGTCCCAAGTGGAAATACTTTCTCGCCAGCAAAACCAATGAGGGGTCTATGGTAAGGCTCCAGTTGAGATAGCTTTAGATTTAAACTGTCAAAGCACGAGTAGAACATGATGTCTGCCGAGCTACCATTGTCGACCAGTACTCTTGAAATCATGACTTCCTTCATTCTCATTTTGATCACCAGCGGGTCATCATGAGGATATAAAACACCTGCAAGGTTATTTTTTGAAAAAATGATAACCAATTTCTCCTTGTTCACCTTTCTCGGGCGATCTTCCTCAACTAGATTTATTCGCTGAATGTACGAGCAAGCTTGAGACTCACCGAGGTAAGATTTTCTTTCTGCAGTAAGGTCTCCTCCTCCTGCATCTCCTCCTGTAATAACATTACAATCAAATAACCCAAAGCGTATTGAAAATACCTCTCGTTCTGGCTACCTTGGTTTCTTGGGAAGATCGGGATCATCCTCTGGATCAACTTCATGGTTTCTCTTCTTGTTCTCCTCTGCTCGATGAGGAGATCTAGACCTCTCCCTAGTTCGGTCGTTGTTTCTTCTTTCGCCTCTCCGATCAAAATACTTTGTTAGCTTTCCTCGTCGGATGAGTGTTTTAATCTCATTCTGAAGAGCTATGCAATTTTTGGTCATATGGCCATGATCTTTGTGGAACTCGCAATATTTTTCCCTATTCCTCATGTCAGGGTCTGCCTTCATTTTCTTTGGCCAGTTTAACTCCTAGCTATTCTTAATTTCTTCCAGGACGTGGTTGATATTTACCTTCAAAGGTGTGTAATTATCAAATTTCCTCAAGACCTCCCACGACGACCTATTTTTGGATTGTTTGTCACCACCATTATTCTTATGTTCTTTCCTCTTAGCTTTATCACCTTCCACCTTAGTTTCTTTGGCGTCCATATTCTTCTTCGCAGACATAGCCTCCTCGACATTCATAATCTTGGACACTTTTCCCATCAGCTCCGACATGGTGCGAGGTGGATCTTTGGCCAAAGTGTAGTACAACTTGTTTGGAAGTAGTCCACTCATCAAAGTGGTAATCGTTGTCTTCTCCTCATAATCAACGACTTCGAGTTTCTCGTTATTAAAACGAGTTATATAATCTTTGGTACTCTCACCAGCTTTTTGTCTATCACTTAACAAATGTGCTACTCGTTTAAGTGGCTTTGCTCCAAAGAAGAAATTCCCAATGAATAGTTGGCCAGTTGAAGAAAAGTTGAAATCTTACCCCGAGGAAGACTATTATACCATATTTGAGCAGATCCGATAAGTGTTCCCGAGAATGCTCTGCATCTCATCTCATCTGGGACAGCATAGATGTCGGTTGCAGGTTGGTATTGTTCTATATGGAGGACAGGGTCAGTCTTTCCATCATACTTGGGAGTCACAACAGGTGCTTTGAACTTTGATGGTGTTGGAAAATCAACAATGTCCTGGACAAAAGGCGTTCCTCGAATAAAGGTTCGTTATAGAGGGCTCTTAGCCTTAGCCATTTCCCCTAATTTATCCTCCAGCCTCTGAATAGATCCTTTCCATGCATCATTTCTTTCCTCGGGCCTATTGGTTCGAGCAACTGATCGCGTTGAAGTGGCTTCCTGGGATTTATCTTGACGAGCAGCTGATCGGTCATAGGATCTATCTTGACGAGCAGCTGGTCGCGACTGGGCAGATCCTTCCCTTAAATCTGATGGTCGTCGAAAGCTCCTCGACGTTGCATTAAGAGGACTTTTGTTCCTCCTAGGGCCTAATCGGTCGAAAGGAGAAACCCTACTTAATCTTTCCAATGCGCTGGTCCTTTCTGGGGAGAGGGTGACACGTTGTTCAGTATCCGTGGCTCGTACCGACGAAGTTCGCCCAGGTTGATAAGAGAAATCATCAGATTCCTCATTGCGATGTGAGTTAGTACGCCTAGTACGCGAAGAAGGCGCACGGGTATTTCTTTGAATGCTTCGTGGTCCGGAATGGGCTGATGCACCGCCATGGAGGGTTTGGATGAGTTATCGCATTGTTTCTTGCATGACAGTCTGGCCCTGAGCCAGATTTGCCATTATTCAAGTCAAATCTGGAATAATTGGTGGAGCGGATGGATTTGGAGGGGTGCCAGCGTTTCGATTGTTGGATTCAGGAATATCCGCCATTGGCAAGGGATTATTTTTGATGAAAAATGATATTATCAGTCGTTTCCCACAAACAACGCCAATCTGTTGATGTAAAAAATTAGATCACTCTAATAATTCAATCACAGATAAATAAATGAGATAAAGAATTTTAAAGTGGTTCAGCCTTATAAGAATGGCCTACGTCCACTGTTGTTTTATTGCTAAGTTTTTGAGAATTCTTGATTACAAGTTATCTCAAGAAATTCCGCTCTGGGAGTCCGGTCCCCCTACAATGAGGATTGTACAATATATTTATAGCCCCGAGGCTGTAGTGTGAAAGGGTAATACATTAAATGATATACATATGAAAGGGTAATACATTTAATGCCCTCTTGCGCGTCCAAATGATAAGCATTTAATGAGCAGTTAAACTGTTGGTATCCTGCTTCGAGGTGCAGCTCGGACCGCCATGAGTTGCTCGGACCGCCTAAGCTTCTCGGTATTTAAGAGTTCCTCGGAGAGGCATTGTTCCTCGGAGCTTGTGAGTTCCTCGGGGAACTAGTCTTCTTCGTTGTAGTCTTGTTCCTCGGAGCGAGAGGGTTCCTCGGAAGTGTTTGTTGTTGCCCTGTAGATAGCCACGTGTCTTCATATGATTGGTCCATGTCAGCAGATTGATTTTGGTATCAACAGAGAGGTTTTAGAAACAAATGAGTATTGTGGGATTAATGATGTGGCAAAGCCACATCATTAAGTTTGGGATTTAAGTCAAATCTCAAGTCGCTGTAGTCGTGCTCCTGTTTTTTTTTCTTGCTAAGTTTGGCAATAATATTTAAGCTTTGATTTATTGAGTAGTGGGGGGTCAATGGTGCCAACTCAGCAGGCAATCTCAGCGGGTTGATTGAGTCGGTACCAATATCATCCCTCATAATAAAAAGAGAATTCATATCTTAAATCAGCTATCGATTATTGTCGTTGGGGCGAATTCACATCATTTTAATGGATCTGGATCTACGTCACATGTCATATGTGTCGGTTGTGACACACTGCCATAACTTGTTGCGATTGGTTATTATCTTACAAATGTGGGTTCGCGTCAGCGACAATAATCGGTAAAATTGATATTGGCATGTTTAAAACTTGTTTTTCTTATGTTTTTTCTTGGTTATTTTTTTTTATTTTGATAAAAACTGTTTTTTATGTTTTTTATTTTTCGGTCAAACTGTTATTTTGTTGCTAAAAACTGTTTTTTTGTGTGTTAAAACTAGTTTAAAAAAGTATTTTTTAAAGAAAATATTTTTTGTTATTTATTTATTTATTTTTGTTAATACTGTTTTTTTATTTTGTAAAAGCATTACACATTTTTCTTTTGTAGACAGTAAAGCATTCCACATAATATACTAGAGGAATGCTACTGCAACCTGCTAATTGCAACGTAATTAGCAACCGACTGTCATGGCTAGATGAGGTGGTAACTACCACCTCACACAACTCCACAATTCTTTATCTAGGTGGATGAGGATTGATATAATTGAAAAGGTTTAAGTTTTTAATTAAATTTTTTTTCAGTTCTAAATTCTATTTTAATTTTAAACAAATTATCTTAAAATATTCTAAATTCATTTCCAAATATGAACAAAATCCAATTAAAATGCGACACAATACAATTTTTATTTCATTTATCTAACACGATCACAATATATTTTTTTATTGAGAAAAGCTACGTCGACACAGAGGTCGACACAGGATCAAGGATCAAACAACATATTTAATCCTCATTGTCTCTTAATGAATGTAGGTCCGCACCAGCGAAACTAATCATTTGTGATAAAAAAAAAAGACACTAAAAAAATATATATTTTTAACAAATTAGGATTTTTTTTTATAAAAATATTTTTAATGAATTGGGTCTTTTTTTTATAAAAATATTTTTAAATATTTATAAAAAACATTTGGGTCTTTTCAATGAATTGGTTTGTGTGCGTGTTAGATAAAAAATTTGGGTATTATAAGGAATTTTTTTTTACGTATTAGAAACAACTAAACAATTTTTTAATACAATTTGTTAGTGTCGGTGGCGCGAACCGAGATCCATTAAATAATGCGGCTCTGCGCCAGCGACAATAACCAAAAGCTGGCGATATATACATGCTGCTTTCTACAAAAAAAATATATGGTCAGCTTTTTGTCAAAGACGTAAAAAAAAAATTGTCAAAACAAAAACAATCGCAACCGACAGTTTTTTATGCCAACTCATGATTTTTATGTGTCAATCGCAACACTAGTTATTGTCACTAGCGCATACCCATATTCATAAGACAACCGCAACCGGTTTGTGCCAATCACATCTCCAAGTTATGGGTACGCGCCAACAGTATTGATCAGTTATATCTCCAAGACATCAAACTTATGATGTCTCAGAGACATTTAACTTTTTTTCCAACCGACATATAATTTGTAAGTGTCCCTGGAGCAGACTCACATCCATTAAATGATGCGGAATTGCGCTGACGACAATAACCAAAAAATGTTTTATATATTAAATAACCACAATGATTTAAGATATCAACGTTTTGATGCAATTCGAACATAACTGAATTAAAATGCAATACTTTAAAAAAATTACATAATACATACCGCTGACGCGGATCATATTTCCAAATATATTTGTTTGCGCCAGCGGTATGTATTGGTGGTCGAACTATCTATACATACCGCTGGCGCGGACCATTGTTGTAAATATAGTAAAAAGATTATTTTTAAAATAGTAAAAAATGGTCCGCGCCAACGGTATGAAAAAAGTACGATTGAATACCACGTCTCCTTTTTAGTTGGATTGTGATCGTGTTTGTTAAAAAATAAAAGATTTATAATCACATTGTGTAAATTTTTAATTAATTTGTGTTAAGTAAAAAAACGATTTCGTATCTTGTCTTGTTGTATTTTAATACATATAATTTTATCATATATTTTTTTTGCATATATTTATATATAGCGTGTATATATGTTTTTTTATTGGACTGATTTTTTTTTTAATTTGAAAGTTATACTTTGTAAAAAAAAAATTATAGGGTGAAAAAGCAAACAAATGGATATTTTAATGATGCGGCTGGATTTTTAATTTCAAATGAAAGTTGTTGTCTTTCTCCTTTTGTTTTGATAGAAAACATGTGCCACATAAGCTAGCCACATCAGCCGGTGTAGAGACCCGATAAATTCAAATCGGTGCAAGAAGCTTTTCTCAATATAATAAAAATATATCATCCTTATGTTTGGCTTTGGCTTTGGCTGACGTTGACTTATTGAGTGGTGGGGTGAATTGGCTGCCACATCAGCTGGTAGACAAATTCGGTGCATTCAAATCGGTACCCGCGACAAATATGTCCATCTCCACCCCAATTGGTAGATATTGACAAAATCATTACTTACAGCAAAAAAAACATAAATAGTTAATGTATGTATTGAAAGATGTTTTGCTATCAAAAACTTGTTTTCATTGTGCAATTGTAATTTGATTTGTTCTACAATTTATATCATGGTTATTACTCTTTCTCTTGAAATTACATTTTCTATTATCTGATTTTGTAGGTATAAATAATTTTTTATCCAACAACACAAATTTCAGGAACAAAAAAAATATATGAACGAGTGAACTAAAAAAAATGTGCTTCAAAAATATTATTTTGGTTACGAAACTTCATACACTTCAGCACTAAAATTTACAATTGGGAAATGTATATCATTTATAGATCTCATTTGATAAATCACCTCAACGACTTGTAAAATATATACAATTTGTGTCAAATGAATTTTGTATTTTGAGTGATTATTAATTTGGAGTTTGTGCACAGAAAATGGACAAAATATGATATATAGGTGAGTCTTTTCTAATTATATTGGCTGTGCATTTTTTGTTATAATAAATTTGAAAACTGGTGGCATGTACGAGCCTCTTCCTACCTTTTGGCTAAGATCAAGAATACTTGCCAAACTTTTGAGGTATATGAGCGACTTTACCTGAATTGCACTCGATATTTGTCAAACTTTTGAATATAGGCATAAGGTCACAAGTTCTAACTTTTAATGTGGGGCAACCTGTTACCCCTCTCTCCACGAGTTTTTATATCTACTATTCCATCTCACGGGATAAGGGTTGAAGTTCAAATGTGTGTAAACCTAACTATTTAGATGGTCAAAGTTGAATAGTAGGTTATTTGACAATTAAACTATGACAGCCTTTTATTTTTTTTTATCTTTAATAATTATTTTTAGCTCGAGTCCAATTGCATATTTTTTTTGACAATTAAGGTTTTCATCTCTTAATATATGACTTAAAAATTGGTATTACACAAAATAAACACATATATATTACAAATATTCATATACATATTATGAGATTACAAAAAAGTTTCAAAAAAAATCAAAACATTCATATACACATTAAAAAATTTAATGTATATATTGCTGAAAGATAGAGTATGCAGTAATGGTTTCCTCAACCCATAAAAATTAAAAATATTAGGGACTTTAGCAAAAAACAACAGTTATATGATGCAATATATTAGGAAGATTCATGGCCTAACTTTTTAAAATTTAGAGACAGAAACAATATACATAAATATTAGATGGGGACCAAAAACAAATGTTATGCATGAATTTACTAAATTGAATTAGTGGATGATGCGTAGATGTCGGTGCCTACAATTTGTAATTTTCAGCTAGTGTTATTTTAATGCGTGACATATCAGTGCATTGTGCCAAAAAAGACCAACATGCCTCTGATGACTGGTAAAATTAAAGTCACATTTTCTTTAGGTGCCATTTAAAATGATCCTTACCTACAGTACTTGGGCCATCTCCAATAGGCCTTTCTACCTTACAAAATTTCTATTTTAGAAATTGAAAATAGGAAAATTCTCCTCCAACGAAAGTTTCTTTGGGGATTTCTATCTGATGTGGACAGATCCATCCAAAGAAATTTCTATATGAAATTTCTACATGTGGAAATGACGCTCTCAGTATTCTATCTGACGGGGATGGCTTTTTGCCGCCAATTGTAATTTTTTTAGCGGAAAAAAAATCCGCCAAAATTCCACCATCCCCATCTTCTACGTCTCTACAGGTATCCTTCATTTTTGGGTTTCCTTGTTTTACACTACAAATCTATATTTCGTCTCTCTCTACGGCTCTATCAATGAAAATTTCTTTTCATATCTTCTAGGGCTACATATATCACATCTGATACCATATTTTGAAGGCCAATTTCATCAAGGTTTGGATTCCTCATCTCTGCCTTTTTATCCGTGTGTATATATATTATTATGTGTAAGAAATTTCTATGTTAATTAGTTCACTCTACAATTTGAATGTGTTGCTTGGTTAATTATTGTTGGAAAATCTCTCTCTTTTACTTTTAGGTATAATTATTGTTGACAAATAAGGGTATTTACTAGCTATAATTGATGTTTATATTTTTCAGATCTTCTCTTAATCTATATTCACTGCTAACATAATCAACACTTTATTTGGTAGTGGTATTGATATGTAATATACTATTTGATTATATACTACTGATATGCCATGTTATATTAATTCATCAATGTTCAATGACACACTATTGTTTCGTCTTTATTTTAAAATTTTATATTTAATAATGTGTTCTGATTAATATTTTATTATTAAATTATTATATTTAATAATTGCAGGGACGTTAGGATTCGTTGCTATTTGGAAAAATGGGTCCACATAAAAGTCCAGATCAGTCAATATCTCATATAAATTACTGTGACAGCGATGAGGTAAATGTAATCGACCCCATTCTTTCTCAATCGTCATATGCGTCAAATCTCTCCCAATTAAACCCACAAATAAATACCTCACCCTCATTTAATCTCCTCCTCAACAACTCAAAACAAACCATCCCACCAAATCAATTTCAAATGAATTATGGTTTTCATCCAACCACCTTCGCCCCACATCTTGAACAACAATACTCATTCCAAGGTTTATTGAACGCCCCACTATATTAATTCAAAACTCAAAACGGCGCATCATCTACAAAAAGGAAAGGGAAAAAACAGAAAAACACTTCAAAATCTCAAGCCAAAGATTGTGATTCGGCTCAGCCCATTCGTCGAAATTGGACGAAAGAGGAAGATGTGGCTTTAACAAAAGCGTGGCTACACACGTCGATTGATACTCTTGTCGGAACAAATCAACCCAGTGAGAAATTATGGAGTCGCATTCACCAAACTTGGATTGAGTTTTTAGCGGATGACTTTATAGAGGATCGTCCATTAAGTGGTTTGTCCAAACGCTGGTGTGTCATTCAAGCATGTGTTAACAAATTCCATGCCATATATGAGCAACTAATGCGGTTTCCATAGAGTGGAACAGACTTAGAAAATCTGGTATGAATTTACTTTATTTATAAGTTGCATGTTAATTTGTTACATGGTGTGGTAATCTTTTGTTATGTATTATTACTCTTTTTTGTTCATTGTAGAAAACAGATGCACATAAAGTGTACAAGGAAACGTGTTCCAATAACAAACCATTCAGTTTTGAACATTGTTGGGTTGAATGCAAAAAGAACGCAAAATGGTGTACAGAACTCACCACAAATTGTTCAAAGCGGCAAAAATCCAATGATGGTATCTCAATTCGAAATGATGATGAAAACAATGATGTTGAAGAAATTGTCCGTCCCCCTGGAAGAACAACTACTAAAGAGAAAAAGAAGATTCAATGGCATGATAAGGGTATGGCCGATGTTTTGAGTAAATTACAAGTAAGCATTGACAAATAATTCAACCACAACCAAGAAGAGTTGGAGTTGAAGAGGGAAAGCGTGATGACAATGAAGAAGGAATGTGAATTGCGTGAGCAAGCAATGAAAAAGGAGATTGAGTTAAAAGAGAAGGAAATAGAATTGCGCGAGCAAACAATGAAGAAGGATATGGAGTTAAAGGCAAAAGCTCAACGGTGAAGAGATCAACAACAAATCTTAAATCAAGACCTCTCAACACTCACACCGGCGACACATGCGTCTTTAGAAAAAATACAAGAAAGAATATTAAAGGAGTGGGATGAGGAAGAATTTGGCATATAGTTATCATATCTATGGCTTTTTAGTATTATTTACTTTAATAATATCAATAAGGGATTAGAGACAAATGTAAATAATTAACATTTAATCATGCTTATTTCTTAGTTATTTCATAATTGATTTAGTTTTATTCATTTGGTTATGATTTTGCAAGAATCGTGGTTGTGTGTGACAGTTTGGCTAAATCATCACAGTTGTAATGTTATAGTAGCTCACTGTTAGTCAATTGCCTTATTGCACCTCGAAGAGAGATTGGTTTATGTCTATTCTTATGTCCCATTTTGTCTCATTACATCAGATGATTTCTTCATTTGATTACAAAGCTTATTAGATGCATATATGCCTTATTGCATATATGCATTCTCTTCATTTTTCAGAGTCTGTACAATCAGTTTCCCAAAAAGAGATTGTATCCTCACATTTTACTTCCAAACCAATACCACACTCAATATGGTAAACACTGATTAGTTGACATAATATACACACGCATGCAATCCACTCCATCACATTTTATTTCCAAACCAATACCACACTCAATATGTCCATATATTAGGTTCTGTAAACTGTATGCATTGATATCATATAGTGGCATAAACTATATACACTAATTCTAGTTGCCATTCACAAAAGAAAAGAGTGATAGTTGGTGGTTGTTCAGGTATATAAATGAGGATATACATGAGGATACATCCAGTTTATTATATATGACCATCCACCTATGATCCTTCCCCTGCAACCAGACTATGATTTCAAAATTAAAATACTCAGAATATCTGACTTTGAATCTTATTTTGCCTTGTGTCACAAAAAAATAAGTTGCCATGGTGTTTTAGACAAGATCATTTAATGACTAATTTGAAAAAATATGTAAAGTATCTTGCATCAGATGTTGCAACGCATTGTTGAAAACAAAGCCATAACAAAAATAACATTGTTAAATCAGTGTCTCCATTGAATCCACATAGTCAACAAATACACCAAATTAAACAACTTAACCTAAATAAAATTAAGCTAAATCATTGTCTCCGTAGTAGTCCCACGAGTGATTAATGAGATCCCTCTTCAAATTATTGTCCACTTTGTCTCGAACTTGTTTCAATCTACTAATCATCACATCCACGAGAAATTGTTTATCATGTTGTACTTAAATATTTTGAACATTTTCATTTGTAGGAGGTAACCAATTATCTGGGTCTAATCCTTGATGATGCTCACTCTCAATTATCATATTATACAAGATGATGCATGTCTTCATAATCTTTCCAAGATCTTTAGCGTTCCACATACGCACTAGTCCTTTGACAATATGCCACCTTTTATATAATACTCCGAATGCCCGTTCAACATCCTTTCTCATACTTTCTTGTTGTTTAGCAAATAGTTTTTCTTTTGCATTAGAGGGCTGAGAAATTGTTTGCATTAGAGTTGCAAATGGAGGGTAGATTCCATCGGATAGGTAATACCCCATATTGTACTGATGACCTTGCACTTCAAAATTGCATGGTAAAGCAACGCCATCTATAATATCATCAAACAATGGAGATCTGTCCAAGAAATTGATGTCATTATTTGTACCGGCCATGCCAAAGAATGCATGCGAAATCCACAAGTCTCCGGAAGCAACAACCTCTAAGATAAGGGTGGGAACTCTTTTAAATCCATTCTTATACATGTCGTGCCATACTTTAGGATACTTACACCAATGCCAATGCATACAATCAAGGCTGCCGAGCATTCCAGGGAAACCTTGAGCCTCATTTTGTTTGAGAAACCTTGCAATATCGTCACTATTCGGCTTTCTCAAGTATCTCTCTTCAAAAATCCCAATTATGGCATCGCAAAAATGGATGAGGCTTTCAATTGCTGTGCTTTGCCCAATCTGAACATACTCATCAACATAATCAGTTAGAATACCATATGCAAGCATCCTTAAGGGTGCTATCATCTTTTATAAAGGACTCAACCCCAGCCTTCTCATTGCATTAATTTTTTGTGTAAAGTAATCATCATAACCCCTTATTGCCTGAAATATGAGATTAAATAGATCCTCATCCATTCTAAAATGACGCCGAAATATCTCACGTGAATACTTTGAATCCTCACCCATGAAGTAGTCTTTTAAAATTTGTTCATGTCGCTTCTCTCTATCACGATGAACATAACGTCGACCGGGAGTGGACCCATCGTGAGGTCATTTTTTTGACAACATATTTACAACCACGAGAGAAACGTATGTCACGGTGCTTTGTATCAAGTTATGAGTCAAATTGGATGAAGATGTAAAAGAATCTTCTTTATTAATTGGCCAAGCTAGTATTCGTTTAGTTATAGGAAATAACTCCTCCGTGGGAGGTAGAAGTGAAATGTCATATTCTCGGTCTGAGTCGGAATCGGATGAAGACATTAGCTTCAATTGCACCTACAAAATTACATTGAAGACACAAGTAAGAAAATCTTATTTTTGACATTCACTAAGACATTTTATCAGATAGGTTATGTGCAATGTTATTATATGATCAACAAGAAAAAAGATGGAGACTTGGAAACTTTTTTTCATGGTTCAAACTCATTAGACCAAGTTAAAAGACAAAAATCAACTCTTATCATCTGATTTTTAATTGTGAGTTATCTTGTTAATAAAAATTTTTCAAGCAAACTCATCTCCTGAATAAAATCTGTTTACAAATTTAAGCAAAAATATTACCTAGAGTCGTACAAAATCTTTATAGAAATTTAAATAAAAATATGACCTACACTCGAAGCCTGAAATAAGAAATATATTATGGTTGATTGCCTTGAGTTGTTAATGTTGTTGTCTTCTTCATAACTGGAGATCAACTGATAGAAAAAACCAGAGAGTAAAGAATAAAAATGAAGCAAACTATTTGAAATTGTGCAAAAAAGAAGTAAAAAAATACATAGAAATGATACGGCTGGAGATGGAGTTTTTTTCTCTTTTCTATCTATATAAAAAAAAGTGCCACATAGATATAGAACTTTTCTAAAAAGCTTTGACACCTAGGATAGAAATACATTTAGATGGGAAAGGATTAGAGACGACCTAACTTGTACTCGTGTATTTTGGCATTATCCATCTCATTATCGACGACATCCGGGTCGGCCCCGAGATGCTCTAGTATTTAGGGGCTTTAGGTAGACCTTTTGTTCGGGAACCTTATATATAGTGACCAATACATAAGAAAAATTGTTAACTTTAAGAAAATAATAACATTGACAATTGTGTCCTCTCATTTCATGCTTCAAGGTAAAATTGTTCGAACATCGTACATTTAACAATTTTTTTAGGTTATTGACACCTTATTACCCTGAAGTTTAGTCACCTTTGTACTTCAGACTCCAATATATTAAAATTGGCACGTAAAACTCCATAATTTTCACATTGCTGCAATCCAAACAGTATTGTTAAATTAACTAACAGAAAGAGTAAAAAATGAGGGTAAATGGGTCAAAATTCACATTTCCACCAAATTTTAGTATTTTATATGGTATTCTTGATACATTAGGGTTTAAGGTGCAAAAGTGACTAAACTTCAAGATAATAAAGTGTCAATAACCCCTTTTATAATCTATATTAATTATTTTTTTCATGATATTAATAGATAATATTGATTTCATACCAAATTATTTAATGAAGAGTCGATTATAAGCTTTCAAAACTATCATATTTTTACCCTAAATATTCTCTTAGTAATTACTTATTGTTAAAAATGACCTTTAGGTGTAATAGTGGAATTTGTATGTCAATGCATACTTGCTTGACATACAAATTAAACTATTACACATACGCGTCATTTTTAACAATAAGTAATAGCGATGGCAATATTTAGGGTAAAAATATTACAGTTCTTAAAGCTTATAATCGGCTCTTCATTAAATAATTTGGTATGAAATCAATATTATTTATTAATAATATAAATTTAAATAATTAATATAGATGATAAAAATTGTTATTGGCACTAAACTAACCTTAAGTTTAGTAAATTTTGCACTTCAAACCCAAATGTGTCAAGACTGGTACATAAAACCTCAAAATTTGGCGAGAAAGTGAATTTTAACGCATTTACCCTCATGTATTACTCTTTTCGTTAGTCAATTTAACGACAGGATTTGAGTTGCCACGGTGTGAAGATTTTGGAGTTTAATGTGCCAGCTTTGATACATTGAGGTTTGAAGTGCAAAATTGAGTAAACTTAATGGTAGAAAAGTGCCAATAACCCTATTTTTTATTGCGATCCTAGTCATTTGGGGTCCTTAGGACCGACTTAGGACAACATTACCCATACTTTTATCTGTACCAACTTATCCATACAAGTTTGTACACCATTACTACAATATATGCCTAGTACTTTATTTGTACACATCCATTCGCCAACTCCGAATCAGAAATCTAGCTCTCCTCCCACCCTCTTTAATAATAATATCGAAAAATGTCATGTTTCTCACAGAGTGGGTGCAAGAAATAAATTCTATATTGATACTCCACCTATGCTTGTAAAATATCCACTTCTTTCTAGACGCGTCAACAAAACACTCGCCCAACCATTTAAATTCCCGTATAGCTAAGAATTCAAAGCAAGAGTATCCTTTACCTATTTCTTTCAATCGAAAAAAGTATGAAGATTCCCCCATTCCTTCCTCAACCCAAAAGTTTTTCACCCTGCATTGAATAACATCTTTCCCATTTAATGAAATAATGAACTTCATGACCATACTACTTGCATATAATGAACTTCAGTATATGGAAAAAAACATGGATGTGTAGACCTTGATGTGTGCATTTTAATTACTAACCTTTCAGGCATGTAATATTTCAAATACATAAAGTGAGCACTCAAAAATAAGGATCAGGCTCCTTTACATTATAAACTGAATTGTACTATTCAATCCCTCATTTAATTTTAATAGATTGTAATGACATGGAAAATGCCAAATACATGAGTACTAAGAACTCAGTAATATATATATATATATATATATATATATATATATATATATATATATATATATATATATTAGATGAACTGTTGTTATTATTTGACACATTTAAATATCAGATATATAGGTTTTTATATAAATAAACATAATGCAACCGATATGGGAGAATAGAGTAGCAAATGTGGGAGTATATACATAAGTGGTTGACTGACAAACTTGCGTTGTAAGTTAGTTGGGTTTATTACGGATGGTGGACTCATTCAGCTAGGTTGTTTTTGACTTTGTAGCAGTGGTTGTTAGTAATCCCCCACGAGTTAATTGTGGTCTAGAGGTAACCATTAACTTGTCACGATGAAATAAAATTTCTCAGTAGAGAGACCTTTAGTGAACATATCAACTAGTTGATCAGCCGTGGAGTTTTATTGAACTTTTAAGTAGTGGTTAGCAACTTGGTCCCGAACAAAATTGAAGTCAATTTCGAGATGTTTAGTATGGGCATGAAAAATAAATTTTGCATAAAGATAGGTGTAACCAAAACTCTCACACCACAAAATATGTTGGGGGGGGGGGGTGCAAAATGGAAGGCCGAGTTCAGAAAGTAAAGACCATAATCAAATTATTTTGACGAAAGAATTTTCATAGTTTTATATTTATCTTCAGTTTGAGAGAGGGAAACTATTTTGTGATTTTGTGATTTCCAAGATATAATATTGGAATCGAGGTAGATGGCAAAGCCTTCTATGGATTTGAGATCATCAACATAAGCTACTCGATCCGAGTCAGTAAAGGCTTTGAGCTCAAGGGAGTTTAATTTTGTGAGATGAAGGCCATACGAGGATGTGTGATTAAGGTAGAGAATAATGCACTTGACAGTGACCCAATGCGTGTCGTTAGACACCAACTACTTAGTAGTAAGGGTAGGGTTGGATTTCAATCGATTTAGTTGGTAAATGGATCACACCTATACTAAACAAACTTTGAAAGCATCCAACCAAATTTACCAGTTTTACCAGCCGGTACATCACCCCATAAACCAAATCCAAACCACACAATACATCGGTAAAATTATTTTTTTGCAATAAAATCCTTTTTTCATAAATTACACTAAATTTTAATAAATTTATCTTTACGATAGTTTTGGCAGTACTTGGTAATGTATCCCATAGATAAACATGTTTATATCCATATTTTAAAAAATAGTGATAAAACAACCTACATAATTATCTCATCTCCATAACTACATATAAACATTAAATTCCAAAATAAACATCACAAATTGAAATCCAAGTTACACTGTTGTCCAAATAACTCAAATAAATGTCAACCCGGGTCGTCATATTAAATTTCAAACCAAAATAAAAATCCTCAACATTTTTTGTTTCCTGCACTCCCCTCTTTTTCATCTACAAAAGAAAATATGAATATCAATATATTGCTAAGACATAGAGAGTAAAATAAATAGAAAAATAGAAAACAAGAGGAAAAAAACAAAAAGCAAAAAATCCTTGCATACCTCATTTGTTTCACTTTGGTTGAATCTTCATGTTATCAAACTCATTAATAACACCTATACCATAAGTAATCCAAAAACAATAAAAAAAACTAGTGATCATATGTATTGCCCAAAAAGTAAACTGAGGTGAAGATGAATGGACAGGATGGTGGGTTGATGGAGGGAGCCAAAGTGAGGGTTCTATGAGGGAGGAGAGATGAAAGGGTATTATTTTGTAAGATGAGAGAGAGATGCAGTTTATGGTATTGAATCGGAATCATTAACCCTAGTGTTGTTATAAATTGTGTTGTAAATGATCCAAGGGTTGTGAAATCTTGTATTGATCCAAGTGTTACTAAAGGATTTGACCACTTAAATGAAAAACAAAGAATATATAAAATATTTAATAGCGTGGTTGTGTTTGGCTTTAGTCATTCGGTATTCATGTTTTCCTTTATTTAGTTTTTTCAATTTCGTAAGTTTGGTAACATTATTTTGGTATTTTCGGTACATTAATTTTAGTATTTCATTTTGGTAAGGTACAATCGGTATATCAATTTTTAAAATGTTAAAACCATATCCAACCACAAAAAATGGTAATTTTGATTTCGGTAGTTTCAGTTTCGATAAGTAAACAATGTAAACCATTACCACTGATTTTCGGTACAAAATGGTATGGTACGGGTTTTTACCGTACTGTGGACAACCCTAAGTGAGGGGTAGGGTCGGGTAGGGGGTTTTCATCATTTTAGGAGAGTTTTAAGTGGATAAAAAATGGAGTGGAAAGAGGTTTGGACTAGGACATTCCATAGCCGTGGAGGAGGTACTAGATGTAGCATTTTTGGGAGAGTAGAAAGCCATTAGGAGTGGGGAGGACTTCAATGCCAAGAAAATAGTGAAGAAAACTAAGGTTTTTGAGAGAGAATTCACGTCATAAAGAAGTGATGAGAGATTGAATGAAGGTCGAGTTGTTATCGATGATGAGGATGTCATCGACATAAATGAGGAGATAGTTGATATGGCTACTAGAGTTGTAAATAAAGAGGTAAGAATCAATATTGGTTCCATTGAAATGATGATTAGTGAGAAATTTTGTGTGGCGATGAGACCACGGGCGATGATCTTGTTTGAGGTCGTAAAGAGAGCGGTGGAGTTTTCACAAAAAGTGAGGATGCATGGGATCTTTGAAGCCAGGTGGTTGCTCCATAAAGACTTCCTCATTTAAGTGTCCATGTAGGAAGGCGCTATTATCATCGAGTTTTGAAACAGGCCAAGCCCTGACGATGGAAATAAATAAGATAGTGCAGATTGTAGTAACATTAACAATCGGGCTGAAACTTTCAGAAAGGTCAATGCCATATTCTAGGTGAAAACCTTTGGCCACCAAACGGGATTTGTAGCGCTCAGCGGAGCCATCGTCTTTACGTTTAATATGATATATGCATTTACACCCAAAGATTTTCATATCCGGAGTGGGTGGGAGGAATAGATCACGTGTGATTTCGAAGGAGCGCATTGAGTTCTTGAGTCATAGCGTGACACCAACGTGGGTTGTTATTGGCTTGAGCAAAACATGTGGTTTCGATGAAATGCATGGTGGTATTATGAAGTGGGTGATTTGGACAAGTGTATGAACTGGTCTTGGGGAGAAGTTTCATGGGGTGAGAACAGGTGGAGGGAGGAGTTAGTAGTGGACGTGCTAGGACATTATGATTGGTCGGGAGAGAACTTATGCAAGGAATGGGATCAAGATCAAGGGAAATTTTAATGCCATCTAGGTTATTGGAGGTCGTTATTGGGCAGGGTAAGGTTAGGGTTGGGTAAGAGACGGTAAGGCACTATGTGGGGGTGAGATTGATGGAGGTCCTGAGTTTTTATGAGGGATTGTAGATGGGTGATGTGGAGAGTGGGATGGTGACAGGATAGTGGGAGGGGAGTCCCATGGTAAGGAGGGGAGTGGTGAGGTAAAAAATAGGGGAGTAGAGTGATTAGTGAATGGGAAGTGTGTTTTGTCGAATAAGACATGGAAGGCAGTATAAACACGTTGTTTTATAAGATTTAAGCAGTAATAACCATGGTGATTATTTATATGTCCCAAAAATATACATGTTAGTGAACGGAAGTCTATTTTGTGGGGGTTATAAGGGTGAAGATACGAAAAGCAAAGACATGCATAAGTTTTTAAAAATGAATAATCGGGATATTAGGAATTAATGATTTGGGATCTGGATTTGTGAGAAAGTGATAGAGAGGGCATGAAATTAATGACAAAGACGGTGGGTTCAAATGTAAAGTGTCAATATTTTGTGGAACGGAGGCATGGGACATAAGAGTGAGCCCCATTTTGAGGATGTGACGGTGACATCATTCAACAAAGATGACTTGCTCATGAGTGTGAGGGAAGGAGTAATAATGATTTTTGCCACATTTGAAATAAAGAGTCTAGTTTGCGAAATTCACAATCCCAATCCATTTGCACATTTTTAATTTTAGTCTTAAATTGCGGCTCAACTAATTTTTGGAATGAGGAAATATGGAGTAAACATCATATTTACGAGTAACACTAAATAACCAAATAAGAATTGAATAATGATTAACAAAAATTATAAAGTACTTACGACCATCACTTGACATAATAGGGGAAGGGGCTCATACGTCAGTAAAGAATAAGTGCAATAAAGAGGACAACGACTTAAGATGACTCAGTTAATGTTGCCTCTAGGATTTTCCCATTTGACAAGTAGGACATACTTTATTTATACTGGAAATACTGTAAAGGAGTTGGTGTTGATGGAGAATTTGATGAAGTATTGTGGAATGATGATGACCAAGTCCATTGTGCCAACATTCTGTGGAGTCATTGATTGCATGAGGATTAGATAAGTGAGATGAAGGATACGGTGAGAAGATGTAGACACCATCTTTATACTTTTCGTAGAAAAGAAGTTTCTGAGTATGTCGATCCTTCACAACACTAAAGGAGGGATGAAATTCAATGTAAAAATCACTGTCACGTGTGAATTGGTAAATAGAAAGAAAATATTTAGAGATAGTGGGTACACATAAAACATTTGAGAATGAAATTAGATATAGGAGTGGGGAGAGATGAGGTACCAATGTGAGGTATGGGTAAGCCCTTACCGTTGAAAATGTGGAGGTTGTCACTGCCATGATATTCAAAAGGATAGTAAAGGTTTTGGAGGTTGGGCGTGAAACAGCGAGACACTCTAGTATTAGGAAACAAGGAAGGGTTGAAAGGTGGGGAGGAGACCGAGTTGAGAGGGAGAACATATGTTAGATGATCATAGGGGAATGTTGGATGGGAGGGATTGTGTATTTCAAATCATGAGGTTGCCGTGTGATTCTGCCAAAGAAGATTTAACAATAAAATCTATTATCACGAGGATATGGGGGATTGAGAAAGGAAGAAAAATGGCCATGGCAGTAACCTCTGCCACGACTATTTCGATTGCGCTGAGAATTGTAACTGGTTGGAGTATAATACGATTGTGGTAAGGTGGTGTAGTTTAGATAGTTAAGGTTATGAAAAGATGGGTTGGTTCGAGTGGTATTGTGAGCAGTAGGAGATGGAGATAGAATGGTATGTTGGAATGTAATAGACAAAGATGACAAATGATCATTGTGCACTACAAGAAAAATGGTTATGAGGGATGGTAAAAATCCATCCCTAAAAGCACAAAATCCGTCCCAAAAGAGTATTCAGAACGAATTTTGCAATGGCAAAAATCCGTCCCTTATACTAGGTGTCGCAAATATTTTAGGGACCCATTTTACCGTCCTAAATGTTAGTTATGAACACTCCAAATTTGGCATTAGGGACGGATTTTTCCATCCCAAAAGGTATTCTCGCGAAAAAATTCTCGTTCCCCCGAGTAGTATTAGGAATGGTTTATCCATCCCTATTACTACTTAGGTTCTGACAGTCGCAATTGGGATGGTTTAGAACCGTCCCAATTGATAACCCAATAAAGATGGCCCAACCGTCCCAAAAGGTATTCTCAATTAATACAAAATGGATATTAGGGACGAATTATAACCGTACCTAAAGGTATTCTCAAGTAATACAAAATGGGTATTAGGGATGGTTTATAACCGTCCCAATTGCTAAAAAAATTATCATAAACAATTATATTATTATATGCGTAATGCTACAATAATAAATGGCGTCTAATTTTCATTATAAGTCAAATCATCCAATCATAAACGCAATATATGAACTGTATTCATTGAAACCTGTATCCAACAAACTTTCTTCCATTAAATTACATTCAAGTCTAAATATTTAAATGAGTACAAAATCATACTAATTAATAAAAAATACAATTGTCAAAAGAAAAGTTGTCCCTGAATTAAGATGACAAATATAGTTGTCACGCTACAAAAACTTCTCTTAGTGTCTCATATAGTAAAGATGCTAAAAACCAAGTTTCTTCAACTTCTAGTGCACTACCTGCAATCAATAAATAATCATTTTATCAAAATAATATTATACTATATTGAAATATCCAATAATATTAGTCAATCGTATAAACTTTTTACATTTTTTAAAAAATTTGGCATAATCACATTTGTTTATACATGAAAACCAACCTGTTTAATCAACACAAATGCCCGCACAGCCTAAAAAAATTGAAAATAACAATCTTCCATATCAATAACTCTTTACAATCTATAAAAAAATCAGCAGAGTCTCCTTTGTTTATACGTGAAAATAAACCTGTTTAATCAACACAAAAGCCCGCACGACCCTAAAAAATTGAAAACAACAATATCGGATATCAACAAATGTTTATAATTTTTAAAAGAAATTCGGCAGTCTCCTTTGTTTATACATGAAAACCAACCTGTTTCATCAACACAGAAGCCCGCACGACCATAAAAAAACTTAAAACAATCTCGCATATCAATAATTATTTATAATTTTTAATAAAAAAATTGACACTCTCCTTTGTTTATACATGAAAACCAACTTGTTTAATTAACGCAAAAGTCCGGGCGATAAAATATTTTTTAAAACAATCTCGCATGTCAACAACAATAATAAATAAACAATCTACCTGGCTCAAACCATTGATTTGATCATATGTTCCACGTGAATAAAATATAACGCTGAAATATTATCCTGTAAAAAAATATAAGACACAAAACAAAAAAGATATCATTAATCAAATAATGTTTAAACCAAAACACACTTTTTGTAAATTCTCATCGTATACTCAGACTGGGAGTCCCGTGACCATGTAGCCAGTTCTTATGAGTTACATTGGACCCATGCGAGGTGCTCGTGCCTTTTACGGGACCGTTTTGTGGTTGTTTTAAGTTTTCACCCTTTAAAGTCATGTTTTTAACCCCAAGTCTATTTTTTTACAAATTCTCGTCGTACACTAAAATCGAAAATTCGGTGACTATGAGGTCGGTTCCTACGAGTTACATTGGTCCCGTAATAGGTGCTCGTGCCTCTTATGGGATCGTTTTATGGTTGTTTTACGTTTTCACCCTTTGACGCCATGTTTTTAAGACTAAGTCTAACCGTTTGTAAATCCTCATGATATACTCAAACCAGGAGTCCGGTTGTGATAGTGGTAATAAGGTCTTTACAATCGACGCGAAGTCCTTTGAAGATATGGATATTAAATTTATCTTGGGTTTTTTTTATAGTGTTGGGTCCATCCAAGAGGACCTTGGATTTTTGAAAAAAATGTGGAAAATGAGTTGTGGGTACCCTGAATTTAGTATTATAGGCCTGGACGAGTAGCCCCGCCTTAGAGGCCCAAAGCCCAGGCCCATCACCTTTTGTATTGATCCAATTACTCCATGATCCCATGAGGAGAAGTTGTGGAGGAGCACGATCCCATGTAGGAAAGTTATAGGGGAGATGGCTAATAAGGAAGAACCCATCACCCCCACTAACCAACATATACATGTATAAATCAAACCCTAAGTCCGGGGCAAAGGACAAGTTGTATTATCTGTACTTATTCTTCAGAATATAGAGAAATAACACTGACTGCACCACCGTGGACGTAGGCACATCTTTGCTGAACCACGTATACCCGTTGTTGTGTGATTGGCATTTTATTTATCTTTTCTTGGTTATTACCTCTTTCATATTTATTTGTGTTGCATAATACTTGTCACCACAATTGGCGCCGTCTGTGGGAAGCGTTCATCTTTCCCTGAGAAGAGCCCACGCCAAGAAAAAATCTAAGATGTCTGGTCACAGCAGCAACGCTCCTCAAGCAGGAGATATTCAGGAGCCACCTGCTCCTCGCATGATTAGGTCTGAAGTTCGACGTTCAGATCAAGGGGCTCGCTTAGAAAGGCCAGCCTCAGAAGAGAGTCAAGGACCAGCAAGGTCCACGCAGATATCCAGATTGATCGATGCATACGAGGCAAGGCTCCACGAGCAGAGGGAGTCTTCTCGCAGATATGAGGCTGAGAATGCTAGCTTGAAAAGAAGACTGGAAAAACTGGAGAAGGAACTACGTCTTGATACCAGGAGACGCCCCTATCGCACTCCTAGCCCTCAAGCGAGCAAATCTCGCAGCCGAGGAAGGAGCCCTAAGCGGCAATATCAAGGGAACGAAGGTGGCGACTCAGACGACGACCTCCGCGAACAACTAAGAAAAGCTCGCCCCTACCAGAGCCCTGCTCGCAGCGAAGACAACATACGGAACCTGGTCCGCAGAGAAATGGACCAACATCCAGCTCACCGCGGCACCAGGTCGACCAGAGAACTCGCCAGGAGAGCCCTCAAGACCCAGATGAAATCATCCTTCACGAGGGAAATTGAAGAAGAAGAGGCTCCCAAAAAGTTTGCCATTCCAAGGTTCAAGATTTACGACGGGAAGACTGATCCCATTGACCATGTCAGGCAGTACCGGCAGGCTATGACCCTCTGGAATCACCGAGATGCACTGATGTGCCGTATTTTCCCCTCGAGCCTTCATGACGTGGCCCAGAAATGGTTCGAGAAACTCCCTCACCGATCCATCAGAAATTTCAAATCCCTGGCCGAGCTCTTTACGGCCCGATTCATCACCAGCAGCTCCCATCCCAAAAGAATGGATGCTCTATTAACAATGAAGAAGACACCTCAGGAGACACTCCGAGACTACTCAAAGAGGTACTGGGAGTTATTCAACGAGGTCGAGGACTGCGCGGAAGAAGTGGCAGTGGCTTCATTCAAAATTGGGCTACCTAGCTCTTCCCTCCTTTACCAGTCCTTGACAAAGAAGGAAGCTACAACCATTGACGACCTGATGGCCCGGATTGAGAAATACGTGTGACAACCCGCTAACCAAAATAAGGGGTGGCTAGCCCAATACTCCAATATAACGGAATCATGGATGGAATCATTCTCAACATCATAATAAAAATATAGAGTATCCAGGATAACCACCCAATATTTCAGAAAACGGGTTGCCAAAAAATTTTGATTTGAAAGTAAATAAATGAAAACAAACAACCCAATTCCTGAAAGATAAGGGAAACCCCAAGACATATATAAATAATACAACAAGAATACAATAAATAGACCGAATATGTAACCGGTCACTAAACTGATACACCAATAATACACAAGTTCAATAAGTTAATTATTACATTTCATTAGACATTTACAAAAGCTTGGGCCTATCTCTCGAATAAAATACTTGATCTTAACTAGAATAAAAATGAAAACGTCTATACCAAATATATCTCGTAATACCCGCAATGCATCACGGCTCGTCGAAAACATCGGAATAGGAATTCAAATCACGCATCCTTACGGCGGAGTACCTGAGCAGAGACAAGATGAATATGCAACAAGAAATATAACCAGGTCAGGGCCCGGTTCTATATGATTACCAGATGAATAAAGAGTATGACAGTTATGTATGATAAATCGTGAAGAAAGAGAAATAAGAAGCAACCTATACAATTTAAAACATAAGCTAAGCAGGAACAAAAATAAGAAGCATTAAACTAAAAACTTCACCAAATGTGCCAATTATTTCATATATCTTTTCCTTAGCAGGAAGTATATATATAATCACAATCTTATGCTCTTTAAGGAGATTTTATCTCAATTTTACCTTTTGTAAATATCCTTTCCTTATTAGGAAAATAATCATTTTCAAATGCTCTTGGTGGCATTTACATGTGCTCTTTGTGGCACCCCATCATGCTCTTATGTCATATCAAATACATCAAGTCCCACTTGATTATGAACTGTTATAATTATATACATATAACGAATTCTAAGACCGCCAGTCCGGGTTTCCTCACTGTGCGCGCCCCTAAATGACCATCATCTTCCAGGGCCTATCATTAGACAACCTGGGCACCTATATCGCAAGACGTTGGGAAGCGGCCATGAGCCTGCGGGGTAGTCAAGACCACACCCGAAATCTCCTACCCATCGCAGAAAAATATACAACAATAAGTGCTCCCATGGCCTAGGACTATATCAACCCTGCATTCATTAGCCATGGGGCTTCACCTCACGTGCGGACTTCCCTTATGATGTCATTTAGAGAGGTGTGTTTAAACCATTTTATTTATCATATCAAATTCATGTAAACCATTATTTACCGGTTTCATGATTAAGTAAATTATCATTTACTAATATCAATACCATTTCCATTTCATTTCCATTCCACGTATATGTTTCATTTTATTCGAAACCATTACTATTTACTTTGTAAATAATCTAACTTACCATCCATAGTCATAAATTGGTTATATCAACACTACAACCTCAAAGGAGTAAATAAACTCTTCATTATCTCCAAGCATTGTAGGAGGTTATTTTAGAACCCCAAGGTTATCATCTTTCGAAGGAATGAAATGACTTTCAATTTATTCTCCAAACTCACTTTTAAGGTACTATTATGAACCACCAAGGTTAACATAGCTCAATCGAACTTTTAAAGTCTCCCAACATTCTTTTGGGGCGGTAATATAAACCATCAAAACTAGTATAGCTTAATTAAGATTCTAAGGTCTCCCGAACATAACACTACATCTCCTCGTTTATATACAAAGCAACTAGAAGGAAAATTGCCCTAACTTCAATAGGCATAACCTCGGAAAAGTCCCCACAAAACCCATTCCTAATGTAGGGCACACAACTAACTCATCTCACACTCTAGGACTCTAAGTTTACTTCATTCAAGAAGGTTCCTAATCCCTATATTTAAAGAAAGAATTGGAATTGAGTTATAAAATTAACTCAAAAACAGCAGGAAAACGAATCGATTCGCCCAAGGGTCGAATCGATTCGCCCTAGCGAATCGATTCGCCCAAAAAGCGAATCGGTTCGGACTACCTAACCAACTTTCTGCAATTGACCGAATCGATTCGGCCTCAACCCGAATCGATTCGGGTTATGCAGACCTGCCAATTTCCCTTAGCGAATCGATTCGCCCAAAGGGCCGAATCGATTCGGACCTGCAAATTTGCCAAAAATGGCTACGAAGGGTTATGAACCCTAATTTCTCTAAACCCCAAATCTCTTCCATCTTACACACAACCAACAATATTTATCTACCCAAAGTGTATCCTACACGATTTAAAACCATTTTAGTCCACAATTTCATCATCAAAACTAAGATTAGGGCTTAGTTCCCATAAATTCCATTTTCAAACCATAAATATAAATACACAGCTATCATACAATTTATGCATCTTAAATCACATATTAGCAAGTAGAAAACTTGCCTTAGGGTTGATATCTCAGATTTATTTGGAGAAGAAGCAAATCCCAAATCCTCCATCTTCAATCTGTCTCTCATTTCTCCATTTTTCTCTTCTTCTTTCTTTCTCTCTTTGTCTCTCTCTATGTTCAAGACATAAAATGGGGAAAATAAGGTATTTAGAAGACTAAAATCGTGGCTTAGGTTAAAACTCCCAACTTAAATGGTTAATACCACATTAAAATGACTCGCAAATACGCATATAAGCTAAAACCAGGTAAAAGTGCCCGAAACACAAAAATACAATATGACACTTATTTTGACTGTCTCGCACCTTCCGAGACTAACTACACCCTCTAAACTGGCATCCGTAAATTTTATAAATTATTTCGAATTCCAAAATCATTTAAACTAAAAGTCCATTTAAAATACATGACACTACAGACATGCAACCATATGTTATTTACTTTCACATACAGTAAATATGCATCAATCTAGTAAATATTAACTTTCAATTCATTAAATTAATATTTACTCCAGTCCCCACATTTTATATAATTACCTTATGCGGTAAAATTCGTATAAAATGAGCCTCCCAGAATCGAGGGTTGTTACAATACGCAAAGGTGGAAGATGTCCGCCTTAATGTGGGAGAAAACGGTCGAGCCAAGCTCACTACCAAGGGAAGTGAGAAAGTTGAGAACCAGAAAAAAGGAGGAAAGAGTGGGGGCCAGAATGGCTCCAAAAACGGAGGGAACCCTGACGTTACAAAATCGTTCCAGGCGGTCACCACCGTCTTTAAAGAACCAATTTACAAAATTCTCGCAAAGATCAAGGATGAGCCGTTCGTCAAATGGCCCCGAAAAATGGGAGGAGACCCCTCGAAAAGAAACAATGCATTAAGATGCACTTTCCACAAAGAGGGAGGGCATAAGACCGAGCATTGCAAGGCTCTTAAGTCCCACCTTGAGGAGTTGGCCCAATCCGGACATTTGAATAACTTTGTGGAAAAGAAGGTAGAGTGAGTGACTGCCCACAAAGAGGCGAAACCCGACAACGTATTGGAAGATGACGCTAGGCACGAATTCGCAGTAATCCACGGAGTATCTAATGTCAAGCAAATCCAGGGTAACTCAGCTCGGATGGAGGTAAAGAAACTAACAGCGGTAATGCAAGCTTTTCAGATCGATCCAGCAAAATCACAGTCAGGAAAACGCCGGCGAGCAGAAGATATCAACTACAACAAGCATGTTGTCTTCACGTATGAAGATCTTGTAGGAGTAAGGACCCCTCATCATGATGCCTTAGTCATTACACTCAGGAGAGACAACTTTGACATCGACAGGCTGCTCGTCGATCAAGGGAGCTCATCCGAAGTAATGTACATCGACCTGTTCCGAAAATTGAAGTTGAACATCGCCGACCTAAAGGGAACCACTATCCCTCTTGTCGGCTTCGCTGGGAAGATGACCATGCCTCTGGGCAAAATAGTACTGCCAGTGCGCGCTGGAAATGGTTCAAAATGATCGAATTCTTGGTGATCGACATCGATTCACCGTATCAAGCCATCCTCGGCAGGGGATGGCTTCATGCAATGAAGGCAGTCTCCTCGACCTACCACTAGAAAGTCAAATATGTCACCGAGCGGGGAGTGATGGAGATACATGGCGACCATGCGATGGCAAGAAAGTGCTTCATAGCGGCCATCCGACCAAAGCCAGAGAAAAGATTCGTTCAAACCAGCGAGAAAGTGGAGGAAGGTGCAATTCCTTCCAAATAGCAATTAAAATATGGAAGGCCTGGAGTGGAAGAGACTAGGCTCCTCCCCTCCGAGCGCGTCATCGAGGACTTGGTAGAAGTGTCGGCTAAAGAAGGCGACAACAGCAGAGTCTTCCTGATCGGAACCTCACTCACTGACCAAGAGCAAAAAGGATTTGTAAACCTCACTCAGAAGCAACATAGATGTTTTCGCTTGGGAACCCTATGAGCTGCCAGGAATCGATCCCAGTATGGTCTACCATCGGTTGCACGTCGATCCCATATTCAAGCCGATAGCGCAGAAGGCACGACGAACTGCTCCCGAGAAGGCCAAAGCAATAGAAAAAGAAGTCGAAAAACTGCTGGATGCAGGGTCCATATGGGAAGTGCAATTCCCCAAATGGTTATCCAACCCAGTGGTAGTTCCAAAAAGCAACGGGAAGTGGAGAGTTAGCATAGACTTCACTGACCTCAACAAAGCCTGCCCCCAGGATAGCTTCCCTCTTGCGAAAATAGACAACCTAGTAGACGCCACTGCAGCTCACGAACGAATGAGTTTCCTGGACGCATACTCAGGATATCACCAGATTCCCCTGTATGCCCCAGATCAGGACAAAACGACGTTTATCACGACAGTTGGTTTATACTGTTACAAGGTCATGCCTTTTGGGCTAAAAAATGCAGGGGCAACCTATCAGCGGCTAGTTACTAAAATGTTCAAAAATCAAATGGGAAACACAATGGAGGTCTACATCGACGACATGCTCATCAAGAGCAAGGAGAAGGAAAATCACCTCTCGAACCTATCAAGTACCTTCGAAATCCTCAGGAAGTACCGAATGAAACTCAACGCGAGCAAGTGTTCCTTCGGTATCCAGTCAGGAAAGTTTCTTGGGTATTTGGTCAGTAAGCGAGGCATAGAGGCCAATCCGGACCAGATTGATGCAATCAAAAGAGTGCAACCTCCTCGCACAGTCCGAGATGTACAGAAGCTCACTGGAATGCTCGCTGCTCTAAATCGTTTCATTTCTAAATCCTTCGAGAGATGCAAGCCCTTCTTCCAACTCTTAAAAGGCAGCAAAACAGTAGAATGGACCCCAGGTTGCTCACGAGTGTTAGACGAGCTCAAGTCCTACCTAAGCTCCCCACCGCTGCTTGTCATACCACAGCAAATGGACTCTTTGTACCTCTACCTCTCTGTATCCAGCCATACTGTCAGCTCAACGCTAATGTGTGAAGTTACAGGGATCCAACATCCAGTCTATTACGCGAGCAAAACCTTACTAGATGCCGAGCAGCGCTACCTACCATTGGAAAAGCTCGCATTCGCCCTAGTAATGGCCTCGAGGAAACTGAAGCATTACTTCGAAGCTCATACGATCATCGTCCTTACATCACACCCCCTCAAGGCTGTCCTAAGGAAGGCAGATTTGTCGGGCAGACTGTCTAAATGGTCAGTCGAGCTCGGCCGATTTGACATCCAATTTCAACCAAGGACAGCTATCAAGGGTCAAATCCTTGCTGATTTCATAGCTGAATTCACAGGCGAAGAACCCTTCGACCAGCCTAAGCCAACAAAACAAAACAACCAGGCTACAAGGGAAGGCTGGAAACTATTCGTTGATGGAGCCTCCAACTCAAAGGGGGCAGGAGTGGGAATTGTTCTCATCACTCCAGAAAATACAGTCCTCGAGCAAGGAATAAGGCTAGGATTTGCAGCCTCCAACAACGAAACAGAATACGAAGCCTTGATAGCAGGTCTCCAAAGGGCACAAACTCTAGGAGCAAAGCATTTGCAGGTATTCGGAGATTCGCAACTAGTTTCCAATCAGATAAGTGGAGACTATAACGCAAAGGATGAGAGAATGGCAGCCTACCTCTCCTTGGTAAAAAACTCAATGACGAACTTTGAAGAGATCAACATCCAACAGTTTCCCAGGGGGAAAAACAGCCACGCTGACGCCTTAGCAGCCCTGAGCTCGGCAGTTGATTCTAGCCTTAAAAGGATCATCCCTATCGATTTCCTCAGTTGCCCAAGCATTTACCCCAACTGCGAGCTGACAAAAGCAAAACCAATACTCCAATTGGAATCAGCCCCCAGCTGGATGGATCCCTTGAGAGATTATTTAAAGAGCGGAACGCTCCCAGCGGATAAGAGAACTGCCCACCAGATAAGAGTCAAAGCTGCTCGCTTTCACTTATTTACAGGTGGCGACTTGTATGAAAGATCTTTTTCCGGCCCCTACCTTAGATGCGTCCACCCAGGCGATGTCAAAGCAGTGCTTCACGAGCTTCACGAAGGAATCTGTGGAAGTCACGTCGGAGGAAGGTCTCTAGCCTTCCGAGCAATGAAGGAAGGTTACTAGTGGCCATACATGCAAAAGGACTCCGCGGTATATGTCCGCAAATGCCTAAAATGCCAACTTCACGCTCCCATGGTCCACCAGCCCGCCAGCGAATTAAAATCCCTGACCAGTCCCTGGCCCTTCGCCCAGTGGGGAATGGGCATCGTGGGACCACTGCCCACCGCTGCCGGCAATCGCAAATACCTGTTGGTTGCAACTGATTACTTTACCAAGTGGATCGAGGCAGAACCACTGGCGAACATCCGAGATACTGACATGATGAGGTTCACATAGAGAAATATAATCACTCGATTCGGGATCCCCAGAACCATCATCACTGATAATGGAACACAGTTCGAGAGTGGCCCTTTTCAGGACTTCTGCGATAAACACGGGATCAGGCACCATTTCATCTCGGTGGCCTACCCTCAAAGCAACGGACAAGCTGAGGCTTCCAACAAGACAGTGATCGCTGGATTGAAGAAGCGGTTAGAGCAAGCCAAAGGCGCATGGACAACCGAGCTACCGCATATCCTATGGGCGTACAGAACGACTCCTAGGCGAGCCACAGGAGAAATGCCATTCTCACTAGCATATGGTATGGAGGCGGTCATCCCACTAGAAGCAGGATTGCCTACAATGAGATCCGACCTTGTCGAGCAGGGCCAGAAAGATCAGGCTTTGCTCGCCGAACTCGACCTGGCCGATGAGCGTAGGGAACTTGCCCTAGTAAAACTAGCAAGCTACCAGTAACAACTCGCGAAGCACTACAGCAAAAGGGTCAATCCGAGGAAATTCAAAGTTGGGGACTATATTCTAAGAAAGGTCCTGGGCAACACAGTGAAGCCATCAGACGGTAAACTGGGCCCGAACTGGGAAGGACCTTATAAGATAATTAGAGACGACCTGCGAGGTGCCTATCATTTGAAAACGATGGAGGGCAGAGAGATACCACGAGCATGGAACGCAGCTAATCTCAAGGCATTTACAATTATTAAAAAACAAAATCTCAAGGAGGTGGAAGCCTCCGAGCAAGATAGTCAGCAACTTTAGCTCTCCTTCCATCATCAGGAGCAGGAGCGAGCTCCTCCACGACCTCATTTGCGTCCAACTCCAATAGTCGCCGGGGAAAAGCATCGATGGGGATCCACCGATCATCCCGCCTGAATGGATTGGGCATCAGAGTAGAGGAGGACATCTCGTGTCGATACCACAACGTTGAGTTCCTCGGAACCTGCAGCTCTTTGAGAGCACTCAACCACCCCTGATGAAGGAGAGCTCCTCGAAATCTGATAATCTTATGGGAGCATCCAGCCAGCCCTGATCATAGCCATCAGACCACACTTGGCGAGGGCCCTTCTTGAATAGATTCCGCAGTCGGGTAACGTCCCTCTGGAGACTAGCAGCAGTCACATAAGCTCGCCGAACATCGCCGCGCAGCTCCTCCATTTCCCTCTCACGCTGTTCCTCGGCTTCCCTGTTCCTACCCCTGGCACTTCTACCAGCACGCGGGAGGGGAGGCCGAGCAGCTCGCGATGAAGAAGAGCCTTGTAGGACTGCCGAAACGATGCTCGGCGAATGCTCCTTAAGCCTTAGGACTTCCCTCCTCAAGTCTTCATTCTCCTGCTGCAAAAACTCCCCAACCTGATTAATCTCGGTGGCCTCCAGCAACCTTGATCTCAGTGCACTGACTTCTTCTTGCACCGAAGCACCGATTTCTCCCATCTCCTGAAGCTTGTCCTTCAACTTGGCCACTAGCTCGGACTGGTCCTTATATTTCTGGTTCCTTGACTTAGCAAACCTACAAAGTCTAGCAAAGGCCTGGCGAACTGCAGGGCTTGCATTAGGACCGAGAGTCCTACCTAGTTGGGAGGTAACAGGAATATAATCATCCACATCAACTAACTACAAGTAAAGGAAAGAGAAAAGAAAGAGATCAGCATAAACAAAAATGGAGTCTTTTCATTAATAAGGAACGAGGTTACATCAGATTGAAAAAGAAAAAATTACAAAATAGCCCTATCAATTAGCAACCTCGGGTGGCCCAGAGGCGGATGGTCCCTTGTCCTTATCAGCATCAGCAGGGACATTACCCTCTGCAGGGGTGTCCCCTGTCCTCTCGACCAAAGGAACATCAGTAGAAGTCGCCTGAGAGACAGGATCAGTGCCTTCAGCAGTTGGGGCTGGGTCCTCATCCACGACTGGCTTTGGCCCTGGATCATACTCGTCAAAGAGTGGGGATGCAACGTCCACCCCAGCAGCCACGAGAGCCTTATTCCACCCTTTCTTGAAGTTCAGACGGCTGATATAGCCTATCTGAACCTCGGCGTCCTCATACGCATCAGCCCAGCCAGAGTTGTACGAATCTTCCTTAAGAGTGGCTGCCTGGGCTTTCTCCGCCTCTAGTTGCTCGGCCAGAACCCTGTTCTTCTCTGCAAGGTCTAGCTTACTCGAGCACACCAGGTCATACGCCTTCCTCAGCTCCCCAAGCTCCCTGACCGCATCATCTCTCTCGCGAGCAGAATTAACAAGAGCCAAGTCAGATGAAGCTCGAGCTGCATCAGCAGCCTTCAGATCGGCCTCCAGCTGAGACCCCCTGGCTACCAGGACAGATTTTTGCTGCTCCAGCTCACCATTCCTTCTCATCAGCTCATCGCGAGAGTGATAAAGCACAGCGAAGTCGGTCACAAACTGCAAAGAACAAGGAAGGGATCAAGAAGAAGAAACCATCAAAATTTGTTAAAAGAAATTGAGAATTAGAAGGGAACCTTACCAAGGCAAGCCTCTGGCTAGCTTGCAAAGCCAGTTGATCGAACCCCAACGCCCTCTCACGATCTGCAGGGAGGACTGCTCTCTCGAGCAGCGCAGGGGCAAGCTGAGGAGAGGTGGCCACCGAAGCCCCCTCAGGCAAGGCAGACACTGGGACCAGGGCTTGACCAGTTTTGGTCCTCAATTCCATCTTCCTCCTCTCCTCCTCTTTTTCTCTCTCCCTTCTCTTTCTCTCCTCTACCTTCTTCTTCTCTTCCACCTTCTTCCTCTCCTCCTCATTTTTCTTCTCTCTCTCTCTCGCCTGCTCCTCCTCTATCTTCTTCTTATCTTGCTCCTGAGAAGAAGGCCGAGAACCAGTAGCTATGGCCCCAGAGGCAGTCTTCGATTTCTTGGACCTCTGTGCAAGAAGCACGTCATCATCATCATCGTCATCTCTGATCAAATTCTTCCTGGGAGGCATCTCTTCACCAGAACTGCTGGTAGTGCTCGACGAGTCTCGAGCCTCAGAATCCCCTTCAAAAGAACTGCTACTGTCAGCACTCCCTGCACCCAAATTACTCACAAGGCCTGCAGGCTCACTCTCCGAGCTGCTCTCTTCTTCGTCCAACTGGATGGGCTCAACCGAAATCTCTTCGGAAGAGTCAAAGTCTGGAACACTATCCACAGGTCGGGATATGAAGCTGGAGCCTGTGTTCTTGTATTCAAGTAGAAAAGCAGCAGACCTAGGATGCTCTCCATCACCCAAAGATTCCCTGATATTCCAAGCTTTCACCAGTTCCGAGATACGAACCTCGCTGAGAGCAGGCTCCAAGTTCTTTGTCCTCGCTGTGAAAGAAAAAGCAAAGAGAGGTTAGAAAAATCACAAGTCAGCAAAGGTTGAAACAATAATTTAACATCTACCTATATATTCTTCCCCATAAAAGGGAACAGTGAACCTCTCAGACCTCGACCCTTCAAATTGGGGGGAGAGTTGCCAATTCCTAACAAGAAAACCTTCTTGCCAGTAGTCCTTATGGGAATCAGATAAATTTACTACCAATACCCTATCAAGGCTCCTAGCCTTAAGGTACAGAACACCTGAACTCGTTCGAGAAAAGGAGTAACAAAAGCAGACCTCGGTAAGCCCTAACCTTGTGCCATACAATTGATTTATCCTATGCACGCCGTTCACTATTTTCCATACGTTGGGCGAACATTGTGCAGGCACAATACTAAAATAGCTAAAGAAGTGCAGAAACAGATCATTAGGGGGAAAGGTAAGTCCCCCCTGGGAGAGCAACAAGACGTGAATCCAATGTGCATCCTCTATATCCCTAACGTTCCTAGGAGGCGAGGCACAACACTCAATCTCTACCCACTCAGGAATACTGTAGAATTTTCTAAACTCAGTTACTGACCTATTTCCAATCTTCGCCATTGGAAAAATACAAGAAAAACTACAAACCAAAGAGAAAATGCAAAGAGCACGAGAGACTTACAAGACAGAAGATCAGGTCAAATGGCGAAGAAGCAACAAGAGTAAAGATCGAAAACAGAAGGTACAAAGCGTAAGAGTTCTCAGAAGATAGAAGGTTGCTGAAAAAAGATGAAGCGACGAAGAGAAATGTGCCTTATTCCAACAAGCCTTCAATTCTAATCATAGCGCACGGATAGCGAAGCGGGTGCCGCCAAAGCAACTTCACAGTTTTCAAAGAAATCAACCATAATAGCTGATCATATAATTCATTGGACCCATAAAAATGGCCCAACAAATTTAGGGGCAATTGTGGGTACCCTGAATTTAACATTATAGGCCTGGACGAGTAGCCCCGCCTTAGAGGCCCAAAGCCCAGGCCCATCACCTTTTGTATTGATCCAATTACTCCACGATCCCATGAGGAGAAGTTGTGGAGGAGCGCGATCCCATGTAGGAAAGTTACAGGGGATATGGCTAATAAGGAGGAACCCATCACCCCCACTAACCAACATATACATGTATAAATCAAACCCTAAGTCCAGGGCAAAGGACAAGTTGTATTCTCTGTACTTATTCTTCAGAATATAGAGAAATAACACTGACTGCACCACCGTGGACGTAGGCACATCTTTGCTGAACCACGTATACCCGTTGTTGTGTGATTGGCATTTTATTTATCTTTTCTTGGTTATTACCTCTTTCATATTTATTTGTGTTGCATAATACTTGTCACCACATGAGTCATCTCCTTAGTTAAGTTTATAAATTTGAAGACGAAGATTAAGAATTCATGTTTTCGATAGTGATGGGAGTGCATCGGTGAGTGTTTTACATATTTTATGTGAGGTATCTTGACCAACAGCTAATGGTATTATCTCTATGGAGAGGGGAGGGACTACCATGCTCAAAATTAGTTTGTCTCGTTGTCCCTATAACACAATAGAGGGTGCATCAGAGGTACATGGGTGTGTTTCATTAACAAAGTCAATTAATCTTTGGCCAACAAGAAATGATTCCAATTGTGTTTTCATGTGTAGTTAATTGGTGAGTTTTATTGTGAGAAAATTAGGAGCTTGGTTAAAATTTGAAAAACAAACTTTCATAAATTAAGAGACTTTCTTTTCTCTCTCCAAATTCATATTCCTCTTCTTTCTTATTCAATCTTGTTCTAAATACAAAAATACCCAACATAAATGGTATCAGAGCTTTGGATCAAAAGGTGTTGATTATGCCCAAAAAATCAAGTTGCTATCCAAAGAAAAAACCAACAAAGTTGCTGTCCAAAATTTTTCAACAAGTTGTCCAAAATTTCAACAAGTTGCTGTCTAAAAAAAATTAAATCAAGAAGCTGTTGTCATAAAATTCAAAAAACCAAGGAGTAGAAGATTTGAAGAAAAACTACCATGACAAGCTCACGAAATTCCACTCTAATTATTCAGCAACCTTAAATTCCAATATTTGAAGGTGGGAATTATGATTTCTGGTGTATCAAAATGAAGACTCTCTGTACATCCCAAGATGTTTGGTATTTAGTCCAAAATGGGGATGATGAACCCAAATCAATGGAACGTTGTCAACTTCTCAAAAGGAGCAACTGGAAGTTTCGAGGAAGATGGATGCGAAAGCTCTCCTTCACATTCAAAAAGTCCTAGAAAACTCCATTTTTCGAAGAATCATGGGAGAAACCAAGGCCAAGGAAGCATTACATTATTCAAAAGGAGTTTCAAGGAAATATACAAGTAAGAGTGGTTAAACATCAAGCTCTTAGGAGAGATATGGAAAATATGAAAATAAAGGAGAATGAAGCTCTAAAAGAGTTCTTTTCGAGATTTACAGAACTTCTCAACCAAATGAAGGGGAATGGTGATCAAATAACCGACGAAAGACCTATAGAGAAACTTTTAAATAACCTACCTTCAAAATTTAATTCTCCGGTGGCTGTTATTGAGTATACTAAGTATAGTTCTATGATCATTATCCAAGAACTATTGTGGTCCTTAAAGTCATTCGAGAAAATATTGTTACAACGCTCTGAAAAATCTATTGAGAGTGTGCTTCAATCCAAACTCAGTTTTAAACCCCAAAATGGTGAAAAGGACTGTTTAAGTCATGATAGCAGAGAGTTTTCAATAGGTGGTAGACAAGGAAGAGGAAGTAGAAGAGGCAGAGTCAGAGGCAGAGGCAGAGGAAGAGGAAGATTTAACAATTTTAAAAATTTCAGAAATGAAGATTTATTACAGTCTCAACGATGCAATGTATGCAACAAAAGTAGCCATATTGAAAAGACTTTTAGTTCAGAGTAAAGCCTCAATGTCACAATTGCAAAGGCTTTGGTAATTTCTAAAAGGACTATAGATATAAGAAAAATCAACAACCTAGTTGTGAAGAACAAAAGGATCATCAAGGAAATTTATTTTATGCAATCACATGACCGGTGAAAAAGACATGTTTGTTGACATAGTTACAACCATCAACTCTCAAGTGAAGATGGGAAATGGTGCGTTGGTCCATGTAAAGGGCAAATGAACAATTGGTGTTCAAACCAACAAAGGAGCTAATTTCATTCACGATGTTTTACTTGTTCCGGGCTTAGAACAAAATTTGCTAAGTGTTAGATAACTAGTAAAACATGGATATGCTATCCACTTTGAAGAAAAGGGGTGAACCATTTAAGACAAAGGGCAAGGAAAATAATTCATGAAGAAGATAAATATGAAGAAGGATTGTAGCTTTCCACTAATTTTTAAATATGGTGAAAATTTTGCCTTGAAGGTAGAATCTGTTGATGAATCGTGGTTGTGGCATATAAGACTTGGTCATTTAAATTTTCATGGAATCAAGTTACATTGAAAAAAGAATATTGTTCAGGGGCTGCCCACTTGCATTAAAAAAAATAATAAATTCTGTGAAGGTTGTGATATCGGGAAGCATCACAGAAAGGCTTTTCCAAAAGGATTTGCATGGAGAGCAAAGGAAGTACTCAAGCTAATTCACACTGATGTATGTGATCCAATGACTACTCCTTATTATGGTAAAAATAAGTACTTCATACTCTTTATTGATGATTTCACAAGAATGACATATGTATCTTTTATGAGGCAAAAATCTGGAGTTCTTAAAATTTTCATGAAGCTTAAAAGTTTTGTGGAAAAACAAAGTGGGCATTTTATCAAAGTTTTGAGAAGTAAAAATGGAAAAGAACATATTTCCAATGAATTTGACAAGTTTTGTGAAGATTAAGGTGTAGAAATATAACTCTCAGTTGGTTATACTCCACAATAAAATGGAGTATCAGAAGGAAAAAATCAAACCGTGATGGAGATGGTAAAACCAATGCTTTATGAAAAGGGCTACCTAAGGTTTTTTGGGAAGCATCTTTTGATAAATCGATGTCCAACAAAAGTGGTCTAGAATCAAATTCCCATTGAGGCCTGGAGTGGGAGAAAACCATCAGTGCGACATCTTAAAATTTTTAGTTGCATATGTTATGCTCAAATTCCAAAAGAGAAGTGTTGTAAGCTAGATGAAACAAGTGAGAAGTGCATATTTATGGGTTATAGCTCTTAATCCAAGGGTTATAGGATATTAAGTTTGAAAAGAAACAAAGTGATTACAAGCCGTGATGTGATATTTGACGAAGGTGCCATTTGGAACTGGGAAGAAGGAAAAGTTAAGAAGAAGACAATTCTTGTTAAGTAAGAGAAACAAAAATCAACAGTTGACAGTGAAAGCAATGAAAATTCACCTCACACATCTCCAAGGTCAAGCTTATCATCCCCGTCATCAAATGTTTGCCCAAGTCCATCCTTATCATCACCACCCATAACTCCCAAAAAATAAGGTGTTTAAGTGTTGTATATGAGAGGTTAAACTTTTTTACCACTGAGCCAGAAAGTTTTGAAGAATCTATAAAACAAGAAGTTAGGAGAAAAGAGATGGAGGCATAAATTATTGTTATTGAGAAGAAAAAAACTTGTCATCTTGTTAAAAATCCAAAAGACAAAGATATCATTTGGGTGAAGTGGATTTACAGGTTCAAATATCACTCTTATGGCACCATGCAAAGAAATAAAGCAAGATTGTTGGCAAAAGGCAACAACTCGGTATTGATTTTCATGAAACATTTGCACCAATGGCTCAAAAAGGTTTGTCATTATACTAACTTGATGTCATATAGACGTTCCTGAATGGAAAGTTGGAAGAAGAAATTTATATTGAACACCTTCCAAAGGAGAAGAAGAAAAGGTGTGGAGGTTGCAGAAGGATTTGTATGGCCTACAACAAGCTTCACGAGCACGATACAACAATATTGGTTGATATTTCACTGAGAATGGATTCAACAAAAGCATGAACGATCCTTCTTTATATGTCAAATGCAAAGGTACATTTGATATTCTTATTATTGCACTTTACGTTGATGATTTAATTTTTACTAGAACTAGTGAAGAGATGATTGAAGATTTTAAGAATGAAATCATGAAGAAGTATGAAATGAGTGATATGGTCTTGCTACGTTATTTTCTTGGTATTGAAATTTATTAAGAAAAATATGGCGTGTTCATTTGTCAAACAAAGTATGCTGAAAATATTCTTAAGAAGTTTTGAATGTTTGGGTGCAAACCGACGACAACACCACTAGTTATGAATAAAAAACGAGTGATGGAAGATGGAGGAAAAAAGGTGGGGAAACTCTCTACAGAAGTTTGGTTGGAAATTTGTTAGATTTAACATCAACAAGACCAAATATCATGTTTGCATCAAGTCCACTCTCTAGATTTACGCATTATAGTAGTCATTTCCATCTTAGGGTAGGAAAAAGAGTGTTAAGATACTTGCAAGTCACACTGACTTATGGAATCAAGTATTATAAAAATGTGAATGGTAAGTTAATTGGATTTTGTGATAGTGAATGAGGTGGTTGTGTTAATGACATGAAAAGCACCTCAGGTTATACTGTCTCTCTAGGTGATGGTATATTTTCATGGGAGTCAAAGAAATATCAAGTCATGAATCAATTCTCAGCTAAAGCGGAGTACATATCCTCATCATTGGAAACTTCTCAATCTATTTGGCTACGGAGAATTTCAGAAAATATGAAAGAAAAGGAAGAAAAAGGATAGAGTTATTTTGCGGCAAAGAATCCAGTCTCATAGTTGGACAAGATACATTGCTATCAAATATCATTTCATCCCGGAGGTAATTACAAATGGATATATAAAACTCAAATATTGCAAGTTAGAAGATCAAGTTACAGACATTTTCACCAAAGATCTCTTGCCAAAAAAATTTAGCAATTAAGGGAGCTCTTGGTAATTAAGAAGCATCACAATAAGAGGGAGATTGTTGTTTAATGTGGTGTTATGGGTTCCACTTAAGACAAAACCCCGTATATTATGGCATGCCTTAGTTACATATTTTTTAGTGAATGTTTTATAGAGTGTTGTCCTCTTTTTTTATGGATTGTTGTCCCCTTGTTTTATGGGATGTGTCCTATTATTGTGTATTATATATGTGTGTTTGCATTGTAAGGTAAGAGACGAAAGAAATGAAAAAAAAAATTCATAAATGAAGATCCTTTATTTTCACTCTCTAGAATGCATATTCCTCTTCTTTCTTATTTAAACTTGTTTTAAATATAAAAATACCCAAAAAAATTTACAGTTGGATGGATTGAAGAAGTGTTGGTGGAGGAGGAATTAGATGTGGAATTTTCCATTTGTGGCTCTAATACCATGAGAACTTTATAGAATATATATTTGATATGAACCGTTGTTATTATCTCACACAATCAAATACTGACTCTACAAGTGTTTATATAGAAGAATATAATCAAAATATATGGGATAATAGAGCAATAAATGATGGAGTAGATGCGTAAGTGTTTGACTGTCAAACATGCGTTATATGTGAGCTGGCTCCGTTGTGGATGGTGGAATGGTTCAGCTGGGTTGTTTTCGAGTTTGTAACAATGGTTGATAATAAGTACAAGTCATGTCTAAATAGGCACAAATAGTGTAGTTAAAAATCCTTTTAAAAGGTACCGAAAGAAAATGTCACTTTAAATTTATTAGTCATTAGAGTCATGTTAGTCATTTTAGGCACGATGCACGGATATGTCGTACATTAAAATTATAAGGAAGAGATGATGTCGTTATAAAACCTCCCCCTCTTCCCCACACCTCTATCATTATTCACAATTAATATTAGGTGGATGGGAGGAGCTGAGGGGATGAGAGGTAGGCTTTGTAAAGATTTTTTTAATAAGTAAATAATTCATTAATACACACACTCTTAGGGGACGAAATCCAGTATAGAGGAAGTATACACTATAAAAGCAAAAACAAGAATGATCGAACCGGTCGACAGACTAATTTTGTAAAGATTAAGAGACATAACTTGGAGAATGAGTTTATTTGTGTCCTTAAATATCTAAAAATTATTTGAGTGTGACTTAATATCTGGAAATTATTTATCGGGGATTATAATGTAAAAATCCCTATTTTAATTTGTTAGGGTGATAATAATTACCACCACATGTTGACGTGATTTGAATTCAAAAAATTAGAGTGGGTTAAGGCTAGCCATCTTTTCATATAAACACAAGACACGAACTAACACAAATAGTAAATATGTCGGTTAGAAAAGACAATTTTATTATTATTATATTAATATTTCTGGTTAGTTGGGTATGCTTGTTACACAAAACAAAATACCCTTAATAAAAAGTTTGAGTTAATATCAAGTCATTTGACAAAATTAATTTAAAATATAGGATAATGGTGAACTACTACTCAATATGAATCCAAAAATATATAAGAAGAGAGACCTAAATTATCACCTATAAATTTACTTAAATTCAAAATTACTAATATATTTGCAATATATTAATGGCTGGCTAGGCCTATATTGCGCGGGGTTGGTTTATTGTGTTGTATATATATATATATATTGAATGAAGTAAATAAGTTAGTCGGAGTGGCCAAGTGGTAAGTTAGTGGGAGTTTGTGCATAAGGTCATAGGTTCAATCCCTAGGAGGCAAAATAATTATTAAGGGTCAAAGATTGGGCCATGGGGCCTCGGGCTCGTGGGGATTTCTAAGGTCCATTAAATCTTTTCAAACTCGTTTAATTTTTAATTAACCCATTTTTAAGACTTTGATTGTTTCTTCCATCTGTTAAAATATAGCTATTGGTGGAGAGGTTAATGGGTTAGTTGCCTAAAACTACTACCCACGTTTTTGACAATTTTATATATATAAAACAAAGGCTACAGCTTTGATGAAAGCACAGAAAAATTCAATCTCCTTCACTTTCTGTGAAAAAATAATTTTGTTATTTTCTACTATACACTTTTGTTCGTTATTCTTTTAAGAGTGATGGAGTATCTTGAGAGTTCAAAGATTTAACATAAAGCTGGTGTTTAAATTTGATCATTGAATCATGGGAGGTGTATGTTCACGAGGCTGACAACTACAAATATCAGTGAGAAATTTCACCTTTAGGACTTTGTGTCAAACACAAACCCTGATCGATAAGTCCTTCCAATTTTATCTATTTTGTATTTGTTATTTTTCATATATTATGCATTTATTATTTCCAACAATCTAAAGGTGAAATTTTGTTGTTATTTCATAATCTGCGATGGAAAATCCTGATGCAAAATACTCTAAAAACCTGAATTGTTTGATGGAAAGAATTTTAAGAGATGGCAAATGAAACTACAATTTTACATAACAACTCTTATGGTTGTTGACGTTATTGCATCTGATAGACCTTCAACACCGGAAGAACTGGTTGTTTAGAAATAAAGGGATTATACGTGTAGGAATTATATTATGAACTTTATCTGCCTTGAATTGTATGATGTTTATTGGTCATGTCCTACTGCTAAAGAATTATGGAACTTACTGGATAAAAAATATGCAACTGAAGATGCTAGGTCTAAAAAATTTGTGGTTGGAAATTTTTTGGATTTCAAAATGGAAGATAATAAATCTCTTGTGTCGTAACTCGAAGAACTAAAAATTATTATTCATGAAATTCTAGCTGAGGGTTATAGTATATGTGAGGGATTTTGGGTGTCTGCTATAATTGAAAAACTGCCACCTTCTTGGAAAGATTACAAAAATGGTCTGAAACATAAGAAAAAGAAGATGTCACTAGAAGATTTGATAGTTCATTTGAGAATTGAGAAAGATAATGGGAATGCAGAACATAGGGAGAAAAATTCTGAATTCAGTTCTAAGGCTAATTTGATAGAGAAAATATAAAATGGAAATCAAAAATAGAACAAGTTTATGCCTAACCATTCAAACCAGAAACATGGGCACCATAAACCAAATCAGAATTCGAGGTCCAACCATAAATTCAAACCTAATGATCAGAATAAAAATTCTAAACCTCAGTTTAAATCTAAACTTGTAGGTCAATGCTATGTATGTGGAAAACTAGGTCATTACGCTAAAGATTGCAAGTTTAGGAAGAGTCGGAATGTGAAGCCTCGAGCAAATGTAACCGAGGAGGGTAAATTTTCTGCTGTCGTGACTGAGGCAAACATTGTGAGTAACATGACATATTGGTGGCTTGATTCTGGCGCTACCAAACATATTGACGGCACGAGAGGTGCCTTCACTACCTTCGCTGCCTTGGGCGAGGATGAACGTCTGTACATAGGAAACTCCTCTCCGTCTAAGGTTGAGGTAAGGGAACCGTAGTTTTACAGTTCACTTGGGGTAATGTTCTCACATTGAAAAATGTTTTGTATGTCCCTGAGGTTAGGAAGAATCTGGTGTCCAATTTTGCCTTAGTTAAGAAGGGTTTTAAAATTGTTCTATAGAGTGATAAGGTAGTTGTGACTAAAGGAGGTGCTTTTGTGTGGAAAGGTTATGTTCATGAGGTTCTTTTCAAACTAAATGTAACCGTGGTTGATAATAATAAAGCATCTACTTCTTCTGCTTATTTGATTGATTCTTCTGATATATGACATTTTAGACTTGGTCATGTAAATAAGGCATCTATTAGAAAATTAATATTTTTGGGAAACATACCAAAATCTGATATTTCTACCAACTCTAAATGTGAAATATGTGTTGAATCAAAATATGCTAAAAAATCTTTATCGAGTGTCGAAAGAAGTTCAACTGTTTTACGTTTAATACATTCTGATCTTTGTGATTTAAAAGGTTATGTGACACATGGTGGAAATAAATACTTTGTTACTTTTATTGATGATTACTCTCGCCACTGTTATATTTATCTCCTTATGAGTAAAGATGAGAGTTTCTCAAAATTTATTTCTTATAAATTAGAAGTTGAAAAATAATTGGAAAAATCCATTAAAACATTAAGATCCGATAGGGGAGGAGAATACACCGGTGATCTTGATAAATATTGTAAATAAAATGGAATAATTCATCAAGTTACTCCTCCTTATTCACCCCAATCTAATGGTGTAGCTGAAAGAAAAAACAGAACTCTTAAGGATATGGTAAATTCTATGTTAAGCACTTAGGTATTACCTTATAATATGTGGGGTGAGGCACTTCTTACTGCTTGTTATATTCTTAATAAAATATCTTTTAAGAAAAATGATAAAACTCCTTATGAAATGTGAAAAAATAGAAACCCTTCTTATAAACACCTTAAAGTGTGGGGGTGTCTTGCTAAGGTTTCAATACCACTACCTAAGAGAACTAAACTTCGCCTAAAGACTGTTGATTGTGTTTTTATAGGTTATGCTAAAAACAGTAATGCATATAGGTTTCTTGTAATTGATTCTAAAAATCAATATATGGATAAAAATATTATTTTTGAGTCAAGAGATGCTAAATTTTATGAGGTCAAATTTTCTTTTAAAGTGAGAAGTGAGGAAACTAGTAGTTTTGTTCCAGTGAGTCCTAGTGTTAGAAATGAATCTCCAAATTCCAAAGAAATTGAAATTAGAAAAAGTAAAAGACCTAGGATAGCTACTTCTTTTGGTACTGAATTTTTAACATACTTAATGGAAAATGACCTCGTCACTTTTAGTGAGGCAATGTCCTCACCCGATTTTATTTTTTGAAAAGAAGTTATAAATAGTGAATGTGATTCTATTATTTCTAACAACACGTGGGAGTTAGTTGACTTGCCTAAAGGATGTACAACTATTGGATGCAAATGGATATTTTAAAGAAATTAAAAGCTGATGGTTCTACTGATAAATTTAAGGCAAGATTGGTAGCTAAAGGCTATAGGAAAAAAGAAGGAATTAATTTCTTTGACACTTACTCTCCTGTTACTAGAATTACATCTATTAGGCTATTAATTGCTATTGCTTCATTATATAATCTGATAATTCATCAAATGGATGTAAAAACGGCTTTTTTGAATGGAGATCTTGAAGAAGAAATTTATATGGATCAACCCAAGGGGTTTGTAGTCTAAGGCCTAGATAAAAAAGTGAGTAGACTTAAAAAATTATTATATGGACTGAAACAAGCTCCTAAACAATGGCATGAAATTTTTTATCAAATAATGATCTCTAATAATTTTAACATTAATGAAGTGGATAAATGTATTTATAGCAAATTCAAAGATAATTCTGGTGTGATTATTTGCTTATATGTGAATGATATGCTCGTTTTTGGAACTGATATGGATGTAGTTAATAAAACTAAAAGCTTCTTTAATAAGCAATTTGATATGAAAGATTTGGGTGATCCTGATGTTATACTTGGAATTAAAATCATCAAAAATTCTGAAGGAATTGTTTTAACCTAATCTCATTATGTAGAGAAAGTTCTTAGAAAAGTTGAACAATTTAATTGTATTCCGGCTAAAACACCTTATGACCCTAGTTGTCACTTAAGGAAACATTCGGGTCCTGGTATATCCTCATTAGAATATTCTGGAGTTATTGGTAGTCTAATGTATCTTATGAACTTCACTAGACCTGATATTGCATATGTTGTGGGTATACTTAGCAGATATACTTGTAATCATAATAATGAACATTGGGATGCTTTGATTAGAGTTTTGAGATATCTAAAGTACACAATAAATTATGGTATTCATTATGTTAGATATCCTGCTGTAATAGAAGGTTTTTGTAATGCTAATTGGATTTTTGATAATGATGAATGTAGGTCTACGAGTGACTATATTTTTGCCTTGGCAGGAGGCACTATATCTTGGAAATCTACCAAGAAAATGTGCATAGCTAGATCCACTATGGAGTCAGAGTTCATAGAGTTGGATAAAGCAAGTGAAGAGGTTGAATGGTTAAGGAACTTCATATTAGATATTCATTTATGGCCTAAATCAGTTCCAGCCTTGTCCATTCACTGTGACAGTCAAGCAGCGATCGCAAGAGCACATAATAACTCCTATAATGAAAAGTCTAGACATATCAGGAGGAGAGACAATACAGTGAGACAACTATCGAAAGATGGAGTTATAGCAGTTGACTATGTCAAGTCAAAGGAAAACGTGACAGATCCATTGACTAAGGGTCTAGCTAGAGAGCTAGTTTATCAAACATCGAGGGGAATAATCCTAAAGCCTATTAATATCTAAATCACCTATAATGGAAATCCAACCCATATGACCAGAGATCCCAAGATCCGGGTTCAATGGGATAACAAAGTTATACGAGTGATTTGTGGGGGTACAAATTTAAGTTTTATTTAAAACCCATTCCTATGATGTAGTACCTCTACATCGATGGAGGATGGGATTTAATCTCTTAATGCTTTCTATAGCTGTTATTCAGTAGGGTGTGAGATACAGTACATTCTTGATAGAAGCACCTATATGAGTGTGGTAGTGGAGCCGCTTCCTATGAGAATTAAGGCTGATTCTCTAGAGCACTCAAGAAACCTGGGCATGCTCAAGGTCAAAACGAGCACAATTGTGGGAGCTCGATGATGATTTTTGGGAGTCACGTGTGTGTCCTATTGACCTAAGTTTACAACAACGGTGAAATAGTTCAAGATATTAGTTCACTATCAACCGGTAAACTCAATAGATCAACACCAAGCAAAGGTTCAAGTCGAATGACACCTTCGCCTTTTACGTCACCATTTATGATACTACAGAGCGTCAATTTATATTTATTTATTTTATTCTTGTGGGGGATTGTTGGATATATCTACTATATATATTTATTTTAAATGAAGTAAATAGGTTAGTGGGAGTGGCCAAGTGGTAAGTTATTAGGTGTGTGTGTACGAGGTCATGGGTTCAATCCCTAGGAGGCACACTAATTATTTAGGGTCAAAGATTGAGTCTTGGGGCCTCGGGCTCTTGGGGATTTCTAATGTGCATTAAATCTTTTCAAACTAGTTTAATTTTTAATTAACCCATTATTAAGACTTTGACTGTTTCTTCCTTCTGTTAAAATATAGCTGTTAGTGGAGAGGTTAGTAAGTTAGTTGCCTAAAATCACTACCCACATTTTTGACCATTATATATATATAAAATAAAGGCTACAGTTTTGAGAAAAACACAAAAAAATTCAATCTCTCTCACTTTCTCTGCAAAAATAATTTTGTTATTTTCTACTATACACTTATGTTCGTTATTCTTTTGGGAGTGCTGGGGTATTCTGAGAGTTTAAAGATTTAACATAAAACTGGTGTTTAAATCTGATCATTGAATCCTGGGAGGTGTATGTTCACGAGGCTGACAGCTACAAATATCAGTGAACAATTTTACCTTTACGACTTTGTGACAAACACAAACCTCAATCGATAAGTCCTTTCAATTTTATCTATTTCCTATTTGATTTTTTTTTTATATATTCTGCATTTATTATTTTCAATATATTAATCATTATTAAACAAAGTAGACAATATATACCTATACTGTAATGCAAATATCTAAATTGTTGTGGGGGGGGGGGGAGGGGCATGGCCCCCATCATAATGCGGTTTCGTCAATGGTTTTTGACAATCATTTAACTGTTTTTGGTTGATAAATAATCTAAACCATTAAAATTAAATCAAGGCTTGAGATTTAGTGAAGGATAAAGGCAACAGTTGAATTGAAATTATAGAGGAGCCCTATACATAAAATGGCGGTGACAAACTTTTATAATAAACACCTATCCTAAATCATTTGCATGAAATTTAAGGTACGTGTCTCCATTGCAGTCAAACCTTGGATGGCAACATTATACTTTTCTATTTAACTTACAAAACATGAATCTTTTATGTAATTAATGGCCTGCTGGAAAGTCAGAAAAAGGCCAAATACTTGCGTACAAGCTATCAGAATATTAGCCTATAAAAACTCATTCCATCGCAACAAATAAATCACAAGTAATCACAAAGATATAACAAACATATCTAGCGCAGCATAACACCGAATTGAAGATGGCATCATGCGAAGATGGAAGACCTGCTGGTAAGAGCTCATGGCCAGAACTGCTTGGGACACAAGGAGAGACCGCTGTTGCAACTATTGAGCGTGAAAATCCTTCGGTTACTGCTAATACTGTCCTAGAAGGGTCGTTTGTGACCCTTGATATTCGTTGTGACAGGGTTCGTGTTTGGGTGAATAAATATGGAATTGTAACACGAGTCCCTGTGATTGGTTAGGGTTCCAAGGGAAAAAGTGTTGTAATAATGTATAATTATATGTGCGAAAGGTGCCCCATTAATAAGGACAGTTGAGTTTATACAGTCCATGTATGGTATTAAATCATAAATAATAGTGGCATAATGAAATAAAAAATATATTGTTTCTATGAATAGTACTGTCTCTCTCTCAAATTATGTTTTCCTGATTTCCCTCTCTGGTTGGCCTTGTCCTGTCATTTTTGGAACAATGTTAATCCGGGCAATGTTTTAACAAAAGACACCTTCTATCCTGAAGCAGTCCTGAATTTTAAAAATACATTGCTGATTCCCCTATATAAAACTGTCACAATATGACTGATCAAAACATTCTGACAATCATCATCAAAAAAATAACATCACTGTATGAAATTTTGTTTTTGATATAGAGTCAGCATACAATTATTATATAAAATGTTTTAGATTTACAGTTGTTTTAAAATGCTGAAAACTTTCAGCATCTTTTTCCAACATTGTATAGTAGAAAATTTGCGGCAGATTTTTTGCTGTTATATTCAAAATAATGAAATACATATCGGTTTGATGAGCCTGTTGGAAAAAAATTGTATTTTTTATACAAATTAATACTTTTTTCAAATTAATTTTTGATCAATTTTGAGCCAATATAAAAATGGGACTCACATATCGGGCATAGAAGGACCAAGTACCTACGCTGTCTTTCTAGCAAGATGACTCATGTGATATATTCACTTGTATAAAATGGACAAAGAATGAATCCGAATTATGGTCACAAAGTATCCCTTTTTATATGATTATTAAGAATTTTATTATTTTTCTGGGGTGTATGTTGATGTAAAAAATTAGATTATCTCTAATTATTTGATCACAGATAAAATAAATAAGAGAAAAGAATTTTTAAAGTGGTTCAGCCTTAAAAGAATGGCCTACGTCCACTGTTTTTCTTATTGCTGACTGTTTGTTTGGAATTCTCGAGGTAGGGTTTTTCTCAAGAAATTCCGGTCCCTTACAATGAGGATGATACAATGTATTTATAGCGCTGAGGCTGTACATGTGAAAGGATAATACATAGCTGTCCAATAAGCGTATATATCTGTATGATAATAACTAACATTTAATGCGCATTTAATCCTCTTAATTGTCTGGCAATAAATGCTCTGGTCGAGGTGCAGCTCGGACCGCCTAAGCTGCTCGGATCGCCTAAGTATCTTGGTATCCATGAGTTGCTCGGTGCAATAAAGTTCCTCGGAGAGTAACTGCTGCTCGGAGTATTTGAGCTGGTCGGGGAAGTTGAGTTTCTCGAAGTCAAGGTGTTGTTCAGAAATGTTTGATATCAACAAAAGCCCCCAATGTTTCACAGTTCGAGATTGAGGAGTGTGGAACATTCTTCTCGAAATATGGCGGGATTAAATGGTCATCCTCAATTTTAGGAGCTTTTTCTTTGCATTTTTTTTTTGAATTCATTGAATCAGACTTTTCGAAATTTTCTAACTGCTTCGGTCTCCGCGCCCTTTTTGTCCTTTTAGCCGCCGGTAGCGCAAACGTTTCTCTTTGTAATCATTATTTTTACTCCTTCCCAAGGTAAGGTATTTAAGCGTTGCAGAAAATCTTATCGTCTTTTACTTTTTCAAATCTGTATCTTTGAGTTTTCCATTTCCTCTCTCTCTTGTGCGTTCATCCTTTTCATCGTTCATTGTCAAAAGATCCATTCTTTTTCTGTAAGATCTTCTTCCTTCTCTTTTATTTCCTTTATTCACCATGGTTTACCTTGTTGAGTCGCTTGATAAGTTTCGTTCTGATTTCTCTATTCCTTCATGGGTTGTTTTGGAGGAACTTTCTGAACCTTCAGATTATTTTCGTTTGGCTGAGGGACATTGGTTCCCCAGTCTCTTTGTAGCTGAATGTGACTTTTCTTTTCCCCCAAACCCTTGTGTCTGGAATTCTGTCAATATTTTGACGTGGTTCCTGCAAAAATAGCCCCCAATACATGGAGAATAGTTAATGGAGTTCATAGATTAAATCAGATTCATGGAACTCGTATAGGAATTCCAGAAATTATGTTTTGTTATAGATGGGCTGTCAGCGACAGTACTTTTTACTTGAAAACTAGGTTTTTAAATAGGTCTTTAGTGGTCAATATCCGAGATGCCAATAGGGATTATTTCGAGCATGGTGTTGTTATGAAAAATGGGCAACATGCTCCACTAACTGGAAATGATGTGTATCAGGGTCCCAGATGCCCTCCTTATGGCAATGGGATAGGTTGTTTTTACTTTACTTTATTTTTGAAATTATGCTTTCTTTGTGTTTGATAAAATGTGTGACTGATATTTTAATTTTCATTTATTTGCAGTTGACAGCAAAAGAATGTCTCCAAAAGAGACAGAAGTTAACTTAAAACATCTAAAACTTATCTAAGGTTTGCATCAGACTGTTGCCGACGAGCATATCAGATCAACTTTATACTTGCTGTAGTATAAGAGTTACACCTCCTCTTTTACTGCTCGTCCAGTGATAGGTGAAGTAGAACTAGCACCAGCTTCTGAAAGTTCTTCACCCGAGTCACATATTCCTCTAAGTGAAAGAATGAAGAGAAGAAGAGCTCTTGCCCTCTTCGAGAAATCGGTCTCTACTGCTGGAGAGGCAAAGAAAAGCAAGCAGGATGTCCCAGAAGGGATAAGACAACTTGATGCACCTCCTCCAGCTGTTACTGTGAAGGTTTCCCAGAAGCCCCCTATGGCTCCGAGCAAGGTTGTAGTTGTTTCCTCTCCAAGCGAGGTTATAGTCATAACATCGACCGAGATAACATCCTTAGTCGAGAATGTTCCTGTTCCCACGAGGAAGCTGAAGAAGAGCTCGTCGGTCAATTTGGCTGAATCCATCTCTCAGCCCCCGACTACTGGAAGTGGTGTTCCCACTTTTGTTGCTCCGAGCTCTGCCATGAGCTCGGTGAAGTCTTGGATCATCCCCGAGATCCAAGGTATTGAAGAAAATCTTTCCCGGGATTGGGATACCACTTTGGCAGCTCAGCACATTGCCTCAGTAAGTATTGCTAATCTAAACTTTCATTTTTCCATGTTATGTGCTAGCACTGACTTACAGTTTTTTTCTTTTTCCAGTTGGTAACTTGTTTCAATACAATTCTAAAGAAGGACGAAGCCATCAAGGCGTCCATCTCCTATGGTGGTGTAGAGGAGGCTTTTGTAGGTCTGACGCAATCTTTAAAAGATTCTCGTCAAAAGTATGTCGATGATAAAGTTGCTTGGGAGAAACAACTTAATTCCACCGAGCAGGAGATGGATCAAACTGTTGAAGTATCCAAGGGGTTGGAGAAGAAAATAAAAAACATGGAGGAGAAGAACAAAGAGCTCGAGGGGAAGCTCCAAAATGCTGGAGAGCTTGAAAGTAAGCTCATGTCTACTGAGGAAGAGCTAAGCAGACTTCGTGACGTTGGTCGTCAGAAGGAAGAAATGGAGAATAAATTGAAGGCTGTCGAGGAGCTTCTTAAGGAAAAGGCCTCCTCGGAGAGAGAGAAAAGAAGAAAAGCTGTAAGAAATCCTTCAGTGCTGGATGGGATAAGGGGTGGAATAAGGGTTTGGCTGCCATGATTTCACAAATGGAATATGGCAGCCTCAAGTACTTTAGGGATGGTTGGGTCGCTGCTTTAAGAGAGATGAATGTTGATGAAAATTCTGACCTATTTCAGCGACACATCCCTGGACCCAACTCCTGAGGAAGAAGAAGACGACGAAGCTGCCTCTGAGGAATCCTCCATGGTGATGGGAGATCCAATTTCTCATCCCCCCAGTTGTCCAGTCCTCCTACGAGCAACTTCAACCATCCATTATTTCAATCGAGCAGCTTCCAGCACCCACCGAGCAACCCTCCGTGCCATTCGAGAAACCTACCTCCTCGTCCCAGCCTCCCGAGAATTTTTGGGAGATAATGAGAAGGTGTAGAGTTGTTCAGATTTTTCTCTCTGTTTACTTTTGTCAATTGTAACTCTGAACTATGTACTTTCCTTTTATTGTGCAATAAAATTTGAGATTTTGATTATTCATATTGTTGATTCTGTTATTCTTGCTTTGTTTGCACTCTTATTGATTCTTGATATCTCTTCCTTTTACTAGTTTATGGTCAGGATGGAATTGTTATCTTCTCATGATACAAAATTGTTGAGACACTGCAATGGATACTTCAAATCTGGTCATACAGATATGATTGAATCTCAGATTATTGATATCCTCGGTCCAGATGCTTCAGAGCGAGCAATCGAAGCTTACCAGTACTTAAAATGTCTGCTCGATCGGGCAGTGGCTAATAATGTAGCATATTATGAGATGATTGAAGACCTCCAGGGCACTCTCGAGGAGCTTCAACAACAATACAAGGAATCTACAGCCCTCTTACACCAAGGATATGAGAATAAGTATCAGCAACTAAATGCCAATAAGGGATATGATAAGTTATTTATTGCTTATGATGTGAGAGAGAGAACTTTGAAGACTGAGGTCGAAGAGCACATGCAAATAGCTAAGTTGCTGGAGCAGGAAAATAATAACCTGCGAGGAGAGGTATCCCAGCTGAGGTCTGCAGCCTCTACCTCAAACGCTTTGGTCCCTGTGAACGACGAGGGATTCTCTTTCTTGGAGGTTAAAAATGCCAATCTGAGAGATGAATTAGAAACCTTGAAGAGGATTAGGCCATTTACCTCTGCTTGGGGACGAGCAAGAGCTTCTCGGGGACGAGCAAGAGCTGCTCAAATTACTATTGAGGAACAAAGAACTCAATCGGCTCTGGAGAACCAAGCTTTCTAATTGATGGCAAAGAACCAGGCATTGGCTGAGATGTCTAATAAAATCCAAGCCTTCGACGAGCAACTGGCTGCCCAAAATTCTGCTTTGGAGAATAAGACGAATTTGGTGAAGAATCTCCACGAGCAGTTAGAAAGATTAACCTACCAGTTCCACAAACAACCTAGAGAGTTCTAGATGGCTGGTTATAATGAAGCCCTTTATCATCTTGATGATCGAATCCAAAATGAAAATAATGTGGGTTACAAGTAAGGATGGCTAAATGCTTTGGGCGTGCTGCAGTTGGAACAAGGTCATTACTTGTGGGATTACCATAATCCTGGGTTGCTCGACCTACCAGTACCTCCTTTCAAGCTTGATATGAGTTGGATTCCTGCTCGGGCCATTCCACAATGCCTAATTTCAAAGTATCTCAGCGACTACAATCTTCATTCCAACTTCGAGATATCTCGCCCAGAACACCTTCTTGATCGGCCATCAGTTATGAACATTAGGATGCTTAAAGATTTGAACTTCATAAACTCCCCCTACGCCTTAGACAATCCTCCTGCTGGTGAAGAACCTGTTTCAAAGGCAGAGGGAAAGAAACCCATAGAATAGGATTCCTGATGTAATAATTTTTATGTGTTTTCATTCTTAGTGTACTTTGTTTTGGATTTAATAAAAACTTCTATTTTTCTTTGCAATCTTGATTGTCATTGTCTTGTAGGTATTTTGTAAAACATTTCACTTATTTACTAATGAATGTGAATGTATATCTGTTAAAAAGATAACAATATTGTGTTATTTGTCGATCAACTAAAGTTGGTGACAACTTATTGTCGACTATCCGAATTTGTGGTAATCATTTGACGATTAACCAAAATGGATGATATTTTATTTCCTAACTAACTTGGTGGTAATTTAAAATGTTACAAGTATTAAAAATTTTGCTGGATCACTTTTTAATTTTAAGACATTAGTTGACTTTTATCACATAACCTTGCTTTGTTTAATAGAAATGTTCCCGACCAACCGTAGTTAACATATTTTCATTCCCGACAAGCCTTAGCTAGTGGATTTTTATTCTCGACCAACTATAGTTGACAGATTTTCATTCCCGACCAGCCTTAGCTAGTGGATTTTTATTCCTGACCAACTATAGTGGGTGTATTTTCTTCCCAACTAACCGAAGTTGGTATTTCTGAGAAATATTTTTTATTCCCGACCAACCGGAGTTGGTGGATTTTCTTCCCAACCAACCGGAGTTGGTATTTTTGGGAAATATTTTTTATTCCCGACCAACCGGAGTTGGTGGATTTTCTTCCCAACCAACCGGAGTTGGTATTTCTGGGAAATATTTTTTATTCCCGACCAATCGGAGCTGGTGAATTTTCTTCCCAACCAACCGGAGTTGGTATTTCTGGGAAATATTTTTTATTCCCGACCAACCGGAGCTGGTGGATTTTCTTCCTAACCAACCGGAGTTGGTATTTTTGGGCTTGATGCGTAGTGTGCAGCACTAGTACTCCGAAAAAATTTCAACAAAAAGAGAGAATTGGGCGAAATAACCAAAACTTTATTCATATTGAAGAAAACTGCATTACATGGAGATGAGACTACTGATAATATTTACGAAGATGTTCTGCGTTCCATGCATTCTTAAACTCCTCCCCTTCTAAAGTTTCAATTCTATATGTCCCTGGTCGAACAACCTATGTTACTCTGTAGGGACCATGCCAGTTAGCTTCCAGTTTATTGTGCTTTTGAATTACTTTCTTCAGCACATAGTCCCCTTATTTCAGGTCGCACTTCTTCACTCTCTTGTTGTAGAATAAAGCTGTTCGTTGCTGGTAAGCAGCATTCCTGATGGCTGCTTCTTCTCTAACTTCCTCGAGCATGTCCAAATCTAACCTTTTCATTAAATCGCTAACAGGGGAATTGAAATTCAGTACTCTGTGTGTTGGGAGCCCCAACTCGGCAGGTATAATAGCTTCACTTCCAAACGCCAGCATGTATGGAGATTCTCCTGTTGCTGCTCGAGGAGTAGTACGATAAGCCCACAGTACTGAATGTAGCTCGTTGATCCAGTTTGCTTTCGCATTATTTAATCTTTTCTTCAAACCATTTAGCAGCGTTCTGTTTGTCACTTCAGTTTTTCCATTTCTCTGGGGATGGCCTGGTGTCGAGTGGGTCTTCAAGATATTTGACTGATGACAGTAGGCAGCGAACTCCTCGTTGTCGAACTAGGTTCCATGGTCTGTAATGAAGGCATGAGGAAGACCATATCTACAAATGATGTTCTTCCAAATAAATTGGTACACCTTGTCGTACGTCATATCAATGAGGGGCTCAACTTCCACCCATTTAGTAAAGTAATCCACCGCGACCACAAGATATTTAAATCTTCCCTTGGTAGTTGGAAGTGGTCCGACCAAATCTATTCCCCACATAGCAAACGGCCAAGGGGAAGTAATGGGTGTTAGCAATGCCTGGGGAGTTCTTCGAATAGAGGAGAAGCGTTGACACTTGTCACATTTCTTAGCATAGTATATACAATCAGCCCTCATCGTTGGCCAGTAGAACCCTTGCATCATTATTCTTTGCAAAAGCATTTGACATGCTACATGGGCTCCACAAGACCCTTCATGGACCTCTTCAATCAAGTCTTTCACTTCAGAAGGATGCACACATCTTTGCAAACCTGCCATAATTCCTCATCTGTATAGAATACCATTAGTCAGTACATAACGAGAACCTTTAAACTTTAATTTCTTTGCTGCGATTTTGTCAATTGGTAATTTCCCTTCCTCAATATATGCCCTGATGGGATTCATCCAAGATGGCCCTAAATCGTGGGTAATAAAGTTTATCGTCAGATCTTCATTTATGCTCCGACTAGTTAGAACTTCAATTGGGATTGTTCTTCATAGCTCGGTACGAGTAGCTGATGCTAATCGACCTAAGGTGTCTGCTTTTGCATTCTCCATTCTTGGTATTTTGACCAGCTGAACAGCAAACAAATCCCGATACCAATTCTATTGCCTTTGTATGGTACTTAATCATCAAGTCTCCCTTTGTTGCATATACACCAAGCATTTGGTTTACAATCAATTGCGAGTTACTCCATACGATTACCTGCTCTGCCTTCATGGTTTTTGCCAAACTAAGACCTACAATCATCGCTTCATATTCGGCCTCATTATTAGAAGCTTGAAATTAAAAGCGCAGAGAATATTCTATATCGACCTCGTCTAGACTTTTCAATACAATCCCAGCTCCACTACCTGAGGTGCATGACGAGCCATCCACATATAGGTATCTCGTCCTCAAACCTTTTATTGGACAAAGTTCCTCGATGGAATATTTGTTGCTCCTTTATCTCCATTTTTACTACACCTCGCTGCTCGTCGACCATCTTCTCTTACTCTCCGACCAACTTAAGTTGATCGGGGTTTAAATTTGATGATTCTGTAACATCCACATGTTAGTCGGTGTTCAGCTTTTGCTCTTAGGGGGTATCAGAATAAGTGAACTCTGCTATAAAATCTGCTACTGCTTGCCCTTTTAGTGGCGATCTAGGCTCGTAAATTATATCATATTCACCGAGTTCTATTGCCCAATACATCAATCTCCCTTATTTTTTTTGGTTTTTGAAGAGCTTTCCTCAATGTCATATCGGTATATATGACTATGGTATGAGCTTGGAAGTATGGCTTCATTCTTCTACTCGCTTCGATCTGCGCCAACGCCAACTTTTCCAGTTCTGGATATCTGATCTCTGCTCCTCGGAAGGACTTACTAGTGTAATAAATTAGTTTTTTTACTCCATCCTCCACTCTTATTAATGTCGAGCTAACTGCATTTTCTGAAACTTCCAGATATAAGTACAATCTTTCTCCCATCACTGGCCTGGACAACAGTGGAGGTGCTCCCAAATATTTCTTCAATTCTTGAAAATCTTTCTCGCATTATTCATTCCATTAGAATGTCTTTCAGATCATTTTGAAGAATGGGAGGCATCTATCAGTTGCTCACGATACAAATCTGTTAAGTGCTGGTACTCGCCGTGTAAGACTTTGCACTTATTTCTTCGTCGTTGGAGATCGTAGTCCCAATAGAGCTTTGATCTTTTCAGGGTTTGCTTCAATGCCTCATTGATTGATAATATACCTGAGAAACATGCCTTCTCGTACTCCGAATATGCACTTGGTCGGGTTCAACTTCATTTGATATTTATCTAATTGATCAAAGGTCTGGCCTAAGTCAACTAGATGGTCAGCAACTCTCTTGCTCTTTGTCAGCATATCATCAATATAAACTTCTATATTGCAACTGATTTGATCTACAAACACCTTGTTCGTCATCCGCTGATATGTTGCACCTGCATTTTTCAAACCAAAAGGCATAAAATTAAAACAATAAGTTCCCCTAGGGGTAATGAAAGAGGTACTCTCCCTGTCTTCAGGTTTCATTTTAATCTGGTTGTAACCAGAATAAGCATCCATGAAACTCAGCAGCTCGTGTCCTGAGGTAGCATTTACTAATTGATCGATTCAAGGCAAGGGAAAATAATCCTTTGGGCATGCCTTGTTGAGGTCAGTGAAGTCTACACACATCCTCCTTTTGTTATTATTCTTTTTCACCATCACCACATTTGCTAACCAGTATGGGTATTTAACATCTTCAATAAAATAAGCTTTATGGAGCTTCTCGACCTCCTCCTGTATAGCTTGGTCTTCTCGAGGCTGAACACTCTTCTTCTCTGCTTCACTAGCTTGATCTCCTTATTCACATTGAGCTCGTGACATAAGAAATTTGGGTCTATTCCGGGCATATCCTCATGACTCCAAGAAAAAGTTTATTTTCTGCTTTTTAGGAAAACTATCAATTCCTGTTTTAGTGAGGCATCTAACGATGAACATATCTGAGTTGTTCGTTCTGGATGCTCGTCGTCCAGAATGATGTTTTCAGTAGCTTCCACCACCTGACCTTTCACGAGTTGCGACTCGTCTCTAGGATCCAATGTTTCAATCTCTGCACCTTCATCCACTTGGTAGGTAGTAGTCTTTTTCTTAGATTCCTCCAGCTCTTCCTGCTCGGCAGATGAGTAGTAACATTCCCGAGCTACTTTTTGGTCACCTTTTATCACTCTTACTCCAAAATTGGTTGAAAATTTCAGGCATTGATGTACCATAGATGGTACTGCTTCGAACTTCTTTAACCCTACCCTTCCCATGATGATATTGTAGGCTGATCGAATATTCTTATCCATCACGAAGAAGCGTACTGTTTCTGTTCGATAAGCAAGCCATGTACCAATGAACATATCCAACTTGATCATCCCAAGTGAAAAAACTTTCTCACCAGCAAAACCGAGGAGGGGCCTGTGATAAGGCTCCAACTGAGATAACTTTAGATTTAAGCTGTCGAAGCACGAGTAGAACATAATATCAACCGATCTACCATTATCAACTAGTACTCTCGAGATCATCACTTTCTTCATTATCATTTTGATCACCAATGGGTTATCATGAGGATACAACACACCTGCAAGGTCGTTCTTTGAGAAATCGATGACCAATTTTTCTTTGTTGACCTTCCTTGGGCGATCATCTTCAGCCAAGTTTATTCGTTGAATATATGAATAGGCTTGAGCCTCATTGAGGTAAGCTTTTATTTCTGCAGTAAGATCTCCACCTCCTACATCTCCACCTGTAATAACATTACAATCAAATGATCCAAAACGTATTGAAAATACCTCACGTTCTGGCTGCCTTGGTCTTTTGGGGAGATCGCGGTCGTCTTCTGGATCATCTTCATGGTCTCTTTTCTTGTTCTCCTCTACTCGACGAGGAGATCTAGACCTCTCACTTGGTCGGTCACTGCTTCTTCTTTTATTTCTACGATCAACATACTTTGCGAGTTTTCCTCGTCTAATGATTGCTTCGATCTCATTCTGAAGAGCTATGCAATTTTTTATCGTGTGGCCATGATCTTTGTGGAACTCTCAATATTTGGCCTTATTCCTCCTGTCAGGGTCTGACTTCATTTTCTCTGGCCAGTTTAGCTCCTCGCTATTCTTGATTTATTCTAAAACGTGGTTGATGTCTACCTTCAAAGGAGTATAATTTTCAAATTTCTTTAATACCTCTCATGATGGCTTTGTTTTTGATTTTTTGTCACCACCATTGCTCTTATGCTCTTTCTTTTTAGCCTTATCAACCTCCACCATGGTCTCTTTGGTGTCCATGTTCTTATTCGCAGCCATAGCCTCCTCGTCATTCATGATCTTGGTCGCTTTTGCCATCAGTTTTGACATGGTTCTGGGTGGATCTTTGGCCAAAGTGTAGTACAACTTGTTCGGCAACAACCCACTCATCAGAGTAGTAATCGCTGTCTTTTCCTCATAATCAATAACTTCGAGTTTCTCATTATTGAAACGAGTTATATAATCCCTGGCGCTCTCACCTATTTTTTGTCTAACGCTTAACAACTGTGATACTGGTTTAATCGATTTTGCTCCCAAACAGAAGTTTCGAATGAAGAGCTCGACCAGTTGAAAGAAAGTTGAAATTTTACCCCGAGGAAGATTATTGTACCATATTTGAGCTTATCCTGTAAGAGTTCTCGAGAATGCCCTGCATCTCATCTCATCTGGCACAACATAGATGTCGGCGACAGCTTGGTATTTCTCTATATGAAGGATAGGGTCAGTTTTTCCATCATATTTAGGAGTCACAACAGGTGCTTTGAACTTTGATGGTGTGGGAAAATCCACAATTTCCTAGACAAAAGGTGTCCGTTGGACAAAATTTCTTTGTGGAGGATTCTTGGCCTTAGCTATTTCCCCTAATCTATCCTCCAACCGCTGAATAGAGCCTTTCCATGCATCATTTCCCTCATCAGGCCTGTTGGTTTGAGCAACTGATTGTGTTGAGTTCACCTCCTGGGATCTATCTTGTCGAGCAACTGGTTGTGATTGGGCAGAACCCTCTCTTAGATCAAATGGTCATCGAAAGTTTCTCGACATAGCCTTAGGAGGACTTTTATTCTTCCTAGGGCTCAATCGATCAAAAGGAGGGATCCTACTTAGTCTTTCCAATGCACTAATCCTTTCTGGAGAGGCAGTGATGTTTCGTTCAGTATCTGTGGCTCGTACTGATGAAGTTCGACTCGGTTGATAAGAAAAATCATCAGATCTCTCAGTGCGATATGAATCGCTTTGCCTAATGCGTGAAGAAAGTAAACGAGTATTTCTTTGAACACTTCGTTGTCCTGAATGGGTTGACGCTCTACCCTGGATAGTTTGCATGAGTTGTCGCATAGTTTCTTGCATGGTTATCTGGCCTTGAGCCAAACTGGCCATAATTTCAGCTAGATCTTGGACATTTGGAGGAGCAGATGGATTTGGGGGGTTTCCAGCGTTTTGATTGCTGGATTAAGGATTGTCAGCCATTGATATTGAATTGGTTTTGGTGAAAAACGATAATTATAGTCGTTTTCCCACAGACGGCGCCAATCTGTTGATGTAAAAAATTAGATTATCTCTAATTATTCAATCACAGATAAAATAAATAAGACAAAAGAATTTTTAAAGTGGTTCATCCTTAAAAGAATGGCCTACGTCCATTGTTTTTGTTATTGCTGACTCTTTGTTTGGAATTCTCGAGGTAGGGTTTTTCTCAAGAAATTTCGGTCCCTTATAATGAGGATGATACAATGTATTTATATCCCTGAGGCTATACATGTGAAAGGGTAATACATAGCTGTCCAATAAGCGTAAACATCTGTATGATAATAACTAACATTTAATGCGCATTTAATCATCTTAATTGTCTGGGAATAAATGCTCTGGTCGAGGTGCAGCTCGGACCGCCTAAGCTACTCGGACCGCCTAAGTATCTTGGTATCCATGAGTTGCTCGGTGCAATAAAGTTCCTCGGAGAGTACCTACTGCTCGGAGTATTTGAGCTAATCGGGGAAGTTGAGTTCCTCGAAGTCAAGGTGTTGTTCAGAAATGTTTGTTAGTGCCATGTTGATTGACACGTGTCTTCACTTAATTGAGCCATGTCAGCAGACTAAATTTGGTATCAACAGTGTATTTTTATACCGTAGTTGAAAGTTGTTATTATTCGCCATACTGACCGTCACTAAAGATCACAGCAACTCACCGTTAATTGTGATCTTCATGATCCTCGTCGCTAAAATGTCTATTTATATATTAAGAACACATATTTTCCTGAGAAAAATATTATTGACTATAAATACAAGACTTGTTCATGCATGGTAAACGAGATAAAATAAATTAGTTTGAATGCATTCCATATTAATTGAGTAAGAGACTATCATACATAATTTGTTCTTAAGACATGCACATTCAAGTACTTTCATCAACTTGTTTCTTAAGTTTTTAGGTCGAATTTTTCATTGCTCATATATAATTTCTCTACATATTTAATTTGATAAAAAAATACTAAAGCACATATTTTATCTAACAATATCAAGACATAATTTCATATGCATACGGTTTTGTGTTTTCTTCATATTTAGAATCATGTTCGAGTCGTGTTTTAAATTTGACTTAGTTTATTGCTATGCATAAAGGTTTGCATAAAATATTATGCACTTTTACCTTGTTTTGAATTCGGTTGAATCTGTCATTTTATTTAACAATTTATCAGGCATTGCTGGTTCTTTTAATTGCAACTAATTGGTGCACACATGCGTTGCACGTGTGACCATTATGTCAAATTGAAGTTCAGAATTCTACCCGACAACGAAATTGGAGAATTTGTCAAGGTATTGGAAATGTAAAGAAAATAATCAAAATCACTCTCTTGAAAGACAACATAGTGGTGGCATGGGAGTGCTGAAGGTTGGGATATTTCCTCCAAAATGTTGTGTGTGCATATGTATGTGATATTCTTGAGAACACACTATATAATTGACTTTCTTGAGTGTACATTATATAGGAGTTCCAACTAGCTTTGATATTGAGACAAACTAGGATTAGTTTTTTGAGTTGCTCCATTTCCAAAGGTTCAAGAATAAGGAAGAAGAAGAAGCAATAAAATTCAATGCAATCCTAAAAGGGAAGTTATTTCTAACCTTAAAACCACTAATAGGACACTTTCACTGCATCATACATATCTCCTATTTGCATTAATAGTTTTACTATACTTTAAGACTTTTCAAAATCAATTTAATTCAATTCAAAACATTTTATACAATTTTAAAATAATTTTTGAATTAATTAAAACTTGTTTTTAAAAGTGTTATGGTCGAAATTTGAATTTCTGGAAGTTATTTTATTCGCTTAAAGTTAGCCTGGGTAGAATATAAAAGCGCTAAAGACTATAAGGTGTCTGTGTAATTATTTTGCAAACACGCGTTTTACTTTTATCATAGCCATACATGTGTTGGTAGCTAGACATGTGGATTGGTGTTTTCTCATAGACACAAGTTCGATCACTAATGTCAACCATTGGTTTAATTTTATCAATGGCGTGCATGTGTTATGTTATAATCCCAGTGCTTAACTCTCATACAATGAGATTCATTCTTTTCACCGCTTTGTTATAAACTATTGGATCTTTAGTCAAACTATATGATTTAATCACAACCCTTAATTGCATTCGATGTTCTAGATCTTTCCTTCACCTACTATAAAACTGGGCTTACCCTTGACATTTTGAGACTTTTGTTCAAATCATCCCAGTAAGAAAATAGAAGAGAGAGAAGTGAGAGAAAGGGAAGAAACCGCAGAGAAAATAGAGAGAGAAAGGAAGAAGAACGATCCATCTTCGTCTTTCATCACCTCTCAGTGAATCTCAACCTAAACAGTTTTAAACCTCAAACACTTTTACCAGAAATCGAAAACCACGAGAGATAGAACCAAACTAGGGTTTCTGTGGGTTCGGTATTTGGGTTGACGTCTTGTAGAAGATCTCTTTCGTTTTATGTCTTTCTCAAATCATCTCTTTGAGAAAATAAAAATTTTCATTTATTGAAACTTGAGATTTTCTAAAGAGAGCATCACACGCTTATATTTTAGTTCTCTTTTTGGATATCTGTTTTCAGATCCACTTGATTCCAAAGTTTTTGAAAAATAAACTTTTAGGGTTTCAAGAAAAAACCAGGTCCTTAAGAGCGTTTGTTTTTCGGGTTTTATTTCACATTATTTGTAATAAACGTGTTCAAAAATAAAAAGAGACACATAGGACCTTGACTATTTTTTAAAGCAAGGTTGTTCTTCTAGTTCTGAATCTTGACTTAGAAGTTTCTTTTACAAAAACATTTGAATTAGTTGTTGTATGTTATTTCTGATTCTGTTTTTACGATATAAAATTCTAGTCTAGTTTGGATCTCAATTGGAGGTTTACAATTTCAAAAATATTTTCAAAATACTGAAATTATTTAAGACATTGGTCGTCTTCTGAGCAAAGTATCCTTGAGATCTATGTATTAATAGAAAGATCAAGAATTCTTGATTTGTAAAATACAGACTTGGAAATATCCTAATAATTCTAGATCTGTTTGTAATTTAATAGGATCGTCTGTATATATAAATCTGAGAGTGTGAGTTGCATATTTGTATATAGTGAACATCACAAACACTTCTCATAAAAACACTTAGACATAGTGGTTTGTTTGAGACTTAAAAGCTGAAAGAGTTGCTGGAATCAGAATTCAAAGAGAAGGAGATCAAGGAAAAGGTAAAGGAGAAACAAAGAAGAGACCAGTTCTAGTCAGAAACCTTTGGAGTGGATTAGCTCAAGTAGGTATAATTTTGAACTTAGATTTAGGATCCTTGTGTGTTTGCTTAAGTTTTGTAACTTGATTCTTTATGCTTGTGGATTTTTATTTTATGCCATAGAGGGCACCGTGTCTATTTCTTTGAATGTTCTTAACTGTTGTTGTGATTGGGACTTCATAATAACTTTGGTAGATGTTTCTTAAATTTAAAAAGAAGGTAATCAATTATAAAATCTAAACCATACATTCAGAAAGTTTTTACAACACATCTTGTGTTTTTCGAGAAGATTTTTGCCCAAAAAGTTTTTTCGGAGTTTACACAATTTATAACATTTTGTTATTAACCTTGTAAACAAGCTTTTAGCATTAAATCTTTTCTTCAATTCTAAGGGGTACCATTTTGTGATGTCAAATTTTTAGTATTTTCCCCCTTACTTAAGAATGTATGTACGATATTAATAAAAAAGACGAATGTGTGCACATTCTTGCAATTTAAGACAACATTTCACTCCCCAAAGTGTCTCTCCATATAAAAATAAACTATTGGCTTCCACATTCTTTTTACTATAACATTAATAACATATAATGTCTAATTGTTAATCCTAACATGTGCATTTTGAAACATGATTTCTCTTCTCAATACCACCAAAGTATTAGATATTATTTTTTTATATTGTTGAAATTTAAATTATTCTGGTTCAAGTATAAATTTGTTTCAAGAAATAAAGTATGCACCTACAATAAGATTTATTCATGCGGATTTAGATGCCACTATGTAAAAAATGAGCCTTAAAAAATTTCAAATTATGGATTATGTCATGGTAAATAAAAATACAAACTTTTTCCCATACTATGATGATCAATAATACCTTTAGGTAATTAAACAAGTAATGAGACATAAATAGGGAAGTACAATGTCCAGGTGAACTTGGCGAAAATAAAAAGGATTATGAGTCTTGTAACATTTATAGAAAGTGGAAAATATAAGTAGATGCTTCAATAAATAATATCTACAAAATAAGTAACCATAATAAAATGTTATAAAGAGAATACTAAATAAAGAAGCATCGCGATTTGGATGCAAAGATCTTTCATTGGTAAACCCACGCGTGAGAAACATAAGTGTTTATGTCTAAAAATTGAGTGGTTCAATTTTTCCAATTTTAGAATCAGATATAAAATAACGAAAGAAATCTCAAATAACACATAAGAGACAAAGATTTCTGAAGTGATTTAGCTGTAAAAAGCCTACGTCCACTGTTGGTATTATTTTTTTGATGGTTATAATAGCTCCATTGGATGTGCTTGTGAATGATTGAAGTGTTCTCCTGAGCTAAGGGAGATTAAACATTTATAATGGTCTGGAAACCTAGAGAGGAATGCCTTTATATCTCCAGGTATTTACATCTGTATACAATATATAAGACTATTGATATTCAACACTGGTTGCCATTCTATCCGAGCGATGTTCGCCATTCCTGATAATTCATATTCTAAGTGTTGGTCGGTATACCAGGTGAGTAGGTATCTTTGATGCTGCTCAAGATGGCCGAATGGCCATGTAGGAGGACAAGTGCTTATTGTTCATTAGTCCACATGGAAGAGAAATTTTTACATACAACAGAAGCACCCAATGCTCCATGTTTAATAATTCATCGAAAGTATGGAGTGTTTGTTCAAAATGTTACTCGACGTAATGTCTGAGTGTTAGTTGGCAGCCGTTCTCCAGGACATGTAAAAAAATTTCACAGGCACTGTTGATGATGATATTTTTGTAAATAATTCAAACTTTTTTGAATCGCTAAAGGGCATACTAGTTTTTTCTCTTATTGGAAAGCGTGCAGTCGGCGGTAGTACAATCATTCATTCGGTTTAATCATTCCGTTCATATTTTCTAGGCAGGCTATAAATAGATGTAAATTTCCCTCCATTTTTATTACCTCAAATACTCTGTATTTTGTTTCCAAGCTTTCCTTTATTTTCAAGTGGGATATTCTGTTGTTTACTAGCCTCTATAAGCTCTCCTTTCCTTTTTTCTTCTCTTTTTAAATTTATTTTCTTTCAACCATGGTGGTGTATGATATAGACAAACATTCCTTGGATGGGTTTAGGGTAACTAAGAATAATCCCAACTGGGTGGGTATAAGAGTTTTAGATGATGGTCCCCTTGATGTTCTATCTTTGAAACGGGACACTAGATCCCAAATCTTTTTAGAGCTGAGTGTTGCATAATCTTTCTCCCAAGCCATCTTTGTCGCGCCCCGACTTAATTAAGTTAAAATCATCCTTGTTAATTAGTGATAAATTGCCTCAAACAATAAACAATGCTTTAATTTAAATCTCTAAGGAAAATAGCATGAGATTTTTTTTCCAAAGGTATGTGTAGATGAAAACATAACTACATTTACATGTAACCTATAAGTACTACACAACTTTACATAACCAAGATGTTTAGTTTAATATTTACATAACAATATTCTTGATATTCAAACCATACTAGATATCCGTCAATCCCCCGTTTTAAGGTCCTAACTTAGCAGTGAACTCCAACTAATAGGCGTACCTGAAACATAACATTATAGGAGTGTAAGCAACACAAGCTTAGTGAATGACCATATTCCACACATATAACCAATTCAAATAACCATTTTTATTTTCTAATGTTATAACCCAATAGGAATTGTGTGACTCTCGCAAGCATGGACCTGCTAGTCCAATTAAATCCCAGTTAACGGGGAACACCAAATCCCCTAATTAGGACCGAGTACAACAAACCTTTAAATTGGATTAACGGGGTCCCTTCATCCCATAGGACCCACCAGTCCTTAACATTAGATAAAGTAATCACTAGTCCATATCATTATATAACATCACTTAACATTTTTAATCATATGCATATGTTTCCTAAATACGACATCACTCCCATAAGCATTTTAACACATGTGTTTAACTACACATTTCCATAAAAATATATAAGAATCTATATTTCATAGGACAGGTCACTCACCTTGGATTTGGTGCTAATATTAATACCAAACTACTTCCATGGTATGGTAGTATTAGCTGCTTACCCACCTAACAAGTCAATGTCATTAGTATTTGAATACACTGATTAATATCAAATCCAGTAATACATCACATCATTTGGTCAATCAGAAATAACTAAAGAGAAATTAAATATGATAATTAACATTTCTATAACACCCAATTAATTAGGGTTCTAACAAAATTTACGAAATTAAATTACGAATTCGCTAGACAAAGTTATGCCCATTTTATTACAACCTTTTTCAAATCGTTTCTCAAGAAAAATAACAACACAACTTCAACTTCCTGGAATTTTCATAATTTTTATACAATATAACTTTGCATGATATTCCACCCAATATCAGTCAACATATTTAATAATACAAAATTAATGTTTCATAATTTTTAGGGCTCATTTTCTATGTCGAGCAAAACGTCAAACACCTGGTATGCATTCTTGCTCCTTTAGGGCAGATTTTAAACAAAAATTTTAAACAATCACCAAAGGTTCATTCCTTGGTATTTTTACATAATTTTTGGATATTTTATACACATATGAGTAAATTTTACTCTCCAACATGAATCACTCAATTTCAATAAGTATTCCATGATTTATGTCCTTTTTATCATAACTAGGTCAAAATAGAACATTAAGGCATAACTGAACATTTTTAAGCATACATAACCTTGACCTTGGGTATAATTCATGGAAACATATAATAAACATGTTTTGGCAAAAATATACATCATAATCATGAATTTTCTAAATCAAAATGCTTTACGAAAAGATGTTGTAAATTTAGGACTTTAAAGTATGCATTTACTATCCTAGCTCCAGTTCTAACTTATGTTCTTAAACCATCCTTGTTTTAACACAATTCAGCAATATGGGTATCATTAAAATATGTATCCAAATAAAAAATAAAAACATTACAAGTATAGAACACATTCATGTGACCAACTTTAATAAAGATGTAATTACCTTACGAGGATTCCTCGACTTATAGAAATTTTCCAAAGATTTCTTCCTTAACTTTCTTCTCTTTCTCTCTCTTTAGGCAAAACTTGTTATTTCTTGTGAGGAAGAAGACATAACTGTCATTTATAATCATAAATACGTTTTATAGTGGTCCAATAACAATAGGGGTATTGGTAACACGTGATTGGTTGGATGAAAGGTCGAATTAAACAATTTCATTAATGACACATTTGTCCCACCATGGTAAAATCACCATTAATCACTATCACGGGCCCCAATTTACTCCCTCTTTGTGCATATGAGTAGATAACTTAAACATATACAACTTTCATATTTTGTATTTGCCCAAAATCATAAAATTAATACGCCTAATTTGGGCTCGAACAGGAAAGTAGTAATTTACCGGAAATCTCAAAACTTCCACATTTGGCGACCAAACATTGCCAATTTTGTATCAACACCCTAATTTACTTTTATAAAAATAATCATGAATTAAAAACATAATTTATGATACCTTTAACCACATAACTAATCATATGTTCTAAACATGGTATCCCCGATCATAAGCTCAATTAGCACCTAATGTAAACAATACATATATCACATGAGCATGCATCCCCTAAACATGATAATTAACATGTTTAACACACATAACCAATTTATAACTTATAACTCCTAAGTTATCATTAATCATGTAATTAACCTTCCTAATCATGTTATAAGGCCTTAAAATCTTTTTCTTCATTTCTGTCAATACTTCAATGTTCTTCCACCTAGGATAGCCCCCAATGATTGGAGAGCAGTAATTGGGTAATAGGCTTATTGAGGTTTATGGGACTCGAATAGGGAATCCTGAGTTGATGTTTTATAATAAGTGGAGTACCACCTGGTGACAACACTTATTATTTAAAAACTAGGCAAGTCAATATGACGTTAGTTATTAATCTCTCTGATTTTAATAAGGACTACTGGGACCATGATGTAGTAGTAAAGAACTGATAGTGTGCTTCTCTTCCCGAGGGGGAGAGATATGGTGGACCCATATGCTCTCAATTAGGGCATGTAATAGGTTGTACAATATTTTGAATTTATTTCCACTTTGTCGTTTATTAACTGTGTGATGAAATGCTGACTTACTATGTCATATTTTTCTTTTGCAGAGGAGAGTAAGAAGAAGTGTCCAAAAGATAATGACATAAATATCAACGACCTCAAATTCCTGTGTGCGATCCAATAAAAGATTAGGGTGGAACACCGAGGGAAAATTTTATCCTGCTAGAGTAAAAAAGTTCGATCACCTCTTAAGTTGCTCGCCCTACTATCAACTTGGCCCAAATTCCCAATTTTTTAGATTAGGAACCTTCTTCCACATCCTCTGCTGTTGAGTCTTTTGGAATAGATCTTATTCAAGGAAGAACATCTTCCTCTTTTGAATCCCTTGATATCACCACCATCCCTACTTCCCATACTGTTGAGATGGTGAAGAGGACGATTCCAAAATTATTAGTTGGGTCTAGATATCGCCCTTATGCTAAGAAAACTATTATTACTCAAAAGAGGTCTCACGGCATTGAGAAAAGACCTCAAGTTATTAATGCTGAGGAGTCCCGAATTGAAGAACCTCAATATAAGAGGTTGAAGAAAGGATTGCATGGCTATGAAGATCAGGAAAAAAATTCCATTGAGTTGGCCAAGAAGTCTGCTGCCGAGAAAGGCAGAATTAAGAATGCTTCAGTGGCGATCAACCTGGGGTGGCTTGGGAGTTGATAAAAGCTGGAACTTTTTCGACAGATAGGTCTGCTGCAACCCCTATGACTAGGGCCTGATTAACTGAGAGGGCTCATCACACATTGGCCCTGGTAAATTCTTAATTTTTTTGTTTGACATTTACTAATATTATAACACCTTTCTTCTCAACTGATAATACATTCATTCACTTGTTGTCCCTGGTTGACTTTAATCAGATGATGGAGAAGGATGACCAAATAAGATCATCTTCCTCGGTTGATGTTGAGGATGCCTTTGAGGGTTTGAAAAAATCCTTACAAGCATCTAGTGAAGCCATGGAGAGGAAAAAACAAGATTACAAGGACAAGATTAAGACTGTTGAAGACCTGGATAGAGAAACAGAGGTAGCACGAAAGATTTTTGTTAATGAGTTGACCCAGGCCAAGTTGATAATTGCTGAAGCTCAGCGCCGGGCAAAGGCAGATGAAGAAAAGGATGTTGTCTTGACTATTGATAACTCTGCCCTTAAATCCAAGTACAAGATAGACAAGGAAGAGGCTACAAATAAGGGATGGGTAAAGGCCTTCACTCATATTGCCATCCAAATAGAGTATGCCAGAAAATTTTCCTTCAATAAGGGTTGGTATGAAGATTTGAAGGAGGTTGGCACTCAGGTAGACTCCAAAATTTTTCAGAGACATGATCCAAGAATTACATGAAGACTTTGATGATGAGGAGGAGGGTTCTGGAGAGTCTTTTATGTTCTCTGTTTATCTTGTTGACCTATCTGATACTGATCAGGCCAAGACCAATTAGGAGGAAAAGGATGAGGAAAAGGTTTAACTCCTTTTAGATACTTGTTTTCTTGTTTTTTCCTTTTTGTAATTTTCATTTCCTCTTCTTTATTTTTTGTAATGTAACCAATTATGTATCCATGGAATGATAAATGAAAAAAATATATTTTTTCCTAATTTCTTACAATTTCATGTGATGCTTATGAAAAAAATTATATTTTTGACATCAAAGACAAATCGATGCTTACGAAACCATTAGTTTGAAGGGCTTGGGGGATAAGTTACGGAATGGGAATGTGTTAGGCACCCATCCCACTCTTTCGGTCTCTTATAGGCTTGTGTTATTATTTTTCTTTGTTTTGTTATGAAGTGTGTGTGCATTTATATATAATGGAGATCGAAATTGCCCAACTCGTACCATAGAAGAGATAGAGTGAGGTTATTTATAGGAATGTTTCCAAGATAATATATATAAAATACTATTTATGCCTTTATCATGATATTGATCATTATAATGGAACGATAAAATGTGTTTGCTAAAATGCTAACAAGGATTACAAACATAATATATATTAATATAAGAATATGATAAATGCGAAAATAGAGAAATTGGGAAATTAGAAAATTTTGAAAATATGACTTGAGTCTCAGGTTTTAATCCGAGATGCCTACGTAGCCTATAAAGGCATCAAATTCCACATAGTTCTCTTGCGGCATAGGGGTGGGTTTATCCCATAGATTCGAACGGGGTTTTATTATATGTGTGTATGCAGGAAAATGTGTTTTAGTTTTGAAAAAGTGTGATGGATAATCCCATTTGAAATTTATGGGCGTAACCCTCTTTTTTTAATAGAAAATAAAGTATATGCAATATACTAATAAAATCTAAGATGTTAATGTGTATAAAATAAAGTAAGAACTAGATTATGTGTCTAGTGCATTAAATGCAAAAATAAGAAACATTAAAGAGAGATGGAGGAATTTGGACATTCTTTGAAGCTTGATCTTTGATCTTGGATGAACTCCCATGAATGTGAGATGAATGTTTTGAAAGAGAATGAAATTTTTCCAAGTTGGTCATGAAAAGGATGAAAATGTAAGATTGAATGGAATTTCACATAGTGAAACTTCACCGATTGCGAGAGAATGATGTTGAGATCACCATTGCTGATGGATCTGAGCTGTGCTTTGGGAGTGAGGTCATGCCCTCTATTTATAGGGCCAGGGGTGGTGTTGATCGGCATGGTCCTAGACCTTCTAATCATCAGGTAACCCTATACACACTACCGATTTGTAGGGGAATGGACTGGCAAATCGGCAGTCTCGTACAGATTTTTTTAGAAAAATGGTCATAGAACGCAATTCGTTGATCCAAATCATGCACGGGGCATACCATTAAAAAGATAACTTAGATACCTTTAATATACCTTGGGATCGATCTCATGTTTGAGAGTTGACTTTGGGTCAAATATGGCTCAGAAGTGCACGTCTATCCTTTGGACGGGAGATCGTCGAACAAAACGGATCGTTCGTCCAAATGGCAAGTCAGAATCACACACGGTACAGACCGTTCGAAAGGTTGGGCGATGTACTTCAACATTAAAAAGAACTTCTCCCATTTTGGAAAGTTTACCTTGGTTAATCGGGACCCAAAAGATCCTAGTGACCTCTCGAAGTAAAACCGATCGTTCGTTCGTACCATAAGTCTGAATTGCGCATGGGGTGGACCATTGATAGGGTATTCAGTGACCTTCGGAGATTTATTCAGTCTCATTAAAGTTGAAGAGTTTACCTCGGTCAAATGGAGCCCGAGAGCACCCTATGGCATCCGGATCAATTTTTGAGGGAAAACGGATCGTTAGTCCAAATGATTATGTCGTTTTACGCATGGGGCGGATCGTTAGAAAGGGGTTTTAGTTCCCTTCGTATATTCAAATATATTTTTCTCTGACGGTGAAGTTAATTGGGGTGAAATTGGGGCACAGGAGTGCCCAACGACATTAAAATCGATTTTTGATGGTTAAATGGCCCGTTGGTCCAAACCGTTAAGACAATTCATGCTTAGAGTAGACCATTGAAAAGGGAATTCAGAGACCTTCGTAGATTCAAAGATCTTTCTCTTTGGCGATAGAGTTGATCAGAGTCAAATAGGGCTCGGGAGCGCCCGATGGCCTCTAGATCGATACTTGGAGTATGACCTAGGGTTCGTAGTTAAATGGGTAGGTGATAGGGACCTAAGGAGATACTTAGGGGGTTCTTAAATGTGGTGTCTAGAGATCCCCTCTACGGGTGACCTTGGAACAAGTGAAAGTCGTCGAATAGACACCACATGATATTTTGGAAAAAGGTCAATTATGCAGACCTAAAGGGTGGGGTTGACAGTTTCAGAGGGTAAAGGTTGATTCTGAGGACCTAAAGAGACAAGGATGACCATTTCATAGGGTCGAGGCCGATTCTAAGGACCTAAGGAAAGGCAGGGGATGACCAATTTTGCGGGTCGAAGCCAATTCTGAGGGCTTAAGGTGAAACGACCAATTCTACGGGTCGAGGTCAATTCTACGGACCTTAAGTAAAGGTGACCAATTCTGCGGGTTGAAGCCAATTCTGAGGTTTTAAGTAGTGGTGACCAATTCTGAGGGTCAAAGCTAATTCCTAGGGCTTAAGTTGTAGTGATAAATTCTGTGGGTCGAAGCCGATTATGAGGGCTTAAGTAGAGATGACCAATTTTTTGGGCTTAAGTAGGGATGGCCAATTTTAAGTGTAGAAGCCAATTATGTGGGATGAATTTCCAGTGACTAATTATGAGGGTCGAAGCCAATTCCGCGGGCTTAGGTTGTAGCAACCAACTCTGAGGGTCAAAGTCAATTCAGAGGGCTTATGTTATAGCGACCAATTTTGCGGGTTAAAACCAAGTCTGAGGACTTAAGTAGAGGTGAACAATCCTGAGGGTCGAGGCCAATTGTGTGGGATTTAAATTGTAGTTTTCTTGGGGAAATTTGGAGACTCCACTGTGGAAATTATGTTTTGGTTCCACTAGGGAAACATTTGATTTTGAGTTTTTGGTTCCACTATGGAAGAGGAATTAATCCGAGGATTGAATGTTTCCTTGTTGAGGGATTTTGTTGGGGGAGATATCCAATTGATTTTTTGTAATTCCTCTGGGGAGGTAGGAGTTCCGATGGGGAAATAAGTGTGGTAAAAATGTTTTTCTGGATGAAAAAGGTTCTGAAATTATTTTGGTATTTTTAGGAATCTTCTAGGTATTTTTTGCGATTTTCTGGCCTTTTTGGGAATTTTTATGCAAAATTTCAGGCAGGGTGCCGACTGACATGGTGTGAGAGGTGCCAAATGGCAGTGGAACGGTATTTCAGGGTAACTCGAGCATATGAAGGGACAACTTTCACATCTTTCAGACATTCCTTCTTGTGTAATTATCTTCTACAAACTATTTTAGCATTTCAAAACTAAGAAATGGATGATTTATCAAGTAGAGCGACACACATGGCATGTCTAAATGTCAACGACTGGGCAAAATTGGAAAGACGGCCTAGGGTGCCCCTTGTGATGGGTAGTGAAAATTCCTTTAGCTCATTCAAGCCAGTTCCAGATGAGCTGACTCTTTTCATCGTTCCTTTAGGGTGGTGAACCCTGGAAACTATGTAAGTATTGATGAGTTTTGGTATTCTTTATTTTGTGCATTTTCCATTATGCCCTTTATTCTTGATTCCTTGATTTTTTCTTCTTATTGTTGACCCTACTCCTTTGCGGACTTGATTTTATGAGGTGATTAGGATCAATGACCAATTGATAGCTATGAAGGATGAGTCTATTAGGAGCTTTTGATGGATGTACCAGTGGAAAAGGTCTAATTGGAAGTCTAGGTGGTCTCTCTTTATAGGGGAGGTGCGTCAGGTCTTGAATGGACTGGCGAGCATTCGGGTAAATCCTTCTTTCTTTTTTAGAACATTTTTCCTTGATGATATTTTTTGATATTGATCTTACTCTACCTAGGATTTTGTAGGTTACCTTCCCGCCATAACAAGTGTAATACAACAATATCTATGCAATAACATGAAGCTTTTGTTAATTTTTTCTTTTAGTGACTTAATGCACATGCTTTTTTTTATTTTGCTACTGAAACCATAAAAATAATTAAAAATGATTTAAGAGAAAATTTTACTATAAAACAAGATAAGTAAAAATATAGAGAGGAGGAAATTCAGAATTCTTTGTGAATAAATATTATTTTTATTGAGTTTTTTTACATTGAAAAAAAAGGGAAAAAAGGAATTCCTTTAGAGTGAATCATGCTGATGGAAGCAGTGGAATTCTGGTACCCTGAAGATCACGTCTTTCTCTTTCCTAGTGTTGTGGAAGCTATGCTTGAATTTTCTCGGTCTCCTAGGGGGTTGTTAGGGGGACTTCTCCATATCTCGCCTTCGGCTGCTAGGTCGTTGGTTACGGGGAGGAATGACTTTTCTTCCTGCTGTGCTGCAATCTGTGCATTTACAGGATGTTGGTGATGCTGGAGCCGTCATTTTGGACTTGATTTCAAAAATACTGTTGGTTATTGGGGAACTTTCGGTGGACCCACAACTTGCAACCATTACTTCATGGATGTTATACCATCAAAATCCTATGGTAGTGATACTGGAGGAGACTTTGAATGACCTGGATGCCTGGTGGGAAGGCTAAGATGATGGCTATGGAGACCGGGACCATATATTATACTATGGAGGGAGGTTTATTGTTTCATGGAGTGTTTGTAGCACTTTATTGAGGTAGGGGAAGTTTGGAGACCTCACGATGTGGATGATGATGGGGCCGGTTCTTCTAACAACTGCGGGTAGGATCCCCGGGGTTTTTATGAAGATCTTGTATGGTATTTGGTTATGATTCTGGTTGTTTGGGTTATGTGGGGATAATTTGGAAGGTTATTTTTGGTTTTTATTTTTGTTTGCAAAGTAGGGTTAGGTTGGCAAAGGAAGTTGTTTAACTCCATATGCTATCGTAATGGAAATTTTTATGGAATAAAGAAAATTTTAATTATAATGTTATACCTCTTGATGAGTTTTTGCCTTTGAATTATATATACCAATTGCTAAGGCATACATAATCCTTATGTTCATATATATGTTAAAATGAACTGTCATTCTCAGGGATAAGAAAAGATTAACATTTTGTGAAAAAGACGGGGGCCATGCTCATGTAAGGCGTATGAGATGCCTACGTACCTCTGGGGGTTTTAAAAATTTTCTACATTTCATTTTTGAAAGAAAAAATATTTTTAGAGGATCAACCCCCATGTAGTTCTGAGTAGAGGAAAATGAAGAATTTTTTTTAGAATAGAAGGGAGATGTGAAGAGTCGTAGGGCGGCGAGATTTCAAACATGGGGCAGAAGTTCTTAAGACGGTCCAAGTTGAATGAACGGGCCATCTCTTCCCCATCAAGGTCACTGAGCATAACGGCGCCTCCTGATAATATCTTCTTCATAATGTAGGGTCCGCTCCAATTTTGCTTGAATTTCCCTCTGGGGTCCCAGATGGGCTCTACTATTTCTTTAAGTCCTAGGTCCCCTTCTCGGACACCATGATCCTTGACTCTCTTATTGAATGATCCCGCTATTTGGAAATGGTACCCTTGTATGTGATACAAATCCTTTAGTCTCCTTTCGTATAAGAGTGATAACTCGTCAAGATGGATTTGATGCCAGTACTCCTTGCTGACTTTTCTTTCAAGAATGACACATGGTGAAGGGATTTCTAGCTCCACGGACAAGACTGCTTCCATGCCGTATAACAGAGGGTAAGGGGCAGCCCTGGGAGATGTTCGGACTGAAGTACGGTATCCCCAAAGGGTATAAGGTATCCGGTCGGCCTAATCTTGACAACTTTTAGTTATCTTGCTCATGATTTCTTTAAGGTTATTATTGGCAACTTTGACTTCACTGTTGATTTGAGGTCGATAGGGGGAAGACTTGTTCCTCTGAATCCCATAGTCGTCGATTACTTTTGTGACTTCTTCCTCGAAATGTAATCCGTTATCTGACACTAGCTCGTGCGGGACCCCATATCGACAAATGATATTTTTCAAATGAACTTGGCCACTGTGACACCCCGCCTAATTAAATACCGGGTGAACAATCCTTTAATAAATTTAAAACAGAATATCCAGTTGGTCCAGTCTTAGCATCACTGTCGAATTTTTTTTTATTAATTACTAACCACCTAGTAGTTAAAAAGTTCGGTGTCAAATTTTATCTTTTTATTCCAAAAATTGGGTCCTAGCACGACTGACACGCGCGTCCCGACTTAGTTTCAAAAACTGTCATATTTTCCACTCGTAATAATTTTTAATAAATCCATAATCACATATTAAGTTATTCACTCCATAATATTCAATATGCTACGCATCAATAAATACTAAATCTCGACTCGTTACTTAATATTTATTTAATTCTTGATCAATTCTAAATAAATTTTCTTATAATTAATTCCATTAATCCCATAATTAAAAATTGATAAAATTATGGGGTATTACATACTTCCCCTTAATAATGGAATTTCGTTCCAAAATTCGAAAATAAAGTATACCTGGTAAGAACAACTCTGGATATTTTTTGCGCATCTCATCCTTGCAATCCCAAGTAGACTCCTCGACATTATGATGCCGCCATTTTCCTCTCGTTATGGTCTAGGATAACAACTGGCCCTTCCTCGTAGGAACTATCGCACTATAGATCAATCTACTCTAAAGGAATACGAATGTGGGCCAATTCATCCTGAATACATCTCCTCAGTGAAGAAATATGTAACATATCATGAATCCTATGCAAGTGCTCAGGTAATCCAAGTCTATAAGGCACTGGCCTAATTCACTCAATAGTAGGGAATGGACCTACATACCTCGGCGCCAACTTCCCTTTCTTTCCAAACCTCATTATCCCCTTAATAAGAGATACTCGTAAAAATACTTGGTCCCCCCACTGAACTCCCTAAAGAACCTCGTGGCATCTGCGTAGCTCTTCTGTCTGTCCTAAGCAACCTGTATATGGCTTCGAATCACCTCAATCCTAAATAAAGTATCCTGGATAACCTCTTCCCAAGTAGCTTGTTTCCCCCCACCTATAGACAACATGTTGGAGAATGAGAAGGCCTACCATAGAGTGCCTCAAATGGATCCATGCCAATAGTTAACTAGTAGGAGTTATTATAAGCAAACTCCAATAGTGGGAGATACTGCTCCCAGCCCCCGCCAAAATCAAGGGCACACATCTGTAACATATCCTCTAATATCTGATTCTTCCTCTCAGTATTCCCATCATTCTTTGGGTGATAGGATGTACTCAATCTTAACTCTGTACTCATGTCCTCCTGGAAGCTCTGCCAAAATCTAGATACAAAAGTATTGTCCCTTTCAAACACGATATTAAGGAGCACCCCGTGAAGTCTCACTATCTTGGCTATAAAGATCTAGGCATATTATCCCACGGTTAAATCTGTTCGGATTGGAAAAAAATGATCTACCTTAGTCAACCATTCCACAATGTCCCATATTGAATTGTGACCCCTCAGAGAAGTAGGAAAACCTGTAATAAAGTCCATGTAAATGCTCTACTATTTCCACATAGGAATCTCTAGCGGCTGAATAAGTCTTGCTGGCTTCTGGTGGTCCACCTTTAGTAGCTTACAAGTGGCACAATTCGAGGAAAACTCAGCAATGTCCCTCTTCATCCCACTCCACCAATACTATCGCCTCATATCCTGGTACATCTTATCCCCTTCAAGATGTACCGTAAAGCATGAATAATGAGACTCTGCCATCACTGCATGTTGTAAGTCCTATCCTTATGGAACAATTAGTCTCCCATTGAAGAGCAAACCCCCATCTGAACCCACAGAATAAGACTCGACTCCCTCTGCTAGAAGATGTACAATCCGATCTTGGCAGAATGGATCTGTTTCTTAGGCCTGTACAACCCTCGTGACTATTTGGGGTGTAACATCATGACTGACATAAAAGATCGTTCCACTACATCTTGGTGTCCTAATTCCTTCCATTTATCCTTCCATACCTCATCCACCTCACCTACTCACTATGTTAGCCTTCCCTGGGTGATATTGGATATCGAAATGATAGTCCTCTCCTTTGACGCTTGTTTAAATATGGCTTAGTGAACATGTACTCCACTAATTGATGATCTGTGAATAGGTGAAATATCTCCCCCAAGAGATAATGTCTCCATATTCAAAGTGAAAACGTTACTGCCGCTAACTCCAAGTCCTGGGTGGGATAATTCCTCTCGTGAGGCTTAAGCTTATGGGAGGAAAAATCTATAGCCTAATCATTCTGCCGAAGCACACCCCCAAGTCCCTACAGGGGCGCATCAGTATAGACTAAGTACTCCACTCTCGGCTTGGGCAGTGCTAAAACAGGTGCTGAATTCAGCTTGTCTTTCATCTCATCAAAAGCCAACTGATAAGTCTCATCCCAAATGAATGTCACCCCCTACGAGTCAAGTTAGTCAATGGACCTTCTATCTTCGAGAATCCTCGAATAAACTGCCTATAGTATCTGGCTAACCCCAAGAAACTACGCACCTCCATCGGTTTCATGGGTTTTTTGCACTCCCTCACCGCTGATACGTTTCTCGGATCTATGGATATCCCATTGTCAGCTACAATGTGCCCAAGAAATTGAACCTCCCTCAGCCAAAACCCACATTTCTCATATTTTACATACAACTGATTTTCTCACAGTGTCTACAATACCTGATGCAAATGCTCGGCATGCTCTTCCTCAGTCTGGGAATAAATCAGGATGTCATTTATGAAGACAATGATAAATTGATATAAGAACTCTCTAAACACCCTATTCATTAAGTCCATGAACATGGCCGATGCATTGGTTAACAACTTATAGGACCCATATCTCGTCAGGAAAGTAGTCTTCAACACATAATGCTCCCTGATTTTTAATTGATGGTACCCCGACCTTAAGTATATCTTTGAGAAGTAGGAATCTCCTTTCAACTGGTCGATTAAGTCATCAATTCGGGGTAACGGATATTTATTCCGTATCGTGACTCTATTCAACTCTCGGTAGTTAACATAATCGTAACCACCCACCTCTCTTCTTTACAAACATCAAGGGAGAACCTCAAGGTGAGGTACTCCTACGTATGAAGCCCTGCCCTAACAGCTGTAATACCCTGTAATTTTAATGACTTTTAAAATGTGTTATATTTTAAATTAATGGATTAATTGGATTTTATTTATAAATTAATTCATTTGGGTCTTATCCGAATTGTGGATATTAAGATGAATGATTCTTAATATTACTTAAAGATATTTAGGTAATATATGAATATGATATTATTGATATTTTTGTGAGTTATTAATTAAGTAATTTGAATTTTTAGTCGGGCGCGGTATGGGACACGTCGGGACAAATTTGTTAGATTAAAAAGAAAACTTATTTTCACATCAACCTTATAGTCGTTTCGAGTGCGTCGTTGCACCCTGAAGGGTAGAAATAGTCAGAAAAGTCTATTTTGATGTTGGTTTTGGGCCTCGAGTCAAATGGAAATAAAAAGACACCCAAAAGGTCATTTTGGTCATTTTTACAAGGGGGATGAATAGTGTTTTCAGGTTTTGTCTTATTATAAATATTTGGAGATTAGTTGTACGTAGGTTCATTCATCTCTTTTACATAAAATTGAAAGGTCATCTTTTAAAGAGAGTGAAAGGTTTCTTGGGAGAAGAGAAGCTTGCTTGGAAAGTAGGAGAACCAAGTACCAAAGGTGACCACCACCAACGACCACCGGAAGTTGACCGAAGAAGGCGAGAACCACCTATGATACACAACCACAAAGGATCAGACCTTCATTAGAGGCAAGTATTTGATAATTTCAATCTAGTTCGTATATTGTCTATGTTATGATAGTTATTAAAAATGAGATTTTACATGTTTGGAAGATAAGGATAGAGTTGTTAATTGATTTTTGGAAAATGGAAATATATAGGAATCCAACTTATGTTGTTGGTAGATAGTAATCCACGAAATAATCCTTAAGTTATTGAAGAAATTCTGAGAATCATTGGGGTGTTCTTGAAGATATCATCTATATAATTTTCTGGAAAAAAAGGATAAATATATGCTTTTAATTCAAACTCTTGATGATCCTAGCAGGTTAGGAATGATTTCTAACCTGTTAGGAGTTGATGAATATTGATGATGAGATGTTGGGAGTTGAATCTTAGAGGTTTTTAGATTAAAAAATGGTGAAAAAATGCTAAAATTTGGTGAAGAAGACGAAACAGTAGGTCTCATGCGAAGTGGTTCAAATGAGATGGGAATCTCGCGCGAAGTCGTTCGAACGACATTGTAAGTGGTTCGAATGAAAATGGAAGTGGTTCGAACGACATGTCATTCTGGTTCAGACCACAGGGTGAATTTCTGGGAATTTTCTTAGAGTCGAGTTCTGAGTTTGTCGGTTTATTAGAGTGAGAGAAACTGCCAAATAGTAAATTCAAATAGGAAATCATTTTGGGAAAAGTATATGAGAATTCATACTTTAATTATTTCGGTATAGAGAGAATGTACCTTTGATATAATGGGACTTAGGGAAGATCAGTAAGCCCTAGATAAGAACCGAATTAATGTGATTGGGATTTAATTGATGAGAATTATGATAAAAAATTTAAGATGAAAAGTCATAATATTTTAATACATAGGATTTAAAGAGATACAATGCTACGTATGAGAATTATCTTAGCGTAGTGTGATTACCTTGTTGATATTATGTATATAGGTAGATGGTAATGCCTTTTTGATTAATTGATGATTTATGTGTATGAAATACCTAGCTTACTTGCTATCGACGGGAGGTTTACGCGTGAGGTCAGTCATATCCTGATGAATCCATGGAATTTTTGATTTTTCGCTCGAGAACATAGGTCTATGAAAAACTTATCGGAGAGTTGATTCGCTGACTGTGGGAACGTAGGTATGGGCGTGACCCGTGGGTATGAGAACTATGTTCGCCTCCAAATTTTTGTGTTGATATTTGTGGTTCGAGAAATCCTTGTTGAACCTTTAGTCCCCTATTCGGCGACCAAGACACTGGGACGTGATAGCAGAGTAATGTATGCACCACAGCTATGTCTACGGGTGCCGTATTATATGTGTGAATATTTATAATGAATTAAATGGATGTATATAGAGTGGTTTGATTAATTTGCTGTGTGATAATTATAGATGACGGGGAATAGAGAAAAATAATTGAATTAAGTTAATGAATATTTATTCTTAGAGATTAAATAAGCTTGATTTATATTAACGAGAAACTTATATTTATGATTATACTATGTACGGTATGGGACATACGGGGTTATGATATGGGATATAATCATATTTTGGAAACTAGTTAGGAGGAACCATTAACTAGGAGGTTAATAGGAAACGTTAAGCGTGCACTCTAGATTAGAGGTGAGAATATCAAGTGAGAGTTTGGATACTAACATGTACATAATAAATGCTTTATTGCACTTGTTAAATATTTGCTGTTTTCAAAATTATTTTACATTGGGCTCTGACCCATTTCCTTGCATATTCTCTTTTCTATTGTATCTTCTATATCAGGTGTCCAGCAGTAGGGACGCCAACCTTAGGGGATTATGACGAGCTATGAAGCTATGGAGTATTGCTTAGACGCCTATCTTCATTTGATTCACATTATATAGTGTTATTTTGTTTAGGGCATGTCGCCTAGAGGAATTCAGTTATCTCCTTTCTATCTGAGTCATATAGTCTTGTACTCATGTAATTTTAATACTTTTGTTATTGTTGGGATTACTGTATTGGATTATTATTTGGGAATGTTTATTCCAATTGCATTTAAAATATTTTGAGTTATCTGTTCAGTTTGTATTGTGATAGAATAAAATGTGTAGTGTTATTCGTAAACTAAAAATGATTTTGTTGAATTAAAATTTGGAAGGTTTTTAAGACCAGCTTAATTAGGTATTGGGTGATTTGTAACTTTTTTCGACAGTGATGCTAAGAATGAGCCAACTGTATATTCTGTTTTAATTTGGTATGGGACTGTCCACCTGGTATTTAATTAGGCGAGGTGTTACAAGTGGTATCAGAGCATCAGGTTCTAGTGTCCTTTTGGGTCTGTACGGCTTACTGTATTTTCATCTTAGCATTCTTTGATGTAGAGCCCTATGTTTAGGATTGTTGATTTACTTGGTGAGATTTCGTTCTCCTGCTATAACATATATATTAGTGAGTATTATTTTCATTCGGTAGTGTTAGTACAAGAAGTATGGCAGATGAGGGCCATTGGATGGATAGCGGAGGTCGTACTTAGGAGGTTATGAAGTATGTTCGAGGATGATGACTGTAGTTGAGGTCACCCCTATTATGGCACGAGAGGCCAGAACTGTAAAGACGGTTAGGACGCAGCCTACAAATTCCAAGTGCTGATATAGTCGAAGGTGAGGCCAAATTAGACTCACCAAACATAGTATGCTTGGGAGAGTGTCAAATGGACAATTAAGGAGAGTCATCAGTAGAAGTTCTATAAATGTGGAAAGTGGGTGTGTTACCCAACGAAGGCAATATATTCAAAGGCTTGGACATATAGTGGAGTGTGGTTAACTAGAACTAAAAATTTAGGGTAAAATTTTTCTTGACTCATCGGAGCAAAGTTATAATAGTGGGAGTCAACAACCACCACCCGCAAATGAGGGTATGTTTTCTATCTAAGGAGTTATGAGGTGTATATTGATTTACATGAGGAGCTCATATTTATTGTAGTAATTAATATTGTGTGGGCAATAGGGTTACTAAGCTTAGCCTTTATCACTATTATTTACGTATACTCACCGAGGGGTTGTGGGATACCTATATTTTACATGTCATCACGTGGGTCTGATTTTTATCATGGAATTACTTACTTTAGGCATATCCGAACATGATGTGACTAGCGGCGTGGATTGACTTGTGGTATATGAGAGCGTATGTACAACTATAGCTAGTGTCTTGTCTTTAACAAGAGGGTAAATGAGTAGACTTTATTTGAAATCGATAAGACCCATAGAGAAGTTATATACTCTTGACTAAGGACCTGAGGAGTTTCGATGATCGATTACTTTAGGTAGTAGTGTATCGAGGGGGTTCCTTATTTGGATTTCGCTTGCGAGACACCCCACACATGAAACTAACAAACGCTGGGAGTCGAAATAAATTAGGTGTTTAGGATATGAGTTTATAACCTTTGCGATATATTAGAGTATTATGAGGGTAACCATATCCATTTTATAATGGAAGTTATATAATAGGGTGTATGGGCGCCCTGGATGGCTGGATTGTAGTATTTTTCATAATTGTGAAATAGTAAGTAGTTGTGACTTCAGGATTTATTTACTTAATGATTAAGGATAATTTTTTTTCAAACTTTGTCATGAGGATGGTATAGGGAAGATTGGGTAAAGTTTAAATTTAATTCAGTTGAAACTATATGGTGAGGCTTGGCGTATAACATCAATGAGGATTTTCGATAATGAACTGTATGGGTGATACGACATAGATTACTTGCGATGTGAGATTTATACTCAGAGTTGACCTTACCAGTATGATTTATCTTTCTTAATTTTGGGACAAAATTATGTTATAGGGGGGGGGGGGGGGGGAGTACGTAATACCCCATAATTTTAATGACTTTTAAAATGTGTTATATTTTAAATTAATGGATTAATTGAATTTTATTTATAAATTAATTCATTTGGGTTTTATCCGAATTGTGGATATTAAGATGAATGATTCTGAATATTACTTAAAGATATTTAGGTAATATATGAATATGATATTATTGATATTGCTGTGAGTTATTAATTAAGTAATTTGAATTTTTAGTCGGACAAATTTATTAGATTAAAAAGGAAACTTATTTTTACATCAACCTTATAGTCGTTTTGAGTGTGTCGTTGCACCCGGAATGGTAGAAATAGTCAGAAAAGTCTATTTGGATGTTGGTTTTGGGTCTAGGGTCATTTGGAAATGAAAAGACACCCAAAAGGGCATTTTGGTCATTTTTACAGGGGGATGAATAGTGATTTTAGATTTTGTCTTATTATAAATATTTGGAGATTAGTTGTACGTAGGTTCATTCATCTCTTCTACACAAAATTGAGAGGTTAACTTTTGGAGAGAGTGAAAGGTTGCTTGGGAGAAGAGAAGCTTGCTTGGAAAGGAGGAGAACTAAGGACCAAAGGTCACGACCACCAACCACCATCGAAAGTTGACGGGAGAAGGGGATAACCACCTGTGATACACCACCCCAAAGGATCAGACCTTCATTAGAGGCAAGTATTTGATAATTGCAATCTAGTTAGTATATTGTCCATGTTAGGATCGTTATTAAAAATGAGATTTTACATGTTTGGAAGATAAGGATAGAGTTGTTAATTGATTTCTGGAAAATGGAAATATATAGGAATCAAACTCATGTTGTAGGTAGATAGTAATCCACGAAATAATCCTTAAGTTAATGAATAAATTCTGAGAATCATTGGTGTGTTCTTGAAGATATCATGTATATAATTTTTTGGAAAAAGAGGATAAATATATGCTTTTAATTCAAACTCTTGATGATCCTAGGAGGTTAGGAATGATTTGTAACCTGTTAGGAACTGATGGATATTGATGATGAGATGTTGGGTGTTGAACCTTAGAGGTTTTTAGATTCAAAAATGGTGAAAAAATGCTGAAATTTGGTGAAGAAGATGAAACACTAGGTCTCGCACGACGTCTCCCGAAGTGGTTCAAACGAGATGGGGATCTCGCGCGAAGTCGTTCGAATGACATTGTAAGTGGTTCGAACGAAAATGGAAGTGGTTCAAATGACATGTCATTCTGGATCGAACGACTTGTCATTCTGGTTCAAATGTCAGGGTGAATTTCTGGGAATTTTCTTAGAGTCCAGTTCTGAGTTTGTCGGTTTATTGGAGTGAGAGAAACTCCCAAATAGTAAATTCAAATTGGAAAGCATTTTGGGAAAAGTATATGAGAATTCATACTTTAATTATTTTGGTATAGAGAGATGTACGTTGGATATAATGGGACTTAGGGAAGATCAGTAAGCCCTAGATGAGAACCGAATTAATGTGATTGGGATTTAATTGATGTGAATTATGATAATTAAATTTAAGATGAAAAGTCATAATATTTTAATACATAGGATTTAAAGAGATATAATGCTACGTATGGGAATTATCTTAGGGTAGTATGATTACCTTGTTGATATTATATCTATAGGTAGATGATAATGCCTATTTGATTAATTGATTATTTATGTGTATTAAATACCTAACTTACTTGCTATCGACGGGAAGTTTGTGCGTGAGGGCACTCATATCTTGATGAATCCATGGGATTTTTTGATTTGTCGCTCGAGAACATAGGTCTATAAAAGACTTATCGGGGAGTTGATAAGTCCGCTGACTGTGGGAACGTAGGTATGTGCGTGACCCGTGGGTATGAGAACTATGTGCTCCTCCAAATTTTTGTGTTGATATTTGTGGTTTGAGAAATCCTTACCGAACCTTTAGTCCCCTATTCGGCGACCAACGATACTGGGACGTGATAGCAGAGTAATGCATGCACCGCAGATGTGTCTAAGGGTGCCGTATTATATGTGTGTATATATAATGAATTAAATGAGTATATATAGAGTGGTTTGATTAATTTGCTGTGTGATAATTGTAGATGACGGGGAATAGAGAAAAAGAATTGAATTAAGTTAATGAATATTTATTCTTAGAGATTTGATAAGATTAATTCATATTAATGAGAAATTTATATGAATGATTATACTACGTATGGTATGGGACATACGGGGTTATGATATGGGATAGAATCATATTTTGGAAACTAGTTAGGAGGAACCATTAACTAGGAGGTTAATAGGAAACATTAAGCGTGCACTCTAGATGAGAGGTGAGAATATCAAGTGAGAGTTTGGATACTAACATGTATATAATAAATGCTTTATTTCACTTGTTAAATGCTTGATGTTTTCAAAATTATTTTACATCATGCTTTGACCCGTTTTCTTGCATATTCTCTTTTCTATTATATCTTCTATATCAGGTGTCCAGCAGCTGGGACGCCAACCTTAGGGGATTATGATGAGATATGGAGCTATGTAGTATTGCTTAGATGCCAATCTTCATTTGATTCACATTATGTAGTGATCTTTTATTTAGGGCATGTCACCCAGAGGAATTCAGCTATCTCCTTTCTATCTGAGTCGTATAGTCTTGTATTCGTGTCATTTTAATACCTTTGTTATTGTTGGGATTACTGTATTGGATTATTATTTGTAAATGTTTATTCCAATTGCACTTAAATTCTTTTGAGTTATCTGTTCAGTTTGTATTGTGATAGAATAAAATGTGTAGTGTTATTTGTAAACTAAAAATCATTTTGTTGAATTAAAATATGGAAAGTTTTTAACACCAGCTTAATTAGGTATTGGGTGATTTGTAAATGTTTTAGAGAGTGATGCTGAGAATGAGCCAACTATATATTCTTTTTTAATTTGGTATGGGACTGGCCACCTGGTATTTAATTAGGCGGGGTGTTACAACAGCTACTCAATCTGATCGCGTGAGTCCCTCATCTCCGCCAGATCCATATGGTAAGGCGCACAGGCGATTGGCCAAGTTTCTGATGTCAAATCTATCATAAAATCTATCTCTCTGCTAGGAGGCAACCCCAGTATATCCAGGAACATGTCAAAAAACTCACAAACCACCGGAATCGAATCAAGCAAGATCACCACCTCCTTAGAGGTCTCATTCTCTATGTAATACAAGTGAGTGGACCAGGCATCGCCATTAGGAACATCTCCTGACCCGATTTGGAAAATACAATACTACGACTATATTAATCAATTGTGGCCCTATACGCAACGAGCCAATACATCCTAATAATAGCATAATATTCTGACATATCAAACACAAGCATATTCATAAGTAAGATGAATCTCCCAATTTTTATACCCACGCTCGATAGATAAAGAAAATCAGCGTCTAATTACCAAACGATGAGTCTACACATGTAATAGCAATATCCGTTGTATTCAATAACCATATATCATAAGCAAATATAGTGGCAATAAATGAATCTAAAGTCCCCGTGTAAAAAAAATGCGCCCTATAGTCCCCTGGATATAAGACATACCCTCAACTACGGGTGGAGCCTCTGGGACTGCAGCCTGGTGGACGTTGCAAACACGCCCATACTGTAGTTGTCCTTACTGAACCGAAACTATTGGAATGGCAAGAAAATCTAACATCTATGGTGGTGCTGGGAGGGCGGCGAGAAATATAGGTCGGTAGGGCTCCTGACGAGCACCCTACTAATGCTGTTGTGGGGATCTTCCCTTCTCAGGACACTCGTGATGCTTGTGGCCAGTTTTACTATATACGTAAAATTTAACAGCAAAGTTTCCTCCTCTATGTCCCTCTTGACCTCGGCCCTTATGGCAATTACCGCCCTTCCATTGGACATGCTGTGCATGCTGCTGGCCTTACTGGCCCTGCTAATCTGGATGGCACTGTTGGCCCTGCTTAAAGCCTCCTTGTCCTTTCCTGAAATCACCGAATCTGTGTCTCTTAGCAGGGTCCCCTTGATGGGAACTCTACTCACCCTGTCTCTGCTCATTCTGAGCTAGCTCTGCCCCACTAGCACTATTACCTCCAGTCCTTCCCTGCTGGATGGATTCCCCCGCTCGCTTACTTCCCTTTAGATGGAAGAAACGATCCTAGCAGTGTAGTAAGGCAACGTTAAGCACATCGGTGTATGACCTCAATGATAGATTAACTAAAAGGTACTGATGAATCCTCCAAGTCAAGCCATCCATAAACATCTAAATCGTCTTATCCTTAGTAGGTACCTCATCAAGCACCAGATTAGTCAATCTTGTAAATTCCTCCCCATATTCAGCAATAGTCTTCCCCTCCTGTGTGAGGTCTAACAATTTCGACCTCATCTCTATCTAGGGGGGGGGGGGGGAGAAAATATTTAGGGTCAAACTATACCTAGAAGTCTTGAATCATCATTTATGTGGTAACAGACTCCCACCACTGCGGTGCTGCTCCCACTAGCTTAAAAGTAGCTAGTATCTGTTTCTGAACCTCTATGCATTCATACATTCTCAGGTGCTACTGGATATCTTTCTTCCATTGGATAGCTACCACAACATCGAAAATCCCTACGAACTATGGTGGATGTTCCTTCTGGAAGTCATCCCTGACTCGCTCCCAAGTAGAAGGGAATGCATGAGCTGGTCCTGGTGCCACCGCCTGTGCCTGAGGTGGTTCCTATTGTTCGATTGCTAAATCTACATTTATCGCTTCTGAAACTATAGCGGCAACCTCCGCAGAATTCATAGTACCTCGGGACGGAGCTGGCTGAGGCTGAGGCTCTACACCCCTACGGGCTCTCTATGCACATCTAGGAGGAATCTGAAATGAGAGAGAAGTTTTATAAGTCCACAGTTATTATCTCGAAATAGCTGAAGGCGTAAAATTTGCAATTAATGAATGCAATAGTCCTAAATATAGGGCTCTATATGAAAGAATGCTATGTTGAAAGCATAATATGCCGCACAGATCCTAAAGACTCTAGAACCTGATGCTCTTATACCACCTGTGACATCTCGCCTAATTAAATACCAAGTTATCAGTCCTTTACTAAATTTAAAACAGAATATCCAATTGTTTCAGTCTTAGCATCACTGTCGAAAAACATTTTTTTATTAATTACTAATCACCTAGTAGTTAAAAGTCCAATGTCAAATTTTATCTTTTTATTCCAAAAATTGAGTCCCGACATGACTAACACGCGCGTCCCGACTTAATTGCCAAAACTGTTGTATTTTCCACTCGCGATAATTTTTAATAAATCCATAATCACATATTACTTTATTCACTTAGTAATATGATACGCATCAATAAATACTAACCCTCGACTTGCTAGTTAATATTTATCTAATTCCGATTAATTCTAAGTAAATTTTCTCATAATTAATTCCATTAATCACGGAATTAAAAATTGATAAATTTATGGGACATTACAACCACTTTCTTGGCATTCAGAACTGCTTATGACTCGGCTTCAATCCAATCAATGACAACTAGGATGAATTCATGCCCATTGGAGGCCTTGGATGTAACTTTCCCTCCGATATCGATGTCCTATGTGGAGAACGGACAGGGAGAAGTCATGTTATACGATTCCCGTGAAGGAAAGTGTTAGAGGTTGGAAAACTGCTGGCATTTAAGACATCTTCGAACATAGGCGGTGCAATCCCGAACCATGGTAGTCCAGTAGTAACCATGTTAAATGATTTTCTTGGTGAGCGTATGGCCATTCATGTGGGGTCTTCACTCCCCGTTGTGAATTTTCTGCATCATCTCTTTATTGTTAGCCTATGAAATGTAGTGCAAATGGTTTCCATTGAAGTTCCACTTGAAAAATGCTTTATGACACACAATATACTGGGCCTCCAGTTTGTAGAGTGCTCCTCAGTCTTTCATGTCAGAACCTGCAGGATACCTACCATTCTTGAGGAGGTGACACATAAAATAGTACAATAGTCGGCTATATCAGGATCTTTTTTTGTGATGAGGTCAATGTGATAGCAATGGGCAGGTTTATCTTGCTTTTGGACTAGGAAATGGACCATTTTTATTCCTTTGGGCATGTCAATAATGGAGGATAAGGTAGAAATGGCATCGACTAGGCTGTTTTTTGATGGGGACAAGTAGTGGAAGGTGATATCTTAAAATTGGGAGGCCAATTCTTCTAGGTGGGCATGGAAGGGTAAGAGTTTCTCGTCCTTAACTTTCCATCTTCTGAGTACTTGACCGATGATGAGGGTTGAATCCCCGGATACATCTAGGCATCAAATTCCTTTCTTCAGAGAGACTTTGAGGCCTATTTTTCCTCGTATTCTGTCATGTTATTGGTACCGAAAAAATCCAGCTTGATGGCAATGGGAGTGTGAGACTCATCAGGGGAAATTAGGAGGATCCCAATATCGTACCATTTCTTATTGGAAGCTCAGTCAAAGAACATTTAACATCAGAGGTCTTCTTGGGAGGTACAAAGGATATTCTCATCCGGGAACTCGAAATCCAGACATCATCTTCTTCCATAGGGTAGTTAGGGAGGTAGTCAGAGATGGATCTTCTTTTCATGGCTTTCTGCGTGACATACATAATGTCGAACTCGAATAAAAGCATCAACCATTGAGCCATTCTTCTAGATAGGGAAGGTTTCTCGAGTAGGTATTTGACGGGATCCATTCGGGATATAAGTATGATGGGGAAGGTAAGCATGTAGTGACGTAATTTTTGGGTGACCCAGATAAGGGTGACATATACTCTTTCCAAGGTAGTGTAGTTAACTTCATACCGGACCCACTTGCGACTGGCGTAGTAGATGGATCTCTCTTTGCGAGATTCTTCAAGGTATTAGTCTATCAAATCCCCTATTGTAGTAACTATTATAGTCAGGTATAGAAGTAGGGGAAGACCAGGTTGTGGAGGCATGAGTACCGAAGGTCGGGTTAGGTATTGCTTGATTCGATCAAAGGCGTCTTAGCGATATTAGTTTCAGATCTTGGTAGAATCCTTTCAGAGAATTTTGAATATGGGTTCATAGATACAAGTCGATTGATTGATGAATCGACTGATATACTATAATTTCCCAATGAATCCCCGAACTTCCTTCTCTATTCGGGGTGGTGGCATTTCGATTATGGCTTTTATCTTGGTAGTATCTCCTTCTATCCCTTTCCCACTAACCATGAGCCCCAAGAGCTTTCCTTTGGTAATGTCGAAGACATATTTCTGTGGGTTAAGTTGCATCTGATATTGTTGTAATCGATCGAAGAACTTTTGGAGAGTGGGAATATGACCTTCCCTAGTCTTCGAATTGATAATCATATCAGTCGCGTAGACCTTGACTTCTTTGTGTATTAGATCATTCAAGATGGTTATGGAAGCCCTCTGGTAGGTAGCCATTGAATTTTTTAAACCAAATGGAATGACGGTGTAGCAGAAAGTTCCCCAAGGGGTGATGAATGCGGTTTTCTCTTGATGATTCGGGTGCATCGTAATCTGATTATATCCAACAAAACCATTAATAAATGACTTAAGAGCATGGCTGGCTGTGTTGTCTAAGATCATATCAATATTGGGCAATGGGTAATAATCCTTCAGAGAGCCTTTGTTCAAATCTCGATAGTCAACGCATATGCGAACCTTTCCTCCAGTCTTTGGCATGGGTTCGATATTGTCTACCCATGTGGGATATTCGATCACACGAATGAAACCCACGTTCAACTATTGACTACTTTTTCCTTAACCCCGAGCGACCATTCGGTGTGGAGCTTTTACAGTTTATGTTTGACCAGCTTGCATTATGGGAGAGTTGGGATCTCATGCTGAGCAATTAGGGATCAATGTTGGGCATATCGTCGTAGGATAAAACGAAGATGTCCATGAATTCCTTCAATAATTCTTCAAGTTGCGCATGCTCATACTCATTAAGGGTGGCCCCTATCCTAATCTCGTGCAGTTGGATACCAAAAATAATATTATTAACAACAGTTTCATCTTTATTAACTTGAACAGGTTTATGTTGTTTGTTATTAACCTTATTAAGATCAATTAAGAATTATTCATTTGTAAAATAATCAGCATCAAGACTTTGATTAGAATCAAGATAATTAATGTAAGGCACCAAAAGATACTTAAAATCTTTGTTTATTTCATTAATAGGAAAAATAACATTGAGAACCTCATCAAAGGAGGTCTCGATTACATCAAAGTAAGGAGGAGCAACAAAAAAGAAGAAATAGGATAAAAATCTGGGTTGGGTTGAATATCAATAGGTGGAATTGGTATAGCATGCCAGTTGAGGAGAGGTCCATCAACAACTTTGATTATGAGGGATGGATCCGATGATGTGAGACTTAAGTTGATCATGTAGAGTGTTAGCCCCAGTGTTTGCAAGTTAAAGGAATCCTCAAAGTCACTTCCCTCGGAATCTCCAGTATCGGCTATGGTCTTCTCAATGAGTGGTTGCACATGATGTTGGGAACTTTCGGCCCATGAGTACCTATCTTGGAAAAATATTTCCATTCCATGTTTCATATTATTGTCAACATGATCATACCACGGTTCAAGAAAGCTTTGAAAGGGAAAATCTTCAGCCTCGCTGATGAATCTTCCGTTCAAGGAATATCTTGAGATAATCTTGGTGCTTTCTACCCTTCTCTTCAGTCGAGGGTGGCGAATTATTTTGAGTTATTTTGATGACGGTTGATATCCCTAGCCACAATGAGGAAAATCTTTCTTTAACACAATGGGTTCAAGTATCCTCTATTATCATCGTCCCAGCCCGAGTCTAGGCATGAAGTTCTTGTTTTTTAACATTTGGATCACATTGACATTTCCATGAGGGTTATATTCCAGACACACCTTATCTTTGAAATCGTCCCCTGCTGGGAGTAGAACACTACACCAAATCTGCCGAATTATCACGATCATTAACTGTGACAAGTCCAACTTGTCAAGGTCAATGATCGTGATAATTCTGAGAGTGACAACTTTTGTTGACACGGACTTGTCATGGACATTGATCATGACAACTCCATTATAATTGTCACGGTTCTATCATGGTCTTTGACCTTAACAAGATTTTTCATGGTCAAAGACCGTGACAAACCTATGATAACCTTTAAAAAATTATCACGGTCAATGACTGTGATATTTGTACCTGTTATAGCAAAATTGTGCATGCACCAATTCATTGCATATATATTTCCATATCCAAATAAAAAAAATACAATCCATATCCAAACCAAAATGTAACAAATTAAAACAATTCAAATATAATCCAAGTGTCCAAATAAAAATAGATACAAATAATGTCACGACATAGTGTCTGGGGTAGGTTCGAGGGGGAAGGAAGGACACACGATATATGCATTGAGACACCCCTCAATATATGTCACACCACATTATTTGCGCAACCACAAGGTGGAGTTTTCCTTTTTGGGTATCACATGCATAATGAGCACCTTGGCCTCGATGTTTTGAAGCTTATGTCCATAAAACGGCATACCCGTGACGGTATTCGGGTCCCTCAATCCCCTTGCTATCCGCTGGATATCATATATGTCACTTAAAAACATGCTCAGCCAACCGATTGTTGACATAGGCCATAGGATGGGATCCAAGTAGGGGACTTGATCATCAAGCGGGGTGTTCGTGCATATCGACGATGAAGAAGAGATGTCAACGTCTTCGTCCTCATCCACCTCCCCCTCCACCACCTTCTCATTCCCCTTATCCTTGCTCTTGCCCTTTACGCCCAACTGAAGATTTATTAATGCGTACATATCTAGGACCATCGCCTCCAACCTTGATATCTTCGTGTCATATGTGTCCACATAACGATCTAACTCGGTGTTGATCATCTCCATTTTGGGGATCCTAGATTTTCCCACCTGCGAGCTCACCCCCTAGTCCTCCCCTTGCGATCAGCACCAAGCACTTAGCTGAGTGCATCCATGGACAAAGATGCCTTATCGGCATCAGATTGCAACTCATACACTTCCTTAAGCTTTTCCTGAAATTACAATAAGACCGTCTTGTTCTCAACTTCCATTCCTAATTTCCCCTATTTGGGGAGCCTAGGGGCCGAGGATACCTCATCGACTCCTCTACCACCGAGCCCAAAAAAAGACATCATCATTTTCATCATCATCCTTACCTTAATACCTTAAGGAGACATTTTATGTAAAAATTATTGTTATTACTACAAATCCAAATGAATTAGAAGAATACAAACACACCTGCACACACACCCCTAAAGAATACATACAAACATTTTATGTGGTCGTGCCACTCTCGAATGGGTCGTGACATAAATTAATTTTATGAAATAGTTGAAAACTCCTTCCACACACACATATACAAAGGAAAGTGAGAAAGAGATAAAGCGAGAAAATGATCAAGTATTTAAAAGAAGTAAACTGATGTCCGATAAAAGCATTAAACCATTGTCTGATAATTGGAATACTTATTACAAGTCTAAAAATTTTTGAAATTCAGGTTGTCATAAAAAATGGATTGATATTCGGTAGGATCTTCCAAGTCATCCACACTACTGTTTAGATTCTTTGGCATATATATGATGATTGACCACAACTTGTTGTAGATATACTTTGAGTAAAACACTTGCTTAACCTTTGAAATGCACAAACAAACGACTCATTGCTCATGTGTTCGTTTCTCTTCAACTTGGACAAGTCAATCGTGATCAAATTGGTTCCAGGATCAACTTTACAAGCATTTTTATCCTCAACTCTTACCCAATCACAGTAAAATACAACCTCTTTGAAGCTTACATAGTCCAATTCAAATATATTTCGAATTACACCATAGTAAGTCATTTCATCTTCAACGATATTTTTATCTTTTGCGCTTGCTCGAAAGAAAGTAAGAGCCTTGTCTGAAATGCTCGAGTTCTGTACATTTGTACTTTTCTCGTACACCCTTGCGCCGAATGCGTAACCGTTCAATCGATACTCTTTGTACTCTTGTGCCATGAATAAGGGTCCAGTGCCTAGACGAGAAAGCCTTGATGTCACATCACCTGTCTTTAAGATATGAGGATACAGATAAATTAATTAGGTTAGTTGTAAAGTTCTATTGTAATATAACGTTATAAAACAATCATTTTTACCTCGTGTGACCACCATAGCCTAAATTCGCTGTCTGATTCTGCCATTGTTTTTTATCTTTTATTGTTCTCACATGCTTCATATTTTTTGCATAAAATTAATGTGATGAACATTTTACAAAATTAATCATGTATAAAATAATCTAAAATAATGTAAAACTTAAAATAATTTAAACTTACTTTTTCCATTCTTCAACATCTTCATGCGTGTCAAATAGAAAATGAGCTACTTGTTCATGTTGTAAACTCGTTAATTTCACTCGTTTGGCCATCACATGACCACCCTCATCGAACTCATCAATGTCATCAATAATGGTCGAGTCAGGCATATATTGCCGACTATAGATTGGTGACTCTATGGTGATGTATTCCTCTGCAATAGATCCTGCAATGTATCGTGTATTCTTGACGTAATATTTGAAAACTTTCATTAATCTTTCAAACGGATACTGTTGTGAACGATGATCGCCAAATTTTTGATTTCACAAAAATTAATTTCCTTTTAGATGCGGAATAGAGATGGTTCAACTAAACAATTACATAAACCAAATTTTATGCAATAAAATTAATGACATGAATTAAATTAACTTTTACCTAAATTAAATAGCACCAAATTAAATGTACCAATTTTATCATTTTAACCTAAGCCTGCATCTAATGTGAATTGGAAAAAGATAAGATAAACGAATAACACTACGCCGCAATGTGCGAGGAAAAACCTACAAAGCGAAAAAACCTCGGACGACCCTAGCCTCAAATCCACTAAGTACGGTTTTACAAGTACAAGACAAAAATACTTATAAACACTCGGCTTGACTCCGTCCAAGCACCGACGCTTCTTATTGTACACACCTCTACCTAGAAAATAACCATGGAGGTCCACCACGGTCTCAGAATCCACCGATCGAACTTTTAGAACCCATCAACCACACACGGTACCTTTCACCATATGAGAATGCCGCAGCTAAAAATAATGAACTTCTTCTTTGTGGGACGTAGAAGTAAACCCAAACACTCTTCCAATGGTAGAGATGAAATCGGTGCCAAAACTCCAAGCAAAGTATATATATTAAGGAACTTGGATAAACTAAATAATTGGGTGTAAACAAAAGTGTTTAAGGATTTTTCTAAAAAGATAAACACTCAAACTTGAACCTTTTCATTTGGAATTGAAACTCTCTAAAACTCTCTCTAGGACATGGAAGAATGTGAAAAAGTTAATTGGAAAAGGTTGGTTTCCACATTACATAATTCTGTCAAAAAGTAGTGGGGAAAAGGTAGTGGGAAGATGGAGAAAACTGCAAAAAAACCACCAAAAAGCTGTTCTCGCCAAAGTCGTTCGAACAACTTTCGTTCGAAAGACTTTACTAAAGAAGTTCTAGAAGGGAAAAAGTAAATTCGTTTGAAGTATCGTTCGAAAGACCTGGAAATCTCGTTCGAACGATATTCCAGTTCGTTCAAACGTCATGGCATTCTCGTTCGAACGATATGCCAGATGGTTTGATTGACATGTCAAAAAATAAAATATTATTTTTAAGCCCAAATTTTTATTTTTATGAAAAGTTCTAAAAAATATTTTCTGAGTAAAACAAAGTCGTTAAAACGATTTTATAAAAATTTATAAAATACACCCAATAAATTTCTAAGATCTTATATATATAAATTGCATTCATACCTTAGGAGCATTGGAACAATGTTGCCGATGACATAGAAACGAGGCACACTAAACTCGGCATATGATGAAGCTTTATAAACTTGGTCGTTGCCTCTTCAAATAACACATTATAGGCCTGGATGGATACACTTGAACACTATCCTATGACTCAAATGTTTTTGTTCGGAATTGAGCCAACGCTACATTAAGACTCAATCGGAGACTTGTATCCTTACAAATCTCCCCCTTTCGCTATTCCGGGACAAAAACCAAACAAAAATCCTAAAGGGACATCAAGCTATACTAGACTTAAAAATATCCCACCCAAAATAAAAATTACATTGCTTGACTAAAAACCCAAGGATCAATATCTTTGCCGACGATGAAAGTTGCCATTTAGAAGAATTCCTGCACACTTAAGCAAACTATCAAACGCATAGAGAATATCAAGAATATTAAATGCATGTAAAATAAATAAATACTCCCCCTAAATTAATTCTCCCCTTCATCAACTATGATCTACCTAAGAAGGTCGCAACTACCCCTAAGTTAAATCTCACAAACTAAGATACGATTACAATAGGATTAGATACCATTTCTCCCCCTATCATTCTCCCCCTTTTTGTTTAGGAATAGACAAAGGATAAAATTAATTTTAAACACGATGAAGCTTAGAGTGATAAGAACATGAAAGCATATAGGCAACAAAATTATAACTAATCCATACAAATAATAACGGATACCAACGAAGATGAAAAAACAAATGATACCAATGTGATATATAAGATACTAAGCATTTGATATCAACAGCAATATGCAACACGATAAATACCAATTACGAATTAGAAGCATAGATGGACTAGAAAGCGAGGCAAAGAAAAAATACCATATATATGTAGACATAATGAATATCACTAACGCACATGCACACGCACACATATATATATGTATAGAAACCACACATGACACAACATACAATTAGCTTTTTGTAATACCCCGTACTTTTATCGATATTTATTTATGGGATTAATTATATTAAATGTGAATTAATTAAAAATTAATCCAGATATAATACTAACTAGATGTGAGTTGGTATTTGATTATAATTTTTATATATGGCAATATATGAATATTGAAAATATTGAAATTGTCGCGAGTCTGAAATACGACATTTTGGGAAATTTTGTTGGGACGCGCATGTCAGTCGCGTCAGGAATGTAACTAGTTAAATTAAAAAGTGAATTTTATTTTTAGCAACCTAATGGTCATTTTGAGTGCACCAACGTGTATGGAAGGGTCAAAATAGTCAGAAAACGCTAGCCGGGGGTTTAGTTTGGGTCCCGGGGCATTTTTAGGCTAAACCGACAACTTAAAAGGGTATTTTGGTAATTTTGAAATTTTGGAAATATTAACCAACGAATTTTGGGAGTTAATTATAGGTTATTTAGTAACCCACTTAACCCATTACCAGCATTTGTCAAAAGAGAGGGTTACGGGAGTTTTGAAAGAAGTTGGAGAGGAGTTACAAGAGCCAAAACCACCACCTTCAACCTTGGGAAAATTGGTAGAGAAAAGGGAGAGAGCGCAACCTTCAACCTTCAACATCAAAATTCTGAAGAACAATCCAAGTCAAGTGGTTTAGTTACGTTAATTTCTAGCGAATGTTTCTTCCATGCTTAGAATTCAAGTAATTGCATCATATTGGGTGTTTGATGAAAACCCATGAAATTGGAGATAGAAATTCATGATATGTTATAGGGATTGCATGTAGAATGTTATTGGAAGATTGTACTATACGAAATACAACTTTTTTATGATGTAAAAATGGATTTATAAGGATAAATTGAAGATATGAAATTCTAGGTTCATATTCATAGGGTTTGGGGTAAAATTTGGGGATTTATGATAATTATATGTTGTTTAGGGAGATTGGACCCAAAAAATAGGTTAAGAAACAACCTAAGAAGGTTTAGTGATGTTTAAGAACCTTAAAAATACGATTGGGATGATTTTAGGATGGGTTTAGAGAAGAGGAAAATTGAGAAAAACGAAGTAGAAATTTCTAGGTTCGAAACTGCCATCTCGTTAGAAGTTCTGCCCAGGTCGTTCGAACGACCTCGTTCGAACGAGCTTCTAACGAGGTGACAGTATGCCATCTAACGAGTTGGTAGTTCGTTCGAATCCTTTCGTTCAAATGGCCTCGTTCAAACGAGACGTCTAACGAGTTGACATAATGGCTTTTTAGTCTGTTTTCATTTCAAATGTTCCGTAAACTTATCTAATTGGAGTATTAACCCTCCCTTGTTGATCTGTGAGTATAATTGTTAGAATTAGCGTACGTTGAGGAGTATGACTTAAAACCTCATAATAATATTGGATGTCATTTGTGGAATTGGAAACGAGTACCTAATTACGACGTGAGAAGGGTCGATAACTTGAATATACAAATCGGGGACTTGAAATCGTATAACATTTAAATGACGGTATAAGAACGAGAAGTACACCTATATTAATATTACGAGATATCTAAGATGTGTGAATGCTTAATATATATGATTTTATGTGTATAACATACCTACAATACTTGCTATCATGGGAGGTTTGCGTTCGATTAGGGCCATCTAATCTTTGTGTGCCTACGGAAGGGATTTAGATTGGTACCTCGAGGACATAGGTCAGAGAAGGACTTATTGAGAAGTTAATAAGTCTGCTGATCATGGAAGCGTAGGTATGTGCGTGACCCATGTGATGGGAACTATGTTCGCCTCCGTTGTTTGTGATTGCTATCATCTGAGAACGATTCCTGAGAAATTCGGAATGCGTGGCCCTTATGTACGTGATGTATCGGGATGGTATAGCAGAGTATGTGTGCACCACAGCTTAGTCTCGGGGTGCCAGTACTGTATATTTATGATGAGAATAATATATGGTTAATTGGAAAGAAGTGTCATGTTTAATTGTGAGTATAATTATAGTAACGCTCTGTAAAGATAAAAAGGGGATAATCTCTAGTAAATGGTTTTGCTAATAATTGAGAATCCGAGAATTAAAGTAAGACTCTCTATTTAATTGATAATGTTGGAATTAAAGCATGAACCGAGTAGAAATGTTAGAATTTATTTTGGACTAGATAGATATGAGAATCACTAGAATGGGTACGTGTACATTAGGAGTGCACAATTGGTCGAGAGGTGAGTATTTCATGTGAGAGCACGTCCTAACATGTATTTTTCATTCATTGTGTTAATGTCATTAAATCACTTGCTATTTTTAAACTATTTTCCACAATCGGGCTCTGACCCGTTTGCTTTCAAATATATTTTTCCTACAAAACTTTTAGGTGCCCAGCCACAAGGACACCATGCTTAGGAGTTCCATTCAGGTGACGTGCTGTAGCTGCTGTGGAAGTTACAAGACCTTGACAGTAGATGCCTACATCTTCGATCTTGATTCCATTTTCAGATTTACTTATTTTGTAGGGCATGTCGCCCCACTTCCTTTGGAGACATCTTATATTTCAGTTATTCAGATTTCGTGTTGTAATTAATTTAGAGATGCAGACTTGGTTTTTACTTACTTCAGCATTGGGATTGTTATGAGGAGTATTTCCTCCAGACTTATTTTTAGATGATGGTTATTATATTGAGACTATGTTGTGGTTATTGTTTTAACTTTGCATAATTTACTTATTGCATGTTAATCAGATTAAATTAAAATTTGACAACTCACTTTTTAAATACTAGGTGGTTAGTAAATATTAAAATATTTTTGACAGTGATGCTATTAACTGAACCAACTTGACATTTTGTATTAATTTAATAAAGGAGTAGCTACCCGATATTTAATTAGTCGGGGTGTCACACTTTTCACACTCGTATGGCAAAAATGTGTCATATGGAAACAGAAGTGTAGGGGTGTGAACTAATAACAATTAAATTTAGATCCAATCATTTAAAATATTTTCACGGAGTTCTCATTTGATTGCAAACTTTATCACATTTGAATATAACCTCATGTGACAATATAGATTGAACTCAATGAAAAAACATACACAATGCATACAAGCCTAGAATTTTGATGATTCTACAAACCAATAGAGTCATGACATTGAAAATTCAACTAGGATAAACGGACATTGTGCAAACCGTTGATATACCATCCAAACTCCCACGATTTAAGCATATTATTTTAATCTTTTAAATGAATAAATCAACTAAACAAAATAGGCCTTGGCAAATATTTTCTTTTAATGCCATTATTCTTTTAGGCCTTTGGACCACATATTTCTTTTAGGTCCAAGCAAACGTTGGCTTACTCGCAAAGGATGATTTTTCCTTTCAGACTCCTTCCCCGTGCACATTTATATACAACATTTTTTATATCTCATGCAAATCTCACGTGCAACAGATTTTAACATGCACTTGTCCTCCTAGATCATATAATATGTAGATGATTAGATTGGTAGGAGAATACCTCACAAAGCTCAAATATACATATGAAGTTAAAATTTCAAGTGAGCTCGTGCATGTGTGAATTGAGGCATATAAAAATATAATCCATTATAACAGCACAAAATCCAAATACTCCATGTAAGCATGATAAAGAACATTTTAAGGATTGACAATCTTAACCAAATGTTCTAGGCACATGGGAGCGAAAAAGAAGGGATTCAAAACACAAGTGTATGCCACATAGAGTGTGTCAAATTAAAATACACATAAAAAAAACTTTTTGAGTTTTTAAAAAGTTTTGAACCTAAAAAAATATTTAATCAAAAGACACACAAAAATCATTTGTAATTTTCATTAATCTTAAATTACTAAAAAAAAGGTAAAAACACAAATGATAAACAAAAATTTATTTGTATTTTTAACTTAATGTAAACTAAAATGAAAGAACTATAATACAAAAGATAAACAATAATCACAATTCTAGCATGTGATAAATCATGAAGTATAGACTAGAACAATAATTAAGAAGCATATAATTAGCATGATAATTTAGCATGAAGTACAAAAGCTAACGTATGCAAATAACTAACACATTTAACCTTTAGATTTTGCAAGGGAGGAAGCATGTGAAAGTAACTGAGAATCAAAAATCCTATTTTGTAAAGCTACCAAGTCAGATTTCCTAACCCAAACTAATGACGAATGAAGATTTCGAGGTGTAGGAATCTTCGCTACCTCGGTTCCCTTACATTGGGATTTTCTAGGACCTCGTATAAGATCAAAACAAAATTTTTTAAGATGACCTTTTTGACCACAATGTGAGCACCTAATGACTCGGAGAAAAGAATTACCTAAGGAATGATCTATAACATTATTCCTAGATGATTCTCCTAAATCATTGGTTTTGTCTTTATGAATTGATTCATTACAGGTATCGAAGCCTAAACCACAAGTGTCATTTTTTATTTGAACCGTTCCTAATATTTTATCAAATTTCTCCGAATGACACTCCAAATCAAATTTGACTTTAATAGAGTCTTTGAATTTATTTTCTAAATCTCAAATGTGAGACTCTAATAAAATATTACGCTCTTCAAACGCGAGAATCTCCTTTTTCAAGGATTCCATTAAACCTTTAAGGCTGCCTCTCTCGCCTTCTACGTATCCAATCTTCTCACGAATATCTCTCTCACGTGTTCTAAGGTCTTCCACTAACGCACTCTATCAATGACCTTAACAATCTCTCTTAAACTAGCTTTTAACCTCAAATTTAATCTTTATAATTTAGTAGATTCTTCAAATAATTCTTGAAACTCAATTTGAAGTTCACTCACATCAACCTCATTTTCACTTTCACTCTCTCTTTATTCTCCACTCTCACTACCATAAAAAAACAAGGGAATCAAAAACTTTGACCTTGGAAGTGTCATGTGTTAAAATTTTATCAATAAAAGAGTGCTCACTATCACTCACATGACTAGCCATAAAAGCCACAAAGTTGGGCTTAGTGGGGAAATTGGGTCCCTCTTCCTTAACACTATCACTAAGGGTTGTATTATAGGAAATTGGTTGCTTACCCTCTCTCCTTAGTTTAGTGGGGAACTCTTTCACCCTATGGCCATACCCTTCATAACCATAACACCTATTTGACTCGTCGCTTTTTAAATTTTTATTAAAAGTCTTAAGGATCTTCTCGGCTTTGTCATGCTTAGAATTTTCAAATTTCTTAAATTCATTTTTAAGTTATCTTTGTTATATTTAAGAAATTTTTGTAACTTCCTAGCAATCATAGCCATATGTTCTGAGTCACTCTCACTTTCACTTTCGACTACTTGTTTTTCCTCCTTTCGGTCTTTTAAAGAAACTCCCTTATCTATTTTCTTTTCAGTTTTAGAGGGAAACATATCTAGTTCATATGTTTGTAAATCACCTACGAGCTCTTCTAATTTCGTATAGCCTAAAGTAGGCAAAGAATTTAACACGACCACCTTAGGAATAAATCTATCGGGTAGGGACTTTAAAATTTTCTTTACTACTCGATTGTCGGGTATTTTCTCTCCCAAATTAAAAGATGAATTAAATATATCAAAAAGTCTAGCATAAAATTCATCAAAAGTTTCTTTTTCATTCACTTTAATGGTTTCAAATTGAGTGGTGAGGTTTTGGAGTTTAGAAGATTTTACGACACTAGTTCCTTCATGAGTGAGTTAAAAAATATCCCAAGCTTCTTTAGCGGTTTCACACGTCATAATTCGTCAGAATTCATCCGGTGTGACGACGCTAAAAAAGGCATTTAAACCTCAAGAATTGAAGTTTGCAAGTTTAAATTCATTCTCACTCCATCTATCAGTGGGTTTGGGAACACGTTCATTTTTAACTAAATATATAGTTGGGGACCACCCGTTAATGACAGACAACCAAACCCTCTCATCTAGAGACCTAAGTGCCGAACGCATACGTGCTTTCTAATATGCGTAATTAGAACCATTGAAAATAGGAAATTTTGAAAATGGTGAAAATTCTATTTTTTGTCAAAAATATTTAAAGGGATCTTAAACGCAATAAATTAACGATCCCACTCTGATACCACTTATAGTGAATTATACCCCCCAAATTTTTGATTTTACAAAAATTAATTTCCTTTTAGATGCGGAATAGAGATGGTTCAACTAAACAATTACATAAACCAAATTTTATCCAATAAAATTAAGGACATGAATTAAATTAACTTTTACCCAAATTAAGTAGCACCAAATTAAATGTACCAATTTTATCTTTTTAACCTAAGCATGCATCTAATGTGAATTGTCAAAAGATAAAATAAACAAATAACTACTACACCGCGATGTACAAGGACAAAACCACAACGGGAAAAAACCTCGGACGACCCTAGCCTCAAATCCACTAAGTACACTTTTACAAGTACAAGACAAAAAGACTTAAAAATAATCGACTTGACTCCGTCGAAGCCCCGAAGCTTCTTCTTGTACACAACTCTACCTAGGGAATAACCACGGAGGTTCATCGCGATCTCAGAATCCACCGATCGGACTTTTAGGAACCCATCAACCACACACGGTGCCTTTCACCGTATGAGAATGTTGCATCCAAAAATAATGAACTTCTTCTTTGTGGGATGTAGAAGTAAACCCAAACACTCTTCCAATGAATTGAAGAATTGTGCCCTTACAGATACATCCACCGATATCTAATTAGACCACAAAGAAGTTCCTCGTCACATAGGTGGTGATAATACGCAAATATTGCGTATTTCATCCCTCGAATCGACGCATTTTAGACCCCTCAGGTACCTTATTCCCTATATTTATGCTCGTTAACTAGACAACCTCAGATTTCTATGTTAACATGTTTTGGAGGGATTAATTGAGCTTTTATAAGTATTTGGATGCTAAGTGCAAAGTTCGGACGCATTCCGCTCAATTTTCGTACATGATTTCACATTCAAGGTCATTTTCGTCTTTTCACAAATTGGGCACCTGGCCCAACATCTATAGAATTTGTATCCCTCCTTGCAAGCTTCTCATGGCCGTAAACGGTGCACAATTTCGATTCAGAACGAAGAAATTACGGCGATTTTAGTGGAAGGGAAAAATAATGAAACCAAAGAAGGGGAGAAGAGAAGGAAAAGGAATGCAGGGGGCTCATACCTCTTTGATCGATCGATAGATCAAAACCATCGATTGATCGATCCCCCTTTATTTCTGAAATCGTGGGAGATAGTGGGCTCAATTTTGATCCATCGATCGATCGACCAAATGGGTCGATCAATCGATTCCCTATTTTTTGAGATATTTTGCTTTTATTTCCTTTCTTATTTTCTTTTATTCCACTTACTATAAATACCAATTTTGTTGTAAATATCAGATATAAAGTTAGATAATTCATTTTAGATAGTTTAGGTTAGGGTTTGTGAGTTGAGAGCTCTTTTCTTCTTCCTCATTTGGTGTGACAAATTTATGTTTGTAAGATTGTACTTTTACCTTCCCTCTCCATTAATATAGTTGGATATTATTAGAAGGTAGATAGTTTAGGTTAGGGTTTGGAGGGCGAGAGCTTATTTTTCTTCCTCATTTGGTGTGACAACATTTGGGTTTATAATTTGAACTTTTCATCTTCCCTTCCATTTAATGTAGGTTTTATTTCCTTTATTTCCATTGTTGCAGTTAATTTACAAGCTTTCTAATTTAGGTTTACATGATTTGATTTACTTGTTTTCTAGGTAGATTTATCGCGTTTATTTACATCATTTATTTATCGCATTTTTAATATGCTTTCTAGCTAATTTAGTCTAGGTTATGTTTGAATGGAACTCACTCTTATTGACACGTTGCTTTGCTTTGGTGATGGTGTTTAAGGGTCTATTTCGTGTGCGTTTTCCTAGTTATTGCACCTAGGAGATTTGACGGGGCATATCATGTATGTCCCGAGCTTACGACCTTGCGTGCGTAATTTTCGGGATATTTGTTGACGCCAAAATCATATTAGGCTTTTATGAGGATTTAGCGGCGCGACAACCCTTGATTTAATTAACCGTCGAAACGAGACGCATTTGTAATAACCCGTCGACCCATGTATCCATTTTATACTAATTAACTCGGGTGAGAGATATTCGACGCAACCTATAGTTTTTAGTCGCTTTCTTAACCAAGCTTTATTTTCCCACTCATAGATTAATATTTCCCTTTTATGCATCTTTTCCCTTTTTAGTTTTTAATCACCTTTTTACACTTTTATTTTGGAGTACTAAATCATATAAATTCTAGCAACTTGTCCCTGTGGATTTTCGATACCCGAATTACCGTTGTGCTTGCCTCACAAGTGTAATAATAATTTAGGTTTGTTTGTATTATCGCGGTGAAACGAAAACAATGACTATGCCCTTACACGTGCAGACCTTTTGTGTGATGATCAAAATGGAGCCCTTGCCGGGGATGAGTTTGTTTTAGACTTTATTTCATTTAGTATTTCATAATATTTTCTTTCTATTTGTATTATTTGCTAATCTTTTTGCAGGACTTCCACATTTGAGCACTTAGAAACGGCTGAATTTTTCCCGCGCGCACCTAGTTTGTGGAATTCTCCACTTGAGCCATTTTTGGGGTAAGAATATCTTATTCCAATTCTTTCGGTAATCATTGTTATTATTCTCAAAATTCTCACAAACCTTTGACTTTCGGTGAATACTTAGAATCCCAGAGAATTTCAAATTCAAATATGATTTTAGGCGAGTATAACAAAAGTCAAAACTTGGGTTATTGGAATTTTGATGATGATGATAATGATTTTGGGCCTTTACTTCCTTATAATAGGAATTTTGAAGCGAATTGCAATAGTTTTCAAAATTCCTATAATAATGAGTTTTCATTTCAGTCCTATGGTAATTTTCATAGTTCCCATTTTGATGTATCCTCACCTCGACCTATGACATTTGGTGAGGACCTGCATATGTATGAGAATGAGAAAATTGAAAATCATTATCGGGAAGAAAATCGTTTGTGGGAACATGAATTGGATTTATTAGTTGAATCCGATAACGATTTTGCTTCCCAGACTTTTGAAGTCGAAGAATGTTTTTAATCAAATGAGGAATTTGTGCCTACTTTGGAACAAACCATTCTAGACTTTGCCCATTGCATAATATATATTGAAAGTGAGGATGAAAATGATGTAATATCTATTTGTAATGAAATTATTTCTTCTTTGGCCTCCAAAGAACATTTTATTGAAAATGATATTTGTAGGAGGGTAGTTTAGATAAGATGGAGGCGTAACCCCTTTTAAGTATGGTTATGGCAAGGTTAGTTAGAGAAACACTAGTGATTTAGCCACAAGACACAAAGAGCAGTTTGGAAGGTATGGAACCCATCTTATACTCACAAATCTCGTGTATAACTCTCAATATAATAAAGAACTTTCAGAAATAACTTGGCTAGAGGGAGAGAGAAGTAAGCACCCTAGATACACCTTGGTAGGCAGGAAAACATACTAAAACAACTCTCAAGGGTCTCTGTTATGTATTAAAAGCTTCGTAATAAATGACAATGGTGAGTGGATAAGCCCTCTAGTTTGCAATAATTCTCTCTCTGATGTATCTCTAGCAATAACTTTTTGAACTCTCAAAGGATCATCCTCTCCTCAAAGGTGGTTGGGGTCCTTAAATATCCCCCCCACACCAACCCTGAGGCAACTCAGTCATTAAAGACTATGAAAGACATCCCTCATACTTTATGTCACAACATTAAATGCCTGATGCACTAGTTGTCTCCTACGTCATAAACATTAAATGCCAAGACATGCCTTTTGCCTAACCACTGTATGTCAGGGGGTTGTTGTTGCAGAGGTGGATCACCAACTATCTGACAGCCCCAAATACTACGGTGGTTTACTCAAGTGCATGTCTGACATTGTTTAGAAGGCTAGTGACATCACCCACAGTAGATGTGACTTTTGAGTAGAGAGTTGTTTGGTTCATAACTTAATGCCCGATGGAACTCCAAGCTGCTCCGCTTGAGGTTCCACGGTCAGGGTCCTTCGGTGTTTTACCAGGTGTATCTAAGATGGTCAGGACAAGCCCCAACGGTGCCCCACTTCTCAATCCTCCAAACCAAATCCCTCTAAAGTTCCCACGGTGAGGTTGTTCGATAGAGCATGAAAGCTCTCCCAGGCTCTGCCAAGCCTGGTCTCTCGCGAGTACCGTTCGACCTCATGCCCATTCATTATTCTCGTTACAACATTACAGTCATTATAACTCGTAGTAAATATAAATAAAGCTATAATATGGCAAAGTAACAATAAGCTAAAGTACGAGTTGCCACGCTGAGCTGCCTCATCAAGATGCCACGCTTGAGTTGCCACGCTGAGCTGCCTCACCAAGATGCCACGCTTGAGTTGCCACGCTGAGCTGTCTCACCAAGCTGCCACGCTTGAGTTGCCACGCTGAGCTGCCTCACCAAGATGCCACGCTTGAGTTGCCACGCTGAGCTGCCTCACCAAGATGCCACGCTTGAGTTGCCACGCTGAGCTGCCTCACCAAGATGCCACGCTTGAGTTGCCACGCTGAGCTGCCTCACCAAGATGCCACGCTTGAGTTGCCACGCTGAGCTGTCTCACCAAGATGCCACACTTGAGTTGCCACGCTGAGCTTATCCTCAGAACACTGTTGCTAATTAGTGGATTATCCCTAATCCCAGGATTACCTTCAGGCCCCCTCTACATTTGCCTCTTCGTGGAGGGATTTGTTGTGGGAACAAGAAGTGCCTCCACGAAAACTTCTTAATCCGATGAACCTTCTCTGTCTGGCCTGCAGCTTTTTCTAATGCTGAGCCTCAACCGTTCCAGCTTGAATATCTGAAATTCTCCCGAAGGACCTGCTAATATTCTCGCAGTAATGTTCGAAAAAAAGCGAAAAAATTCTCCCCGATGTAACTGAGTCATAACTAAACAACGTTTGAGCTTCTGTCGAGGGGACATCGTGTCTTTTTTGAACCGTTGGGACACCTTCTTCGTTGGGGGGGGGGTTATTGGATATGCTAGAGAAAATCTTGGCGCCCAAAATTGAATCTTGCTTAGGAAGGTAACGGTGGCTGTTCCCTAGGTGTCACTTCATTAATTGATGGCAGTTCCCCAGGTGTCACGTCATTGAATGACGTAGCGTTGTCTTTTCCATGTCAGAACACTTCCCGAAGTGCCACGTGTACATTTGAAATGATTGCAGGCGGCCACACACGTGCAATGGTGGGAAACTTAAACGACGAACTTTTTAAAAAAATAAACGGCCAAATCACTTAAAACCATTCTTTTTCTTGCTTTTCCACTACTTGCTTCAAATTTCCTTCGTTTTTTAGAGAGAGAGAGAAAAAGCTTCCATTGTTGATCGTCTGAAATCTCTATTGCTGTTCGACCTTGTGCCGTCCTGTTCCTGCTCTCATCTTCTTCGCCACCTCCTGTGGTTGTGCTTTCGCCATTGTCGTGCTCAGGCTCCTCTGACTCAAGGTTGTTTTCTGTTTGCTCTAACACTCTGTCATGGCGTCTCAAAGTTACCCCACCATCTCTTCAACCAGTGCGCCGCCTGCTACTGCTGTTGCCACCACTACTGGTGCCTCTGCCTTGGACGCTGTCCGTCGTGAACAATTAAGGTTTTATCGTCGCTCTCCCATTTTTGGCGAAGGTGATTGCTTTGCTGCTGCTTGCAAGACTGTCAATTTTGAATGCAAGTTTGAGTCCTTAGTGCTGGGTGACGAGGACGAAGAACCCTCGAAGTGGGGCTTTCTTCCTCCAGAGGGGACTCTCCGGTTTCGTCTGGAGCGAGGGGACTTCCAATGGTCCCAAATTGACTTCGAAGAACCAGGTGGTTCTCCTGCCCATTTTGCTGCTTGGAACTCTCACATGGTGAGTTCCTATGGTGATATTTTGAGTAAGATTGGCCTTCAACGGGCCAAATGGTTTGGTGAGTTTACTCTCTCCAAAAATAATGCTGCTCTCCCCATTCTTGTTTCTCGTTGGAATGTGACGACTCACACATTTATTGCTGCGTGGGGCGAGTTCTCGATAACCCTAGAAGATGTCTGCGAGCTTCTGGGGCTCGAAGCAACAGGTCATGAGCCTTATACCGATGAGCCTCTCGACGCCGAAGAGACTGCTGACCGTTTGGCGTTGGACCGAATATGCCGAAGTTGCATCGGTTCTTCAAATAAAGCTACCTTCAATCCGCTGATTAACTATTTCTTCAAGGGTTCTAGTGAAGGTAGTTCTTCAATTTCAACGGATGCCCCTGGCCAAGGTACTTCGTTAGAGCTCCCTGATTACATCCTTGTGATTCTGTCCCGTTTTCTTTTGACGGGAAAACCAAACGATCAGCCCCGAAGGGACCTTATCAACATATCCCTTCGTTTAGCCCGGGGCATCAAACTTCCTTTGGATGCAATTGCCCTAGGGTCCCTCTACACCTGGCTTGACAGAACGTTGTTCGATATGGAACGATCCCTTGGCCGTTATAACCTGGCCAATTTTGCTAACAGCGTCCTTCTAACCAGCTTTCTTTACGTGCGCTTTCCTGTTGTGGCGGCCAAGGCCAACCGTCCTCCTTCTGGGGAAACTATTCTGCCCCCCCGCTCTTATATTTATCACAAGAGGCAGAGCCGAAAAGAGCTGATCGCCTCAATTGATCATTTTGAGGACTTTGTTATGAGGCCTTACGGAGAGGACGCCTTTGTTCATAGTTGTGATTTCTTTCAGCACGAATCCAGGGTGGTACAGGTGGGGGTAGACATTGAAGATCCTCAGTTAGCCGTGGTGCTTCTCCTTTCTCCGGGGTATCTGCCTTCCTACACCGAGTGGGGATATTCCAGCGAACATTACAACCCCAATCGGTGTAGTCGTCAATTTGGGTTTGATCAGGGGGCTCCTCGCTCAGTTTTCCAATCTTCAAACCCGAAGGTTAGCTTTAGTGAGGCATGTTCCTTATTTTCCTCCACTGCTGCGTGGGGGATAAGTGAATCAATGGCTGGGAGAGTCACCATTCCCTCCAACAAGAGGCAAGGGAATGTGACCAGTCTATTTGCCACGAAGTTCTGGCCGAGACAACTGGCTAACATTGCTGAATTCATAGATGGCGAGCCTGTGTACCCTCCAGTTCTTTCGTTTTTTGCGATGGAGCTGGGACTCAAAGGCAACTCTGTTCTGGGGATTGAGTTCCCTCTAAGCAAAACCCCTAAGGGGCCTTCCGAAGGGCTACCTCCGTTATGCCCCATGACTCCCACTGCCATATCCAAAGCGAAAAGTGTTGGGGTATCCAGGAAGACTGCTCCTTCGACTGGAGCTACTGCTGATGAAGGGTCTTCGCAGCCGTCGACCAAGAAGGCCAAGAGTGGGGTGGCTTCCACGTAAAAGGCAAAGTCCAAATCCCAGATTCTTGTGGCAGCCCTTCCCATAGCCTCCGTTCCTCCTCCCATGTCTCCTGAAAGGGCCGAGAGGTTAAGGAGGGAGGCGCAGGCTGAGGTAGATCGGGTGAATGCAGAGTTTCAACGGCGCGCTGTCGTCGTTCCTCCCTCGGTTGCCTTCCCCACGATCGTCGTCGATGCCACTGAGCCAGCTGCAAAGAGGAGAAAAGGTTCGAAGGTTCCTCAAGCCACTGGTAGTGCCATGACAAGGCTGAGGAGGAAGACTTTAGGCACCAAGTCCCAGTGGAAGCAAGCTTCCCCGGTGCAAGCTTCTCGTTCTTCTTCCCATTCTGAGGTATGTACACTTGTCTTGTTCTCTTTTCTTCTTTGGTTAGAGCAAGCCGGATTTGCTTATATATATTGTTCTTAACTACTTTGGTGCAGGGACTTAAAGAAACGGGGCCTCGTTCTCCTAGCCCCCCAAGTCCCCCCATTAGCCGTTTCGTGGGCGGTCGCTGTGGGGCCATCTCATCCGATACGACCCCACCCTGTTCGCCAATGACCGGGCTTACTTACGCCCGTCGTTCAATCTCAAGACGGGCGGGGGAGGTAGTTGGGGAGGGTGAGGTTATAGAGCCCGTGGGTGTCTCTTCGACACCAGAGACAACACAATCTGAGATGCCTACTCCAGTCCCCTCTGGCTCACTGGCTTCCTCTGAGGCTGTTCTCCCCCTCGTTCTGGTTGCTGCAGGTGATCCTGAGGTAATTATTTCATAATTAAATTTGTCTGATCTGGCATTCCTTCTCTTTCACCCCGTTCTGTGTGCTGAATTTAGGATGTTGGTTGCCTTAGGTCGAAGTATCCTCGCTGCTAGCAAACATTCTCCGTCCAACGGTGCTGGCGAGACCTCTGGCCACAGTGCCCCTTTTCAACGTTCTGACTGAGGTAAGTTATTCTTGGATACATTTCTCCCTTTTTTCTGTATTTGTTCCTCTTTACTAACATTGGCTTTTATATTGCAGCTTTCTCCTGATCTTTCACCACCCTCATCTATTCCAGATGAACCCCTTGCTCTTGCTTTGGTACCTTATGTGGGCGAGGGAACTATGCCGATGGTTGAGGTTTCTGGGGCCAGAGACCCCGTTGAGGCCGATGAGGTAACAAGTCCCCTCCCAACGATTCCTGCCACTTTAACCTCCGTGATAGCTCCCACTCCTGCCCCTGTTATGATTCAGGTACTTTCTTAATTCTCTGCTTAAACTCCTTCTTATAATAGTGACTTAACAACGAAAACGTTTGTTAAGATTTTTTATATAATCTCCACCTTATAACGGTGACTTAACAACGAAAACGCTTGTTAAGATTTTTATATAATCTCCACCTTATAACGGTGACTTAACAATGAAAACACTTGTTAAGATTTTTATATAATCTCCACCTTATAACGGTGACTTAACAACGAAAACGCTTGTTAAGATTTTTATATAATCTCCACCTTATAACGGTGACTTAACAATGAAAACACTTGTTAAGATTTTTATATAATCTCCACCTTATAACGGTGACTTAACAACGAAAACGCTTGTTAAGATTTTTATATAATCTCCACCTTATAACGGTGACTTAACAATGAAAACACTTGTTAAGATTTTTATATAATCTCCACCTTATAACGGTGACTTAACAACGAAAACGCTTGTTAAGATTTTTATATAATCTCCACCTTATAACGGTGACTTAACAATGAAAACACTTGTTAAGATTTTTATATAATCTCCACCTTATAACGGTGACTTAACAACGAAAACGCTTGTTAAGAATTTTTATATAATCTCCACCTTATAACGGTGACTTAACAACGAAAACGCTTGTTAAGATTTTTATGTAATCTCCACCTTATAACGGTGACTTAACAACGAAAACGCTTGTTAAGATTTTTCATATCCTTATTTGGGCTTTTCTTTTCAGGTTGCTCGGGAAGATTCGCCCCCAGTCCTCTCACCTGTAGGCTCGCCCTTTTGAGAACCTGACGCTTCGGAAAATTCAATTCATGATGATCAAGGTTCTACGACTGGTGCTGCAGTCGAGAGCGAATCTGGGTGTGAGGTCCCTCTTCCCGACCTAGCTCCTCACTCGTTCTGCCTCATGGTGCTTCGCCAATCTCCTCAAATGCCCGTCAACCATCGGCTGGTGATTGAACAATTGGTGGATCGCCATCCTGAGACCCTCACGCCGGATTGCCTGCGCTCAAATATTCATGTGATGAGTCACAGGCTGCAAGGCATGGCGATCGTTGTTGCTGAAATTGCTAGTACCCCCACTGCCAGTGTTACCAGATCCCTTCTCAACCAATTTCTAGGTTTTCTGAAGGAGTTGGGGGGTGATGGTTTCCGTTTTGACTGGCTTATAACGCATCTGAAGACTTTGAAGAACCAGCAACTGATCGGCCAGAGGGAAGTGATGATAAAGCACCAGGAGGACCAACGGGCTGAGGAGGTTAACTTAGCTGAGCTGGCACCTCTTTTGGAATCGGCGGATGAAGAAGTAACGAATGCCAAAGAAGCTCTGCGTTTGGCCAAGCTAAAACGGGAAAGGCTCCTTATTGAACGCGCCCAGGTGCAAACCAGGCTAGAGGTTGCTGTCAACGCTCAAAATTCCTTTGCATCAGCTTCTTCGGGCCTTCCCGGGGATTTTTTCTCTTCCCCGGATCCGTGGTTTCTCCTAGGGTAGTAAAACTCCTGTACATATTTTCTTTCTTTCATTCATGTAATTCTTGGGCAATAGTTTCCCATTTTGCTTGTAATGCTCTCTTCTTTAATGAATGAAAGAATGTACATTTTTCAATTTATCTCTGAGTTATGCCTGCTTTCATATATCAATGTCTATACTTCACATCATCAGTAAAACTTGTATATTCATAATAAAAAGACCCAATACATCGATGGTACAACCTAACTGTCTACACATGATATACTTTCAGCCATTTATTGTTAATTTTGAATGGCCTATCTTCCTCCAACTTAGAAATTAGGCAATAACCTGAATCATGAGCTTCGTTCACGATGAAAGGTCCCTCCCAATTGGCTGCGAACTTTGGCATAGGAAGTCCCCTAATGTGTTTCACTGCTGCCTTCAAAACGAGATCTCCCTCCACGAACCTCCTTGGTCTTACCATGTTGTCATATGCCCTAGAGAGCTGCTTTGTATACATTTGAAAATGTTGCATCGCGTTGTCTCTGTGTTCATCCAATGCCTCCAACTGCACATGCCTGTTCTGAGGGAGCATGCTACTTCGCAAGGCGTATCGAGCCGAGGGAACTTCCAACTCCACTGGAAGAATTGCCTCAGCCCCATAGACAAGGGAGAACGGAGTGTACCCTGTGGGCTTCCTCTTCGTCGTTCGATAGGCCCACAACACTGTTGGTATCTTGTCATCCCATGATCCTGGAAAGTCCTCCATCGTTTTAGCCAAGATATTAACCAGAGTTTTGTTAGTTGCTTCAGCCTGACCATTCCCCTTCGGGTATGCCACCGTTGAAGTGTGATGAACAATGGAGTACTTGTCTGTGAGCATCGTTACTTCTGAGTTGACGAAGGGAGTCCCATTATCTGAGAGAATAACCTTTGGGATCCCAAAACGGCAAATGATATACTCTCTGATGAAGCTACTCACTACCCCAGCCGTTGCCCTTCTAAGTGGTATTGCTTCAGCCCATTTTGTAAAGCACTCCGTTGCTACCAGTATCCATATCTTGCCCCTCGACGAAGGATGTATCGCCCCCACGAGGTCGAACGCCCAAGTGTGGAAAGGATAAGGTGTTGCCAGAGAGTGTAAGTCCACCGATGGGGCATGGATCATATTTCCATGAAGCTGGCAAGCCTTGCATTTTTGGACAAATTCGGCGGAGTCTTTCTCCATCGTTGGCCAATAATACCCCAACGTCATCAGCTGATCATATAACTTGGCCCCTCCCATGTGAGCTGGGTCATGGGCTTGTTTGAGGACCTCAGTTGCTTCTTCTTTTGTAATGCAACGCAATGGCCTGTTGAAGTACCCCCTTCGATAAAGCTTCCCCTCTTGGATATAGAACCTCAGGGCCCTTCTCCTTAGTCCCATCGCATCCATTTTCTCTGTTGGGACAATTCCATCCTGAATAAAGTCGATATAGGGCTGCCTCCAATCTGTTTGGGCTTCAATGAAATGGCACTCAACTGCTTCGAAAAATAGCTGACACTTATCACAATTCCGTTGTAGTTCTGCCGCATCCTGTTTCATTTTAGGCCAAAAATATCCCCCTCTTTGAATTCTCCTATAAAGAGGTATCTCAGTTGTTTCGCAGTGCTCCTCATGTGTTTTCTTCAACCTCCTCTCTGCCTCCTCTGGCCCAATGCATCTTGATAACCATCCCCCTGCATTTCTGTAGTAAAGATTTCCCTGGTTTGTAAAGTATTGGGCTAACTCTCTTAGTCCCATAGCTCCTTCGCCAGACTCCAGCTGCTTCCTGACCTCTCCTCTCCAATCCGCGTCTCCCTCCATCGATAGTATTGACTGTACCACCGAAGGAGGTGTTCTTCGTTGGATTGTAACAATAGTCGTATCGCACCTCATGACCATTTTTTGAGCAATAGTGGCATAAGCGTCTGGATGACGGTTCATCGTTCTGGGATGTCTTCTAATTTTGGTCCGATGGAACTGGCTGAGGAGCCTTTGAATGATCGTTCTGTACGGTGCCAAACTCATGTGTTTCAATGCATATTCTCCGTTAACTTGCTGAATTACTAAGTTCGAGTCACCCTTGACGCAGAGTGAACGAATTCCTCTTCGAAGAGCCTCCAGCAACCCTAGTACCAACGCTTTGTATTCTGCTTCGTTATTGGAGCAAGGGAAGTCCAGTTTGTAGGAAAGGCAAATCTCCTCCGTTCCTTTTGAAAGGATGACCCCTGCCCCTCCTTTTTTCTCTGCCGAAGACCCATCAAACTGCATCGTCCATTCCTCATCGGTTGCATCCAGATAGTTAGCTTGCAAGTCGTCTCCCGGAATGTCTTCTTTAGGTGGTTCAAATGTTCCAGATGGAAAGATTGCCAACAGATCAGCATACGCCTGACTCTTGATAGCACGAGGAACCACACACTTTAAATCATATTCGGAGAGAATAAGGAACCACCTAGCTGCCCTGCCAATCAAGATAGTTCTAGCCAACAAATATTTAATAGGATCACATCTAGTTACAATATGAATTGTAAAAGACAGCATATAATGTCTAAGTTTTTGTGCTACAAAGACTAAGGCCAAACAATGCCTTTCTAGGCTGCTATATCTAATCTCTGGCCCATGTATGATCCTACTGAGGTAATACACTGGCCGTTCTTGCCCGTCGATCTCCTGTGCCAGCAAAGCTCCAACGGACCTTGTAGTGGAGGTGAGGTATAGCTGCAACGGTGCTCCTGCCTGTGGAGGAACCATGATTTGCGGTGAAACGAGCAGTTTCTTCAACTCATCGAGGGACTCCTGGTGATCCTTTTCCCACCTGAACTTTGTGTTCTTTCGCAGCAGTTGCATCAATGGGTGTGTTACCTCGGCCAATCCCGGTACAAATCTTCTGAGGTAGGAGACTTTACCGAGGAAACTTTTTAGCTCCTTCGCCGTACTTGGGCATGGCATCTCTAAGATCGCGCGTTGTTTATCCTGGTCCATCTCCACCCCTTGTCGATCAACCACAAAGCCTAGAAACTTCCCGCTTGTTACCCCGAAGACGCACTTCAACGGGTTCATCCTTAATTTATACTTCCTACATCGAGCAAACACCTTCTTTAAGTCGTTTAGGTGGGACTCCTCCTTCTTCGATTTGATGACCAAATCATCCACATAGAATTCTACAAATTTGTGGAAGAAATCATGAAAAATGGCCATCATTGTTCTTTGATAAGTAGCTCCCGCGTTCTTAAGTCCAAACGGCATGACTTTGTACATGAAGTTGCCCAACGGGGTTCTGAATGCCGTTTTCTCTGCGTCCGCAGGGTCCATCTTGATCTGGTTGTATCCCACGTACCCATCCATGAAGCTATACATCTCATGCCCAGCCGTGGCATCTATCAAGCTATCAATGGAGGGTAGGGGGAACTCATCTTTGGGGCACGCCCTGTTCAAATCTCTGAAATCCACACATATCCTTATTTGACTCTTGTCCTTCTTCCCTACTGGCATGATGCTAGATAGCCAAAGGGGATGCTGTATTGGTTTGATGAATCCTGCTGCCAACAAACGCTGAACCTCTTCCTTAATCTTCTAGTCCAACTCAGGTTTATAAGTCCTTGTTGCCTGCTTCACCGGGATGGCTGAAGGCATCACATTTAGCTTGTGGCAGCTCACTTCCGCATCTAGCCCTTCCATTTCGGTATACTTCCATGCAAAAACATCTATGAACTCCCGAATTAGCCCAACCAAGGCTTCTCGTTTCTCCTTACCGAGATCCTTCGCGATGAAGATGGGCCTTGGATCTTCCCCTTCTCCTGCCAGGTTCAACTGCTCCAACTTCTGTACCTGGGGCTTTGGTTGATCTGCCATGTAGTCTGGTTCTTCGGCGACCTCCTCCACGAACTCCTGTATGTTGGAGTTGTCTATCACCATACACTGTCCCTGTTGATCTACCAAGAAACACTCATATAACGGGTCAGCCCCATCCTCGGTCTCTTCGGCCGCCCGCTCACATCGTTATAAACGGTATACCACCTTCCCCTCTTCAGTGACCACCTTCTTGCATTGCTTGTTGGTAACTGTTGCCACGGCCTTCCTCTTCCTTTCTCTCGAAGCCTCAGCGATTCTTCCCCCTGAAAAGCGACTCAGCACGCTTTGCCGTTGGACCTCATGCTCCACAGGATCCATTCTAAGTTTTCCTTTGTTTTTGAGCTGCTTCGTGATACTTTGGGGTCGAGGGATCTCCTGATGGGTTTCTTCAGCCCTCGCCCCTTCGTTATTCGTGACTTCTTTGCTTTGCTTGTTCAGAGGCCCCATTCTATCCCTGATCGAGGGAACCCATGCCCCCTCCATTCTTCTCGTTAGGACTCGAGCATCCTCCTCCAACTCCGTATAAAAGGCCGCATCTACAAAGTGAGCTTCTTCGATAGCAAAAGGCCTTTTTGTAGCCCTAATGGTCACTTCTGTTCCTTTGACATTCGCCTTGGCGCATTGATGATATGTTGAAGGAACTAAACCTTGATTGTGCATCCACACTCTTCCTATTAGTAGATGATAGGAAGTTGCACTTTCTATTACATGGAACTTGATGTGGGAACTCAGATTTCCCATTACAATTCCCACATTCACATACCCAATGGATTTGGAAGATTGGTTGTTATACCCTGAAATTACCAGAGGCATGGGGACCAACCTTTCTTCTGGGATATCAGCTGCGTGGAAGGAGTTGATCGGCATAATGTTAATGGAAGCGCCCCCATCCATAAGCGTTCTTGCAAAACTAACCCCATTGATACTGGCCGTCACATACAAGGGTCTGTTATGAGGGAACCTTACAGCTCTATCTGCATCGCTGAAGGTCACCTCTGATAGGAACTTTTTCACCAGCCTCGCCATGGGTCCCCGCCATTTCAGCGAGGGAACCGCGTCCTTCCTCGCGATGTCTAGAATCGCCTGAGTTATTTCCAGTCTGCTCTCCCTTGGTATCCCCACTTGATCGAAGAACCAAGCGAACTTTGGGGATTTTGAAACTGCGCTGTACTCAACTGCTGCCTCTATTTCCTCGCCCTCAACACTGTATACGTCTTCCACGTCTTTAGCGCTTGCTTCATCGTAGGCTAAAACTATGTTAGCCATTCCTGTGGTGCAACGTTCCAGAGTTCCTTCGAATTCCCTTTGCCTCATTGTCGCCTTTAATCTCCTCTTTCTGCCTCATCGTCGTAGGCCGTTACCAAGTGGGCCCCATGTGCTGGAAGTGGGTTGTTGTTAACATTTTGTGGGGGGATTTGCAGCGTTCCCGCCTTCATGTACTTGTCAATGATTCTTCTTAGTGTGAAGCAGCTCTCTGTCGGGTGCTGGATCTTTCGATGAACCTGACAATACCTAGGATCCGCCTTCGTTGCGTCATCGGGTTCCTCCGAAGGAACGCCTTTTGGCAGGTAAACCGTTCCACCCTGGACCATGGCGTTATAACAACTCACCGCCTCTTCTATCGTGCATGGTAACGGTGGTGGGTCTTCTCTATCCCTTCCAAACTTCCTTTTGTTGTCCTTCTTCGCCGCCTTACCCCCATCTGTTCCTTCGGTGTATCCCACCCGTGGGGGTTGAGGCCTTCCTCCCCCAGGTTGTATCGGCTGTTTGAATATCATATGCACCACCACCGGGTTTGGTCGTACGACCAATGAGATGTTCCTTGCAGATTTTAAGAATGCCGAAAAAGTTCCCTCGCGCGTCTCATTGATAAGATGGCAGATGTACTCCGGGAGTAGTCCTTCGGCACAGATTTGTAATAGTTTGGATTCCTTGGCCTCCTCTCTCACGTCCATAGACCTTTACCTGAACCTCCGAACGTACGCCACCACGTCTTCTCCTGGTCGTTGCTTCTCTCTCCCTAGTTGGGTCAGAGTGAATTCATCCTCTGCTAGAAAGAACTTTTGGACAAACAGCACATGCATCTCTTCCCACGTGGAAACACTTTTAGGGGCCAAATGAGAATACCACGTGTATGCTTTATCGGTTAGGGATTTGGAAAACTCCCTCAACCTGAGTTTCTTGTTGTTGCAATGCGCCCCTAGGTGCTCAATAAAACGTTTAATGTGCTCTTTCGGATTCCCACCCTTCCCTGTGTATTTTTCAAAGATGGGGGGAATATAATCCCTCGGGTAAGGCTCATCGTTGTATTCCTGAGGATAAGGTGTCCTAAAGTCATCATAGACTGAAGCTACCTCACCTATAGACTGTGAGGAAGCCTGCACAAACTTTAACATCTCCTTTTGCATTTCTCTCCTCATTTCCTCCATGGGCGATGGGGCAACCACCAATGGGGGTGTTGGCTGAATGACCGTAATAGTTGGAGCCATCGTTACGGCTGGCGCCGTTGATACTCCAGAGATTCCCATTGCCGGATTCACGACGGAGGGCATGCTTGCCGGGGCTGCTCCCGTTGTACCTGCGCCCGGTGGAAGTGTTGGAGCTGCCCCTGGTGTTACGAAGGAATTGGCGTCAAGTCCTCCTAGCACCGTTGAAGCTGCAGGAGTTTGCAAAAACTCATAGAACTTACTCATGAGGAGGGTCATCTGGGCAGGTCCCAGCCCAGCGCTCGTGGAAGCCTGCGTCACTCCTTGAGCGCCCGTTGTTGTCTGAACTGGGGGCACTTCTATTCGAGGAGCTCCGCTCCTTAAAGCCTCCAACTCCACCGCTGCTTGCTCTTCACTGTGTTGGATATCATCAAAGTTGAGCCTTCGATTAACGTTATCTTGTTCCATACTTCTTCCTTAGAAGAATGCCTCCCTAGCAGAGTCGCCAAATGTAGGAGGGTAGTTTAGATAAGATGGAGGCGTAACCCCTTTTAAGTATGGTTATGGCAAGGTTAGTTAGAGAAACACTAGTGATTTAGCCACAAGACACAAAGAGCAGTTTGGAAGGTATGGAACCCATCTTATACTCACAAATCTCGTGTATAACTCTCAATATAATAAAGAACTTTTAGAAATAACTTGGCTAGAGGGAGAGAGAAGTAAGCACCCTAGATACACCTTGGTAGGCAGGCAAAACATACTAAAACAACTCTCAAGGGTCTCTGTTATGTATTAAAAGCTTCGTAATAAATGACAATGGTGAGTGGATAAGCCCTCTAGTTTGCAATAATTCTCTCTCTGATGTATCTCTAGCAATAACTTTTTGAACTCTCAAAGGATCATCCTCTCCTCAAAGGTGGTTGGGGTCCTTAAATAGCCCCCCCACACCAACCCTGAGGCAACTCAGTCATTAAAGACTATGAAAGACATCCCTCATACTTTATGTCACAACATTAAATGTCTGATGCACTAGTTGTCTCCTACGTCATAAACATTAAATGCCAAGACATGCCTTTTGCCTAACCACTGTATATCAGGGGGTTGTTATTGCAGAGGTGGCTCACCAACTATCTGACAGCCCCAAATACTACGGTGGTTTACTCAAGTGCATGTCTGACATTGTTTAGAAGGCTAATGACATCACCCACAGTAGATGTGACTTTTGAGTAGAGAGTTGTTTGGTTCATAACTTAATGCCCGATGGAACTCCAAGCTGCTCCGCTTGAGGTTCCACGGTCAGGGTCCTTCGGTGTTTTACCAGGTGTATCTAAGATGGTCAGGACAAGCCCCAACGGTGCCCCACTTCTCAATCCTCCAAACCAAATCCCTCTAAAGTTCCCACGGTGAGGTTGTTCGATAGAGCATGAAAGCTCTCCCAGGCTCTGCCAAGACTGGTCTCTCGCGAGTACCGTTCGACCTCACGCCCATTCATTATTCTCGTTACAACATTACAGTCATTATAACTCGTAGTAAATATAAATAAAGCTATAATATGGCAAAGTAACAATAAGCTAAAGTACGAGTTGCCACGCTGAGCTGCCTCACCAAGCTGCCACGCTTGAGTTGCCACGCTGAGCTGCCTCATCAAGATGCCACGCTTGAGTTACCACGCTGAGCTGCCTCACCAAGATGCCACGCTTGAGTTGCCACGCTGAGCTGTCTCACCAAGCTGCCACGCTTGAGTTGCCACGCTGAGCTGCCTCACCAAGATGCCACGCTTGAGTTTCCACGCTGAGCTGCCTCACCAAGATGCCACGCTTGAGTTGCCACGCTGAGCTGCCTCACCAAGATGCCACGCTTGAGTTTCCACGCTGAGCTGCCTCACCAAGATGCCACGCTTGAGTTGCCACGCTGAGCTTATCCTCAGAACACTGTTGCTAATTAGTGGATTATCCCTAATCCCAGGATTACCTTCAGGCCCCCTCTACAATATTATTTCCTTCGAAACTCAATCTTCATGCGATGATGATTCATCTCATGAGTTTGAATTTCTTTCATCCCCATTTTCATTCTCTATTATCACACCGTCACAAGTACCCGATGATTCAGTTTCAAACTTTAATGTTTTAAACCTTTTTGCCGATGAGGAGTACTTGCTCGAGTCTCCATCCACGATCGCATCTTTGCCTTCGTGCACGCCACCTCCCATTCTAATTTCAAAATCATTGGGAGTGTATTCGGATTTTCTCGGTCCCCACATATTTTTGTCACCTGTTCAATCCAAATCCCCCATCATCCCTCCAAAACTTTTAATTGGCGATGGTTCCTTTCTTTCTCCTTGCACATGCCTTCTGTTTTTCAAACGAAATTCATATTTTTTGGAAGGCATGCTTGAGAGTGAGGGTACACCGGTTATCCTCCAAATTCAAATCATTTTTATGATGGATCCTCAGCTATTTAGACGTCTAGTGTACAGTTAGTGTGAAGCCTAAATAGTAGGTTGTATATAGTTAGATTTTTATTCTTTCTTTCTTTTTAATTTTTCTTTCCTTTTTAATTTAGTCTAGTGTAATTAGTTAAATTTTTGTTATTTGTTTTTGCTATTCTCGGTACTAACTTCTTTTGTAGATTCTTTGGACTTGTTCTTATGGGGATCACTCGAATTTTGGGTAATATCGCTCTTTTCCTCTCTTTGACTTGGTTCTTAATTTACATTGAGGACAATGTTAGGTTTTAAGTTGGGGGTGTGGGATATTCTATCCATTTCATTGTTTAGTCCATATTTTTGCTCACATGTTAGTTACTTAGTATGCTTTTCTTAAAAAAATATTTGAAAATTTCAAAAATATTTTCTTTCTTTTTTCTCCTTTATTGGGCTTTTTGCCTTTGTTTTCGATGATAAATTTCAATAATTGCCCGATCCAATAGACAACTCAATGATGCATGTTCTCGATTTTAGAAGTTATTAGACTTTAGTATCGATTATTGATAATATGAATAACTTCATGAATTAAACTTTATTCCCATGAGCACATGCACTTTTATTGCTATATTGATTTGGTTTAAGATTTTTATAACTTGGTAATGTTTTGTTGCATTGTATATACTTACACTGAGTAAGCTTTGTACCTTTCGTCGTTTGTGAGTGTTATACACTATTCTTTCCTCTTTTAAAATGTTGAATTCGTTGGTAATCTCTCTATTCTTTCATTTGACCGTTCATTAATTGAGTTTATATCTTGAAATGTGTTACATGAGAATGATTTTCAAAGTTTGTTTTGACTCCAAAATTGAGTAAACTTTGTGAAATGATTATAGGACATCTTTGTTATATCACCCATATTGACCTTGACCTCACCTTATATGTTTAACCTCGTTAACCCCTTTGAGCTTAAATATTAGCCTTTCGTTTCATAACCCAAATACCATAACCAACTCCAAATTGGAGTTTTATACCATACATATTACCTTCCGTACCTTTGTTTGGAATGTTGCTTGTGATTGAATGATGTTGTGTAGTGTGGTTTCAATTTAGGCATGTGAGAGTCAAAAAAGTAAAGAAAAGAGAGGTGAATAAAGAGAAAGCAAAAAGAAAAAGAAAACAAAAGAGAAAAATGGGAAAAATGAGAAAAGGAAGAAAAAGAAGAAAATAAAAAGAAAGAGAAATTTGTAAATGTTGTATATAGTTCAATAAGCTTTGATTACTCTCCCCGATGATATATCTAATGCCGTTTTGGAACTTGTTTTCCCATTTTGATATTCCCGCATTTTTTCATTATCTCGAGTTTTCATCCTGAACACTTTGAATCCGTACATACATATCCTTCGTTTCGTACCCTTGCTAAACCTACATTACAACCCTATTCAAGTCCTATGTGATATTAGGTTGATGTAATTCAAAAGTTATAATAGTTTTGATAATCTATAAAAATACATTTTGTCTCCTTTAATGAGCGGTATCTTTCATTGAGATTACAGTTTTTCATTTTATATATAGCGTTGTTCGTTTGTGATATGTGCGCGGCCTAGTTTCCATTTACATTTACTCTTTATGCCCGCATGTTCCGTGTGTTACCTCCCTGTTTCGAGTGAATTCACTTGATGAGTGTAATGCTCATGAGGATTGAATATATGCTTGCTTTAATGTTTATCCGGTTTATATAAGTTTTTAGCCAAATCACACCTTACATGTGCTCGCTCCACCTCCCACATTTTAAGGTTTCAATTCTATGAGGTTTATTCTATAATGTTAATGCTTTTGACTTTTGTTTGAATTCGTTCACTTTGCTAATAATGCTTATGAAATCTTTTTCTCCATTGTTGGGCTTGTCGCATGTTGGTTTGGGCATATTTTGAGGAAACCATGTGATGTTTGTGGGTATCATCCCTGAAAACCCTCACGAGATGACACTCGTCCACTAGGGTGACCTAGGGGTTTAACGGTTTATTGCATATGCTAAATGCAATCGAATCGCCCGTAAAAGTGGCCTTATGCTTTTATACCATATTTTTGTACTTATCCTACTTTTGGTTTGCTTGTAGTTCTTGTTGCATCCTATTTCATTGCTAGGGACTAGCAATATGTAAGTTAGGGGGTGTGATAATACGCAAATATTGCATATTTCATCCCTCGAACTGACGTATTTTAGCCACCTCAAGTATCTTATTCCCGATATTTATGCTCGTTAACCATACAAACTCTAATTTATATGTTAACATGTTTTCCAGGGGTTAATTGAGCTTTTATAGGTATTTGGATGCTAAGTGTGAAGTTTAGACGCATTCCGCTTGATTTTCGTACACGATCACACGTTCAAGGGCATTTAGTTCTTTTCACATATTGGGCACCTGTCCCAACATCTCACGAAAGTTGCATTCCTCCTCTCAAGCTTCGTGTGGTCATAAACGGTGCATGATTCCGATTCAGAGCGAAGAAGTTACGACGATTTTAGCAGAAGCGAAAAATAATGAAACCAAAGGAGGGGAGAAGAGACGGAAAAGGAATGCAGGGGGCTCATACCTACTTGATAGATTGATCGATCAAAACCATCGATCGATCGATCTCCCTTTATTTCTGAAATCATGGGAGACAGTGGGCTCAGTTTTGACCATCGATCGATCGACCAAATGGGTCGATCGATCGATCCCCTCTTTTATTGAGATATTTTTCTTTTCTTTTCTTTCTCCTTTTCTTTTATTCCACATACTATAAATACCAATTTTGTTGTAAATATCATATATAAAGTTAGATAATTCATTTTAGATAGTTTAGGTTAGGGTTTGGGTGTTGAGAGCTCTTTTCTTCTTCCTCATTTGGTGTGATAACAATTGGGTTTGTAAGATTGTACTTTTATCTTTCCTCTCCATTAATATGGTTGGATATTATTAGAAGGTAGATAGTTTAGGTTAGGGTTTGGAGGGTGAGAGCTTATTTTTCTTCCTCATTTAGTGTGACAACATTTGGGTTTGTAATTTGAACCTTTTATCTTCCCTTTCATTTAATGTAAGTTTTATTTCCTTTATTTCCATTGTTTTTGTTAATTTACAACCTTTCTAATTTAGGTTTACATGCTTTCTTTACATGCTTTGATTTACTTGCTTTCTAGGTAGATTTATCATGTTTATTTACCTCATTTCTTTACCGCATTTTTAATATGCTTTCTAGCCAATTTAGTCTAGGTTGTGTTTGAATGGAACTCACTCAGGTTGATGCATTAGTTTGCTTTGGTGATGGTGTTTACGAGTCTTTTTCGAGTGCGTTGTCCTAGTTATTGCGGTTAGGATATTTGACGGGGCATATCATGTATGTCCCGTGCTTAGGACCTTGCGTGCGTAATTTCTGGGATATTTGTTGATGCCGAAATTATATTAGGCTTTTATGCGGATTTAGGGGCGTGATAACCCTTGATTTAATTAACTGTCAAAACGAGTCGCATTTGTAATAACCCATCGATGTATCCATTTTATACTAATTAACTCGGGTGAGGGATATTCGACACAACCTGTAGTTTTTACTCGCTTTCTTAATCTAGCTTTATTTTCCCAATCCTAGATTAATATTTCCCTTTTATGAATCTTTTCCCTTTTTAGTTTGTAATCATCTTTTTACACTTTTATTTCGGAGTACTAAATCATATAAATTCTAGCAACTCATCCTTGTGGATTTTCGATACCCAACTTACCGCTGTGCTTGCCTCGCAAGTGTAGTCGTAATTTAGGTTTGTTTGTATTATCGCGGTGAAACGAAAACAACTATTGTGCCCTTAAACGTGCACACCTTTCGTGCGGAAGCACTTCTCCCACACACAAATCACTTCAGTCACCGCCAATTTTGCGGCCACAATGTATTCTCGATTGTCTACCTTCTCACACAAAACTGAGAATCATACACTAATTTGCATAACAGCCCTCTACAAATCCTTGTGCTTGGAGAAACATTGCTTAAGCAATAGAGAAACCAATTGCATTATCACATGCTAATCGTGGGACTTACACTTATGTAAATCATGGGTAGCATAATTCATAATCCTTTGCAAGTTGGACAAAAAATTAGGTGGAACCTTCAAATTATATATTGTGTCTAAAAGAACCTTCCTTTCCCGACTCGTCAAAGTAAACGCACCAGGGTGAATTATTGTCCTTACCCTACAATCTTCTTGCAACCATAGTTGCGGCTTAAGTTTCAACGATTTAAGGTCTTTTTGTGAGTTTTCTCCACCCTTCCAATGACTCCCCCCAAGGCATGTGCCCACAATATGTTCATAGATGTTCCTCTTTTCATGAATCACATCCAGTACATGTTGCACCCGATTATTCTTCCAATAAGGCAAGTCAAATAAAATTGACCTCTTTGACCATGCCTTTCTCGTCTGGATTTCATTCCTAGTTGGGGTCTTCTTATGCTTAACATTCTTAAATTTAGGAATTTTACCTGGCATATTAGGGCCAGAATCATAAGATTTATTTTCAATTTCTGAAGCTGAAATTTTTCTCGATGGTAGCCTATGTTCAACCCCGCCCGATAAAAAATTAGAACCTTTCTTAAATCTTAAACTATGAGCGGGGGGGGGGGGGGGGGGGGGGTAAAAACCTCCTATGACAATGATATACATTTTTTAGCTAGCGGGGAGACGAAGAGATTCAGTCTCCTCTCCACAAATAGGACACCCTATATAACCATGTACTACATAACCGGATAATGGCCTATAAGCTGAAAAATCATGAATTTCCCACATCAAGATTGCTTTCAGCGTAAACTCTTCTTTTATAAAAGAGTCAAATGATTGCACACCCTCTTCCCACAACTCATTTTATTCTTTTACCAAAGGAGCCAGGTAGATATCGATGTCATCATTTGGTGCCTTTGTCCAGGGTATTAATAAAGACATCATCGAAAATTCAGGTGTCATATACTGTGAAGGAGGGAGGTTGAGTGGGTCTAAGATCACTTTCCATACACTCTGATTGGTGGTCAAATTTCCAAATGGATTAAAACCATCTTTTGATATAGCCAAATGAATTTTACGTTGTTCTCGAGAAAAATTGGGATACACATAACTCATTTTCCTCCAAGCTGTAGAATCAACAGGATGACGCATGAGATTATCCCCTACTTCTGGCCTAGCATGCCAAGTCATTGCCTCCGCTATCCATGGTACTGTGAAACCCTCTTTAATCTAGGACCAACGGGAATATATTTCAACATTTTTAGGCACTTTTGAGCTTGTGCCTTCCTTTCCAGTAGATTATACATATCTAGGTTCATCGCATACTGGACACTGATCAAGATTCTCATACTCCTTTCGGTATAGTATGCAGTCATAGACACAAGCATGAATCGATTTTTAATTCATTCCCAAAACTTTCAAACTGTTCTTGATAACATGATATCTATTTGGAAGCATCTTCTGCTTGGGTAATAAGCCCTTTACCCAATTCATAATTCCTATTACGCTATTGCCAGACAAACCGTATTAGGTCATCAAACTTTGCAAACCATGCCATGTAAAGTTATTTTCTCTTTCTCACAACCAGAGTATAATGGTTGGATCGCCTTAAATTTTAAACTTTGATAGTCATCGTCAAGGTTTATCCTGATATCTTCATGAGCACCTGAACCTTGTACATCGTCGGTGACCTCATTGTCTTCCACTTCATGAACAGCGTACGCGTCATCAACTAAATCCTCTAACATATTATGATCTACGTCATCCCCTTCTAAATATATCCTACTTGTTGAAGGTTGTTCTGAAGGTTGCTCGGGGAGAAAATAAAAATTCAATTCCCCGTGAAAACTCCAAAATCAATAATTATGTTGCATACCCCATCTTAACAAATGTAGTTCAACTGTTTTCCACTGAAACACCTTACCATACTCACACCTAGTACACGTACATGAAAACACTTCATCATTATCACATCTCTTTGCGTATTTCTTATTAACACCTTTGCGAAATATATCCTCCACTCCATTTGTCTCACCCATCCACTCTTTGTATTTAGGATATCCCATCACAACTACTACAAACAATCACCTATTAAAGGTAAGAAGCGTATATTTTGGGATTAGCATAAACAAAACTTAGATTTATAGTATGATTTCATTTAATTATGTCTTATTTATATTTTATTTTTAAATTTCAAATTTAAATTCAGTTTATAATATTAATTACTATTTCCTCCATCTCCTCTAAAGGGTGAGTGGTCCTATCCCATTCAAGACCAAAAATTTATGTAATATACTTAACATGTCATTCACATTATTACGATTCGAGAAAAATTCAGCAAAATATCCCTATAGTTTTCCATGTACATGATGTAGATTCGCAAGTGTGAGTGTTATTTCAATTTATCAATTGAAATAACGCTTACACTGTGACACCCCGACTAATTAAATACCGGGTAGCTACTCCTTTATTAAATTAATTCAAAATGCCAAGTTGGTCCAGTTAATAGCATCACTGTTGAAAACATTTTTATGATTACTAACCACCTAGTATTTAAAAAGTAAGTGCCACTTTTAATTAAAGTCTGATTAACATGCAACAAGTAATAAAGAATAATAACACCATTCACCATACGGAAGTAAATAGAATAACCATCACAAAACGTAAATAAAGTCTGGAGGGAAAACTCCTCACTACAATCCCATAACTGAAATAAGTAAATCGAAAACTAAAACAGTACATGCCAAAGTCTGAAAACTGAAATGGAAATGTAACTCTAATAGAAATGGGCAACATGCCCTACAACTGATAGATGATAAATCTGGAATCCAACTGATAGAAGCGTCTACAAGAAAATCCCTGTAGCTTCCACAAACAGCTACAACTCGTCACCTGAATGAATGTCCTATGCATGGTGTCCTTGTGGCTGGGCACCTAAAATGGTTTTACAAAAAAAAATAGATTTGAAAAGCAAACGGGTCAGAGCCCGAATGTGGAATTATATTTTAAAAACCTGCAAGTGCTTTAAAAACATTTAAGACATTAAATGCAAAGTACATGTTAGGACGTACACTCACATGATATTCTCACCTCTCGTCTAACTGTGCACTCCTAACGTAAGTACCCATCTACAACGACACAAACCACTAGCTAAGTGACATCATATCTAGCTACATTATCATAGGTCCTACCCATATTACTCGGTTCTATTAACATTATAACGCTCGTAATTAAGTAGGGGTTTAACGTAAACTCAGATGCTCAATATGCAATATATATATCACTATCAGTTAACTCGCTATCTTTCTCGAAGAAATACCGTAATTATATTCACAACATTAACATGAAGGTTCCCATTAATTAAGTGTATATTATTCACATCATAAATATACAATATAAGCACCCCGAGAACTAAGCTGCGGTGCACACATACTCTGCTATCCATCCCGGTACATCACGTACATAAGGATTACATATTCCGAATCTCTCAGGAATAGTTCACAGATAACAACACCACAAACAATGGAGGCGAACACAGTCACATCACATAGGTCACGCACATACCTACGCTCCTACGATCAGCGGACTTATTAATATCCCAATAAGTCTTTCTATGACCTATGTTCATCAAGGTAACCAGTCTAAATCCGGGAAACACAAGGATTAGAGGGCCCTAAGCGAACGCAAACCTCCCGTGATAGCAAGTATGGTAGGTATGTCATACACACAATTCATATACCAATACTAAGTAAACACACGTCTTAGTAATCCCGTAGTTTAATCGTAGTACATATCGCTTTCTCGTACTAACTTATAATTATCATAATTTATACTATTCCGGTTTATAATCATACGCACCATAATTTATTCTCACGTCGTAGTAGACACTCACGTCTCAATCCAAACCGTCCATCTAATTTAACTCTCGTATATAATTTCCTTCTCATAAATACCCAAAAGTCCCAATTCTATCATTACATCATCATCGGAACGTTATCTATATCCTCGAACAAGTTTACGGGACTCCAAAAATCGAAACAGTCCAAAAAGGCTCAAACTGTCAACTCGTTAGAAGTCTCGTTCGAACGAGACTGTTCGAACGAGATTCCTCTGTCAACTCGTTAGAAGTCTCGTTCGAACGAGGGTGTTCGAACGAGATTCCAGTTCGTTCGAACGAACTGTACCTTCTAACGAGATCTCGTTCGAACGAAGTTATCGAACGAGGCTCCCTTTCGTTAGAACGACTGGTCAATTCGTTAGAAGCTCGTTCGAACGAGTTCGTTCGAACGACCTGGGCAGGGGCTTCTAACGACCTACCAGATTCGTCCCAGCTTTTCCTAAATCTCGTTTTTCACCTTTTTTTCTCCTCAAATCTCTTCTACAATTCGTTCCAACAATGTATTAAGTTCTCTAATCATCCTCAAACATGCTAAGGTGATATACTAACATCTTTTAAGGGTTTAATACATTCTAAACATCATTAAATCACAAGTTTCTACATTTTTCCCCAATTTTCTTCAAGAACATAAACCCTAGATTTTTCTCATCATAATTTCCCAGATTTTAATCCGTTTTTACATCACATAAATATGAAATCTCTGAATTCAATCTTTAAACAATGTTTCTACATGCAAACCTATCCCAAAATTAAATAATAACTTCCAATTTCATGGGTTTTCTTTTAACTCTTATATAAGATTGATTCTCAAGGTTTCTAACATGGAAGAAGCATTCACTGCATAAGGAATGTAATTTAAATCACTTGCCTTGATTTGATTTCTGATTTTGATGTTGGTTTGGTGAAGATTTCTGCAGAATTTCTTCTCTCCAAGCTTCTTCTCCAATGGTGGCTTAAGGTGGCTAGGGTTTGATTTGGGGAACTTAGAAAACTCTTCTAATAACCTACGTAGCCTTCTAGGTTAATATGGGTTGGTTAGGGGCTTAGTGGGTCAAATCCACATCAGATGTAATTAACCAATTTTCGTCACTTTTAATTTCCCAAAATACGAAATTACCAAAATACCCTTTATGATGCCGGTATGGCCTAAAAATACCCTGGAATCCAAACTACACCCCCGGTTAGTGTTTTCTGACTATCTCGACCCTTCCGGACGCATTGGCGCACTCAAAATGACCATACGGTTTATATATTTTAAATTCACTTTTATAGTCAAAATATTACACCGTGACGCGGCGGTCCCACGCATCTCAACAAAATTTCTAAAATGCCGTATATAAATCTCACGACAAATTTTATAATTCCAAATTCATATATAAAAACATGTATGCACATAATCAAATACCAACTCGCATCTCGTTAGTATTTATAACCCGGATTAATTTCCAATTAATACGTATTTAATTAATTAATCCCAAAAATAAATATAGCCAAAAGTACGGGGTATTACATACTTCCCCCCTAATAACTGAATTTCGTCCCGAAATTCGAAACTAGAAAGTACCTGCTAAAAATAACTCTGGATAACGTTCGCGCATCTCATCCTCGCGCTCCCATGTGGATTCCTCGACATTGTGATGTCGCCACTGAAGACGTAATAAAGGAACTATCTTTGACCGCAGTTTCCTCTTGCTTCGGTCCAAAATAGCAATCGGCCCCTCCTCGTAGGAGCTATCCGGCTGGAGATCGATGTCCTCCACAGCAATGTGAGAATGAGCCAGATTATCTCTAAGGTATTTCCTCAGCGAGGAAATATGGAACACATCGTGAATCCGATGCAAATGCTCCGGTAGTCCAAGTCTATACGCAACCGGTCCGATCCGCTCAATAATAGGAAACGACCCCACATACCTTGGTGCCAACTTCCCTTTATTCCAGAAACGCATAATCCCCTTCATAGGAGATACTCTGAGGAAAACCTAGTCCCCCACTTGGAATTCTCTGAAAAACCTCTTCGCATCAGCATAACTCTTCTGCCTGTCTTGAGCTACCCGAATGCGACTCCGAATCAACTCAATCCTTGCCGAAGTATCCTGAATCACTTCCGGCCCAAGCAGTTTGTTGTCCCCCACCTCTAGCCAACATGCTGGGGAACGACAAGGCCTACCGTACAATGCCTCAAACGGAGCCATGCCAATAGTGAACTGATAGGAGTTATTGTAAGCAAACTCCACCAGTGGAAGGTACTGCTCCCATCCACCCCCAAAGTCAATAATGCACATGCGTAGCATGTCCTCCAACATCTGATTTGTGCGCTCAGTCTGCCCATCAGTCTGTGGATGATAAGCCGTACTCAACCGCAATTTCGTGCCCATGGCCTCCTGGAAACTCTCCCAAAACCTCAAAACAAATATCTTGTCTCTGTCAGACACAATATTTAGGGGCACACCGTGAAGTCTCACAATCTTTGAAATGAAGAGCTGGGCATAATGTCCCGTACTGTAGTCAGTCCTTACGGGTAAAAAGTGAGCGACCTTGGACAACCTGTCCACAATTACCCAAACAGAGTCGTGACCCCTCTGCGACGTAGGCAACCCCGTGATAAAGTCCATGGATATGCTCTCCCACATCCACACCGGAATCTCTAATGGCTGTAGCAATCCTTCCGGTCTCTGATGATCCACTTTTACAAGCTGATAAGTGGTGCATTTCGAAACAAACTCAGCGATATCTCTCTTCATACCGCTCCACCAATACTGTCGTCTCATGTCTTGGTACATTTTGTCCCCTTCAGGATGTACCGCGAACCTTGAGCCGTGCGACTCTGCCATCACATCGTGTCGCAATTCCTCACCTTCCGGAACTACCAATCTCCCATTGAAGCGCAATCCCCCGTCTGAGCTGATGGTATAGGACTCGGCTCCCTCTACTAGTAATCGAACTATCTGCTCCTGACAGAACGAGTCATTGGCCTGTGCCCGTACTACCTTCATGACAATCTGCGGTGTAACGGTCATCACAAACATGAAGGAGCGGGCCACTGCATCCTGGTGTCCCAATTCCTTCCACTTAGCCTTCCACACCTCTGCCACCTCATCTGCTGGCCTACGCCTCAACGCGATTGCTACCACGTTAGCCTTACCTGGGTGATACTGGATGTCAAACTGGTAATCCTTCACAAACTCAAGCCACCTACGCTACCGCATATTCAATTCCTTCTGCGTGAACAGGTACTGTAGGGACTTGTGGTCCGTGAACAGTTGGAACTTCTCCCCCAAAAGATAGTGCCTCCAAATCCGTAGGGCAAATACCACTGCTGCCAACTCCAAATCATGCGTGGGGTAATTCTTCTCATGAGGCTTAAGCTTACGGGAAGCATAAGCTATGGCCTGTCTCTCCGGCTGCAATACACCTCCCAGTCCTTGCAAAGACGTATCGGTGTAAACCAAATACTCAACTCCCGGTCTCGGCAATGCTAACACAGGTGCTGAGGTCAATTTGTCCTTCAATTCATCGAATGCCAACTGACAGGCATCACTCCAGATGTATGGCACACCCTTACGAGTCAGATGTGTCAAAGGACCTGCTATCTCTGAGAAGCCCCGAATAAACCTCCTGTAGTATCCTGCTAGACCCAAGAAACTACGAATCTCAGTCGGTGTCGTGGGCTGTCCCCACTCCCTCACCGCTGATACTTTCCCTTGATCAACAGATATTCCCCGGTCGGAAATGATATGTCCCAAAAACTGGACTTCCTTCAGCCAAAACCCGCACTTCTCATATTTTGCATACAACTCGTTCTGACGAAGTGTCTGCAAAACATGCCTCAAATGCTCGGTGTGCTCCTCCTCTGTCTGGGAGTAAACAAGAATATCATCAATGAAGACAATGACAAACTGGTCTAGGAAATCCCTGAACACTCTGTTCATAAAGTCCATGACACTGCTGGAGCGTTGGTCTAACTGAAAGGCATAACCCGAAACTCGTAAGAACCATATCTCGACAAGAATGCGGTCTTCGAGACATCCTCCTCCCTGATACGTAACTGATGGTAACCCGATCTCAAGTCAATCTTCGAGAAGAAAGAAGCTCCTCTCAACTGGTCGAATAAGTCATCGATTCGAGGCAACGGATACTTATTCCGTATCGTGACCTTATTCAACTCTCGGTAGTCCACACACAATCTCAGTGAACCGTCCCTCTTCTTCATAAACAAAACTGGAGCGCCCCAAGGTGAGGTACTCCTGCGAATAAGGACCTGACCTAACAGCTGCTCTATCTGATCCCGTAACTCCCTTATCTCAGCTGGAGCCATATGGTACGGTGCACGTGCTATAGGTCTCGTACCCAGTAGAAAATCTATAACAACGTCTATCTCTCGACTGGGGGGTAGGCCTGGTATCTCTTGAAACACATCCGAATACTCCCTGACTACTGGGATAGAATCTAAAGGAATCACTACCTCCTTAGAGGTATCCTCCTCAATGTAATACAGATGAGCGGTCGATACTCCCTCTGGGCGAGGCATCGCCACTACAAACATCTCTTGCCCCAGAATGGCAAAAACAATGCTCCCGCTGAAGCAATCAATCATGGCCCTATAAGCTACGAGCCAATCCATCCCAATAATCACATCGTGAACATGCATATCTAATACTAACATGTCTGCAGGTAATACCAAACCACCAATCTCTACCCCCACTCCCCGGCATATAAAGAAAATAAGTGACCCACTCCCCAATGGTGAGTCGACACACGTCACTGTGCTCTCTGCCGTGGCTGACAATCCTAAAGTTTTCGCGAAGTGTGTAGATATAAAATAGTGTGTATCACCCGTATCAAATAATACCCGACCCGTAGTGCCATGGATAGGAAACGTACCCTCAATCGCGGGCGGTGCCTGTGGAACTGCAGCCCGGTGGACGTTGTAGACACGTCCATACTGTAGCTGCCCCTGCTGAGCTGGGACTGCTGGAATGGGTGGCGATGCTGCCATCTGTGGCGGTGCGAGAAGAGCGGCGGGAAACATAGGCCTCTGTGGCTCCTGGCGAGCACCCTGCTGCTGCTACTGTGGGGCCCTGCCCTTATCAGGACAATCCTGTCGCTTATGGCCAGTCTTGCAACAAACAAAGCACTTCCCTGGGAAGTTCCCTCCTCTCTGTCCCTGCTGTCCCCGGCCCTGGTGGCCGTTACCGTTCCTCCCTTGGCCCTGCTAGCCCTGGTGAAACTGCTGCCCATTCTGCCCCTGTTGGCCCTGATGGCCGTTTGGACCCTGATGGCCCTGACGGAAACCTCCCTATCCCTGTCTGTAGTTCCCTGACCGGAACCTCTTATTATCCCCCTACTGGGAGCCCTGCTCATTCTGTCTCTGCCCCTGACCAGATTGTGCCCCGCTGGCACCATGTCCTCCAGTCCTGCCCTAATGGCTAGACTCCCCCGACCTCTTACCCTTGGCCATATGAAAACAGTGGTCCTGGCAGTGTAACAATGCAGCGTTAACCACATCAGAATAGGTGGCCAATGATAGGTTCCCTAGCAGATGCTAACGGATCCTCCAAGTCAACCCGTCCGTGAACTTCTCAATCTTCTCCTTCTCTGTTGGTATCTCATCTGGAACGATATTCAACAGATTTGTGAACTCAGCCTCATACTCGGCCACAGTCTTACCCTCCTGCCTCAAACTCATCAATCTCCTCCTCATTTCCGTATGAACAGCTGACGGAAAGTACTTGCGGTCGAACCGCACCCAGAACTCCTGAATCGTGAGAGTATCCCTCTCCTCCATGGTGGTAATAGACTCCCACCACTGTAGCGTAGATCCAACTAGCTTGAAGTAGCTAGCACCTGCTTCTGGACATCCGTGCACTCATACATCCTTAAGTGCCTCTGCATATCCTTCCTCCATTGGCTCGAGACTACCACATCTGAGCTACCTGCAAACTCTGGCGGATGCGCTTTCTGAAAAGCGTCACGTACACATTCCCAAGCAGACGGGAATGCATTTGCCTGTACTGGCGCGGCAACCAGCGCCTGAGGTGGTGCCTGCTGAACAACGGTAATGGCGGCATTTATCGCTTGGGCTACTATAGCTGCAACCTCAACAGCGTTCATCATGCCTTGAACTGGAGCGGGCTGGGGTTCGGGCGTTGCATCCCTGGGAACTCGTCATGCACGTCGTGGAGGCATCTGAAATAAGAACAAAGTTTATAAGTTCGCTGTTTATAAACTTAAAATAGCTGAAGAACGAAGCATACACAAAAAGAGTACAACAATCCTAAAATATAGGGCTCTATATCAAAGAAACTTAGCGAAAACATAATAAGCCGTCAGATCCTAAAGGACACTAGAACCTGATGCTCTGATACCACCTGTGACACCCCGACTAATTAAATACCGGGTAACTACTCCTTTATTAAATTAATTCAAAATGCCAAGTTGGTCCAGTTAATAGCATCACTGTCGAAAACATTTTTATGATTACTAACCACTTAGTATTTAAAAAGTAAGTGCCAATTTTAATTAAAGTCTGATTAACATGCAACAAGTAATAAAGAATAATAACGCCATTCACCATACTGAAGTAAATAGAATAACCATCACAAAACGTAAATAAAGTCTGGAGGGAAAACTCCTCACTACAATCCCATAGCTGAAATAAGTAAATCGAAAACTAAAACAGTACATGCCAAAGTCTGAAAACTGAAATGGAAATGTAGCTCTAATAGAAATGGGCAACATGCCCTACAACTGATAGATGATAAATCTGGAATCCAAGTGATAGAAGCGTCTACAAGAAAATCCCTGTAGCTTCCACAAACAGCTACAGCTCGTCACCTGAATGAATGTCCTATGCATGGTGTCCTTGTGGCTGGGCACCTAAAATGGTTTTACAAAAAAAAATAGATTTGAAAAGCAAACGGGTCAGAGCCCGAATGTGGAATTATATTTTAAAAACCTGCAAGTGCTTTAAAAACATTTAAGACATTAAATGCAAAGTACATGTTAGGACGTACACTCACATGATATTCTCACCTCTCGTCTAACTGTGCACTCCTAACGTAAGTACCCATCTACAACGACACAAACCACTAGTTAAGTGACATCATCTCTAGCTAGACTATCATAGGTCCTACACATATTACTCAGTTCTATTAACATTATAACGCTCGTAATTAAGTAGGGGTTTAACGTAAACTCAGATGCTCAATATGCAATATATATATCACTATCAGTTAACTCGCTATCTTTCTCGAAGCAATACCGTAATTATATTCACAACATTAACATGAAGGTTCCCATTAATTAATTGTATATTATTCACATCATAAATATACAATATAAGCACCCCGAGAACTAAGCTGCGGTGCACACATACTCTGCTATCCATCCCGGTACATCACGTACATAAGGATTACATATTCCGAATCTCTCAGGAATAGTTCACAGATAACAACACCACAAACAATGGAGGCGAACACAGTCACATCACATAGGTCACGCACATACCTATGCTCCTACGATCAGCGGACTTATTAATATCCCAATAAGTCTTTCTATGACCTATGTTCATCAAGGTAACCAGTCTAAATCCGGGAAACACAAGGATTAGAGGGCCCTAAGCGAATGCAAACCTCCCGTGATAGCAAGTATGGTAGGTATGTCATACACACAATTCATATACCAATACTAAGTAAACACACGTCTTAGTAATCCCGTAGTTTAATCGTAGTACATATCACTTTCTCGTACTAACTTATAATTATCATAATTTATACTATTCCGGTTTATAATCATACGCACCATAATTTATTCTCACGTCGTAGTAGACACTCACGTCTCAATCCAAACCGTCCATCTAATTTAACTCTCGTATATAATTTCCTTCTCATAAATACCCAAAAGTCCCAATTCTATCATTACATCATCATTGGAACGTTATCTATATCCTCGAACAAGTTTACGGGACTCCAAAAATCGAAACAGTCCAAAAAGGCCCAAACTGTCAACTCGTTAGAAGTCTCGTTCGAACGAGACTGTTCGAACGAGATTCCTCTATCAACTCGTTAGAAGTCTTGTTCGAACGAGGGTGTTCGAACGAGATTCCAGTTCGTTCGAACGAACTGTACCTTCTAACGAGATCTTGTTCGAACGAAGTTATCGAACGAGGCTCCCTTTCGTTAGAACGACTGGTTAATTCGTTAGAAGCTCGTTCGAACGAGTTCGTTCGAACGACCTGGGCAGGGGCTTCTAACGACCTACCAGATTCGTCCCAGCTTTTCCTAAATCTCGTTTTTCACCATTTTTACTCCTCAAATCTCTTCTAAAATTCGTTCCAACAATGTATTAAGTTCTCTAATCATCCTCAAACATGCTAAGGTGATATACTAACATCTTTTAAGGGTTTAATACATTCTAACCATCATTAAATCACAAGTTTCTACATTTTCCCCCAATTTTCTTCAAGAACATAAACCCTAGATTTTTCTCATCATAATTTCCCAGATTTTAATCCGTTTTTATATCACATAAATATGAAATCTCTGAATTCAATCTGCAAACAATGTTTCTACATGCAAACCTATCCCAAAATTAAATAATAACTTCCAATTTCATGGGTTTTCTTTTAACTCTTATATAAGATTGATTCTCAAGGTTTCTAACATGGAAGAAGCATTCACTTCATAAGGAATGTAATTTAAATCACTTGCCTTGATTTGATTTCTGATTTTGATGTTGGTTTGGTGAAGATTTCTGCAGAATTTCTTCTCTCCAAGCTTCTTCTCCAATGGTGGCTTAAGGTGGCTAGGGTTTGATTTGGGGAACTTAGAAAACTCTTCTAATAACCTACGTAGCCTTCTAGGTTAATATGGGTTGGTTAGGGGCTTAGTGGGTCAAATCCACATCAGATGTAATTAACCAATTTTAGTCACTTTTAATTTCCCAAAATACGAAATTACCAAAATACCCTTTATGATGCCGGTATGGCCTAAAAATACCCCGGAATCCAAACTACACCCCCGGTTAGTGTTTTCTGACTATCTCGACCCTTCCGGACGTGTTGGCGCACTCAAAACGACCATACGGTTTATAGGTTTTAAATTCATTTTTATAGTCAAAATATTACACCGTGACGCGGCGGTCCCACGCATCTCAACAAAATTTCTAAAATGCCGTATATAAATCTCACGACAAATTTTATAATTCCAAATTCATATATAAAAACATGTATGCACATAATCAAATACCAACTCGCATCTCGTTAGTATTTATAACCCGGATTAATTTCCAATTAATACGTATTTAATTAATTAATCCCAAAAATAAATATAGCCAAAAGTACGGGGTAATCTAGTATGTACCCAGAGAACACTAGGATACGACTGCAGAACTTCCTCCAAAAGTAACAAGTTTAAGCCACTAAGAATATTATTATAAAGAAATTATGCTCCCAAACTATCCAAATAGGACAATTCGAGAGATCTCATTACAGAGGTAATGACTCTCGAATGGGTCTAAGGGCTATTGAATGCGTACGCATAAGAACTAGAAGCGTAGTATCTATGCGCACTATATGTAATTTCAAGTATGTTTCATTTAATTATCATAAATGAAACATACTATATATACAAATTAATAATATATTGTTTGTGAAACAAATTAATTTTAGAAAAAAGATGAAAACTCCCCCCCCCCCCCCCCCGCCCATTTGGACAATAATCCTGTGGTCATGCCATTTCCAAAATTAACCAACCCAACATCGGTCCACTATAATCCAACAACAATAGCAACAACAACAACAACAACAAACCAACAAATGTGTATCCCGTACTCCTTTTAATTCATCTACTCAATTAATTCATTTCATCACATCTTATAAATATATCATCATTAAAGCTATACAATTAAAGTTGCAATTAAATCTATATTTTATTAATCAATTTGTTCGTTTTAACTGTCACGGTGTAATATTAATGTTTAACAACTTAATTATGAATTCCAAAACAACAACATCTAATATGTACAATTACTAAAAATCCAAAACATCAATTCAAGATAACTACTTACTAATTCAAAGCCAACAATTAATAAGGGGAATCTAAATGATCCTGACTCATTTAAATCCAGTTAAAGTCATAATTAAATTAACAATAATAACTATAAGTTCCAATTCCAGTTCCTATTATGACTATTCCGTGAGAAAATTTTCAAATTGAACTTCAAGCCTCTTAAACATGGGGAGAATAATTATGTATTAGCCAACAATATTTGGGTATTTATACTTAAGGGTACAACATATATTTTCGTATTTACACATTAATTTCAAGTCCCCAATCAACATTAACAATTAATTTCAAGTCCTAAAGTAAACATCAATTTCAATTCCTAAATCAATATTAATAATTAATTTCAAGTCCAAAACTAAACATTAATTCCAAGTCCTAAATCAACAATTAATTTCAAGACCTAAACATTAACAATTAATTTCAGCACACACCCCCCCCTCCACGACCCATCCCCACCCCCCACCCCTGACCCACCACTCCCCTCCTTCCCCCCACCACACACACATGCACATGCACACACACACACACACACACACATACACACACCCCACCCCATATCCCCTCCCCCCACCCCCTCCCCCCTCCCCCCACCACACACACTCGCACACATGCACACACACACATACACCACCCATATTTATACACACACACACACACATGTACACACATATACACACACATGTACACACAGGAGAGATAAAGAGAGAAAAAAACCTAAAAATCGCTTAGAGAGAGATAAGTCGCTTAGAGAAAAAAAAAGAGGGGAGTAAAAACAGTGGGAAAAAAGAGGAGGGAAGGTATTTTTACTGACTAAGTTGTCATGGACCTGTAACAGTCTTTGATCGTGATAACTTTATAAGCTTGTCACGGTCAATGACCGTGATAAGTCTGTGACAACTGTACTTGTCACAGTCATTGACCGTGACAAGCCTTTGTTACGGACTTGTCAAAATCATTAACCACGACAAAAAATGCTTGTTTTTTTGTCACGGTCAATGACCGTGATAAGGGTTTCCAACTGAAAGGTATAAATTTAGCCTTTTTGGTGTAGTGAAAGTTGTTCAACTTGGAAGACTGATAGAATCTTATCAATCGCCCCATGCTATATCACATGTACTGGATTGCTAGTACTTGCATTCTTAGAATTGTTGTCGTTACCCAAGATGGTGATGACCTACCCATTGGTGAAGAACTTCAGTTTTTGATGAAGGTAAAAAGACACACCTTTGACACTACGGAGCCATAGGCATCCAAGCAACAGATTGAAACAAGCTGAGATATTGATGACTTGGAATTCAATAATAGGATTTATATGGCCATAACCTACTGTAAGATTTATGGATCCCATCACTTATCGACGGGTATTATCCTAAGTGTATACTACGACAGAGGTTGTTGCAAGATCGCTCACTTTAAGTCCCAATCATTTAAGGGTCCTCAATGGGTAAATATTAAAAGTTGATCCATTATTAACAACATAGAGCGGGATAGTCTTTCCCATGACTTCAACGGAGATATTAAGAGCAAAGTTGTGGTTTGGCCCAATCTTAGGGATTTCTTCTTTGGATAAAGAGAGCATCCTAGTAGAGGTCAAAGATCTGTCCATATTCACTACTTCTTCTAGCGTAGTTGAACAAGGGAGTGCGGGTCTTGTGAGTATCTTGATCAGGGCATTTTGGTGCAGTTGGGAAGACATAAAGAGTCCTCACAGAGTGATTTTATCTTCGATCTTCTTCAACTGATTGAGGATATTACTCTCCTCGAGGGTCATTTCTAGCATAGGAAGATTCTCATCACCCTTTCCCTTAGCAATCGCTGATGGTTGTAGGTTTCAAACATGGTAATGCTTCCCTGACCTGGTTATATAGTTCACAGACGAGGGAAAAAACATAAACCCTATCTCCTCATTAATCTCGTGTTATTCATCCACCTTGTTGATCTCTCCTAGTATCACCTCAAATGATATCATTCGACATATACTGACTATCAGGCTAGTCTTTTATGGACTTTGCTATTAATATGAATCATTGAACTCGTCATCCCATCTGGTGGAAACAACATTATCTTCCCATGAAAAATTAATACACTCTACAACCTCAATGGCCTCTTTGTATAGATCCTCTCATTGGACAGGGATATGTATATGTGAAGGGACCAGGGGCCCTTGTAATTTCAAAGTATCAAGTAGCTCGAACATACTGTAAATATCACCGGTCTATCGAAATAAGTCTGCCATTATCTGGATGACATCATCTAGACTAACTTCATCGATTGGTACCACCCAATTGTCTAAATCTCGAGCCCATTTTTGAGCTTCCAAGAATAGTGCACTGAATCTCTGGCAGTTAATGGTCATCTATGAGGGAAATTTCAGCCCAAACTTTATGAATTAGTTCAATACTTCTCAAAATTCCATATCATTACCTCCATAATGGATACAAATAACGATGCATGCTCTAGTAAGGAGTGACAGAGCTTGATCGGTAAAACTACTAGGGTGTAGGAGAAAATATGGGCACACTTGGAGAGTTTTGGGAGAGTATATTTCTATGATAGGTAATTTACTTGGTACAATTTGGGTAGATGGGTCAAATTTTGGGTCTTCTTCTAAGAAAATGACATTTTTATGATTTAGGAGTGGATTGTGGGTAATGTTTTGTGTAGGATTGGTAGGTGGGGCGATGACACCCCGATCAATCAGACCTTGGATTACATTTCAGAGGTGGAAACACTGGTCGGTGGTATGGCCGATAGCTTGATGAAAGTCACAATAGGCATATGTTTTGAAATTTTTGGGAAGTGGGTTTGGTAATGGACGAGGTTACAATGGCTTGATAAGGTTTCATCTTAAAAGGGCCTGGTAAACTTTAGAGAGGGAAGCATGAAGTTTGGTGTATTCTTTCTTGACTGGGTTAGGGAGGCTTTCTCGTGCCCATGAAGTGGCAGACTGAGAGATGTTGTTGATCGTTTAAACTGAGGTATTACCAGGATGTTCATACTTTCTGGGAGTGAACTGTCCAGATAATTTCTTCGGTTTAACTTATGTATTGGCAAAACCTTCTTCGATTTCCACTCCTGCTTCTCAGAGGGCTCAAAAATGCATGTAGTATTATCCTCCTATAGTCGCTCGGACATGGGGTAAGAAGTGTTTCTTTATGATGCTAATTTTCTCCTCTTCGAAAGGCTGGTTGGTCATGGTGGTTTCTTTCTCTCTCCACTTTATTATGAAGTTATTTACTGATTCTCCATGGTTTTGTTTGAGAAGTTCTAAATCAATGTGAGTGACCTTCAATTCTTCGTTATACTTGTACTATTACATGAATTCGTGGGAAACATCCTCCTAACTGTGGATCTTGGACTCTCCGAGGGATAAGAACCAACGGAGAGCGTTATGTTTCAAAGTTTGTTGGAACATTTGGGTCATTATTTCCTCAGAGGCATCTATGACAGTCATGGATTGATGGTAACTTTGAAGATGAACAATTAGGGGTCCACTACCCTCTAATTTCTCGATGCTGGGCATCTTGAATTTTTTCGACAACCTTATTTTGGGATACAGAGACATGTGGGTGCAGTCCATGTAATTTCCATAGATTCTCACTTGATCAAAATTCTTGGTAAACATCTTGAGGTCTTCCTTGACCTTTTTTAATTCTTCTTCCTCTGGATCAATAGTCATGGGTAAGTTAGACCCTGGCTAGGCAAGATTCGACATATGGAGTTGGTATAGCGGCAACCCATTAACAGGAGGGGCACGGGGAGTGTGCTAATATTCCCTAAGAACCTAAATAGGCTAGGGTGAGGCGAGGTAAGAGTACCTCGATCTCTATGGGAATAGGAACCCAGTTTTATTTCATCTCATGAACCTCGATTTGAAGGTTGACTATCTTGGCAATGAGTTGGGTTAGGACTGTCATCAAATCCTACTGCACATTCGATTTTTGGTATGTGTTCTCCATGAAAAGTGGATGAACATGGATTACGGACTCAGAGGAACTGAGGGACCTGATGGAGCCTCAGGGAGGTTTGATGAAAGATCGAAGATAATAGGGAGCTAGGCCAAGGGTCGAGTATGCGATCAACCTGAGAAGGGGAAAAATTGAATTTATTTTTTTAAAGAGAAATGGGAAAAATTTTATCTTTGAAAAGGAAGGAAAATGTTTTTTATTAAAAATTAAATTGGAAAGGGAGGATAAAATGTTTTTAGGAAAAAGGGAGCAAAAATATTTTTGGTATAAGGAAGGAAAAAAAACTTTTGGTATTTTTAATAAAATAGGGAAATGTTTTTTTGACACTTTTGGTAAAGAAAGAAGGAAAAAACGAGAGTCGGGTCTCAGCATGATTATTATTAAGTTTATTATGTTTTCACTTATATTAGGTTTACCTCAATTAAATAAAACGTCAGACAGGACCCGAGCCTGGGAACATAGGGTTTGAAAAATATGTAAAAATACGATTGGACTTGTTATCAGGATCAAGGGAAGGGTTTCATTTTAAAAAGGCAAAATCATGCGAAAATTTGGGTGGCATGTCGACCCATTATTTTGACAGAGGTTTGGGTAGAAATCGAAAAAAGAATATGAGAGCCCTAGGTTTGATGCCTATATAAAGGGTATGCAGTTGTTGGGTTAATTGGTAAGGTTCCTCCTTTAACAACCATCGCTTTTGAGATCCTATTTTATATTTAATTTGCTAGATATAGTGATTATATATAAAGATGTTGATATGTGGAGTAGGTATTAATTTGAGAAAGGAAGTTAATATCTACTATGATGTTGCATATTTACCGTATGTAGAGGTGAATTTCGCTATGTTATGTTTTGTAATGTCATATGATTTAAAAATGACATTTGGCTTAAAATGAAACCGGAACCTAAAATGAATTAAAAAAATCTCCAAATGATAATTTGGAGGGTACCATTAGTTCCGAGAGGTTCGATATAGTCAAATTATGTGCCATATTGTATTTCGAGGTTCCGGGCACTTTTGACTGGTAGTAACTTAAATGAGTAGTTGCGTATTATTTTGCCGCGTATTTATCACTTAAGCTAGAAATTTGGACTCAAGCCACGATTTATGTCTTGAACTAAGTCACTATTCCCTTAATTAGATTGGTAAACCTAGATAAAGACAGAGAAGAAGAAACCTTGGGAGAAAGGGAGAGATTGAAGCTTGGGTGATTCTTCTTGCATACAACTTCATCAAAATCTGAACTTGCAAGCTTAAGGCAAGTTATCTACTTGCTATTTTATGATTTAAGTAGAGTAATTAGCATTGATAGTTATGGTTATGTATGGTTTATGGAAGTTAGGGTTTTTATTTGATTTATGGGCTCTAGATCCTTGGAAGTTGAATTGATATGATTTTGAGGTAAATTATGGTTGGATGATGTATTTATGACTAGTTGGTAGCATTAAAGGATAGGGATTTGAGTTGGTTGAAGTTGGGTAGAATTTGGAGTCAAAGACTCCATAAACAAAACATGGAATTTCTACAGAACCGAATCGATTCGGCCTGGCCGAATCGATTCACTGTGAGACAGTTTCCAAGCCTGGGTTGTCCGAATCGGTTCGATTTATTGAGTTAGAATTCTATATAGTTGAAATTTTTTCCAAAATTCCTAGAAATTTCACAAATTGTAAAATTCCTAGAAATTTTCCAAAATTCCTAGAAATTTCCAAAATTCCTAGAAATTTCAAACAAATTGAAAATTTTTGAAAAGTCCAAAAATATTTTTCTTTCGAAATAAATAAAGATTGGAATTCAAAATTTTAATAAATATCATTTAAATTCGGTTTAAAGTATCAAATTGTAAAAACATAATACACAAGGCCGAAATGGACCAAAGATGGAAATTGAGCGAATGAAGATGACTTAACAAATAAATGTGGAGATTAAAAAATCCGGTGAGATTCAAGACTTTCATTATTGTGAGTTTATAAATCAATTCGAGTTACTTGTTAACTCAAGGTTCTTTTCAGCATTGTAATAAGTCGTCGAGGATCTCAATTCTTTCACTTTGACCGGTTATGGAAAATGTGTGTGATATTGCCCTAAAAAAAGTGTCAAATAGACCTCTAAACTAAATTAATCTCAAGACGCATATGGTAACGCAATTAGTATTTTGAACAATGAAGTAGGCCCTCATTTGTCACCCAAAAATATTGGCTAGAAAAAGTAGCGAAAAAATTATCCTTTTTGTAAACAAAAATTGAATGGGATCACTTAGGGTTAATTCAGTGGTAATTAAAGTGATGTTCAGGCATCACATTTTATTTGGTAGATAAATTGGAAAAATAGAATTCTATGCCCATACATGGAGATTTTAGAGGCCTTTTTGAGGTATATAAAACCTTGGGACCTATTAGATTTTGGGAGATTGTTCAGAGAATACTTCGGGACCTAATTATATGATGAAATTGAATTAGAAAGAATTCAAAAATAAATGTTTCAAGTAAAATGAAACACATGAGATTCATGGTAATGAAAATGAGAATTTAAATTGGTAATTGTTAAATTACTTAAACACACCTCTCTAAATGCTATCATAAGGGAATCTCGCGCATGAGGTGATGTCCCCTGACTATTGAATGCAGTCTGACTATAGTCCTCGACCATATGCGGGGTTTGTATATGTTTGTATAACCTTTCTAACTCAAGTGGGACTTGAGGTATGTAAATTGCCATATGATATGAGATGTTAATTATATTCCTACTAAGGAATGGAAAACGGAAAGATATGATGGAACTATATTCCTATTAAGGAATGAAAAATGATAAGATGTGAGAAGAATTGAGATTTAATTTTATTTCTCTTGCTTAATTTAATAACTTTTAGAAACCTATATAATTGAATCATCACATTTTATGATTAGGTTATTAGATTCTCATTCACATTATTTATGATCCATTGTCCATATCTATCATGTTTCTTACTCTTATGGGAATCATATATAAATCGGGCCCTGACCCGTTCATTTTCCATGTCGTGTATGTTGTTATATCCGCTCAGGTGCTCTTCCGCAAGGGAGCCCGTAATGATTTTTTCCACTCTTATGCTTTTGACGAGCTGTATGGCCTTGCGAATTATTACAGGATGTTTTTTAGACGCCTTCATTTTTGGAATCTAGTTATGATCGGGTCTTTCCTTCGGGCTAGTGGCCCATCTTTTGTACTTGTTAATGGATGTAGTATTTAAAATATTGAATTGTTGAAACACTTGTAATGTAACTGTGGACCAACAGATTATTCGGTTCTTTTAATGTATGTTTTATTGATATATATCTATATGTTTCCTTAAAATTCCACTTTCATCAGATTTGGGTTGTTTAATTTATTTCTTAACTCTTTATCAAAACAAAATTTTGTTAACCTACTTTCTGATTTATTGAGTGGTTTTCCCATATACCTATTCTATTGTTATGATACTGAAGATGATATCCATCCAAGATTCCATTATGTCGAGGTATCGGGCTGGCCACCCCTTATTTCGGAATGTGGGTTGTCACAGATGGTATCAGAGCATCAGGTTCTAGAGTCTTTTTGATCTTTTTGGACTTATCACGTTCCACCGTAGCATTCTTTGACATAGAACCTAATGTTAGGAATTCTTTGTTGCTTATGCTTACGATCTTCTGTGAAATGGATTGTTTTAAGTAGAATTCTAAATCTATTGTTTCTCCATCTCAGATGCCGTTTAAAAGAGGTTGCCCGGCAAGACGCAATAGGGTCTTAGATGTGGACGTTCGTCCTCCTCCGCCGCCACAAGGAACATTCAATGCCGAGAATGTGGTGAATATAGTGGCTCAAGCCGTTCATGCGGCCATGAAAACAGTGACCCAACAAGCGCCACAGGCCCAACAAAGAGTGCCAGATGCCCAAGTTCCTACCGGACCTTCTCCATGGGAGAGAGCTAGGGAATCTTTTCTAAAGGGTCAGCCCCCGAAATTTGATGGGAGCTCGGATGTTATAAAGGCGAGTCAATGGAAGAAAGATATACAATGCCATCTGCGTATGGTGGAGTGTGGTGAGGACAGGAAGCAAGTCCTTGCTACTTTTAAACTGGTTGGGTCGCATTACACTGGTGGGAGTCCGTGACTACGCCAGAATAGAGTGATACAATGTAGATCTCTGAATTCTGGGTTTTGTTCATCATAAGTACTTTCCTCCCGCAATTCAAGGGGAGATGATAAGAAGGTTGCAGGACCTTGTACAAGGGGAGAGGTCAGTAGAGGAATATGAGGAGGAATTCACCCGGTTGGCAAGTTTTGTTCCGGATGAAGTGACTCCCGAAGAAAAGAATGTTTCGAAGTTTATGAGAGGGTTGAACTGGAGAATCCGACAACACTTGTTGGGTAATCTGGCTTTACAGACTTTTGGGGATGTGATGAATGTAGCTCTATTACATTGCCAAGAGCATAGACTATTTTTGCAAAGTGTCAAGAAGACCTCCGTAGTGGGGCAAGCGAGAAGGCCGAGAGGTAGTGGGAGTGGAGGAGGAGTCTTTCCCTCATCCCAACCTTCGGGCAGTAAACAAAAAGAAAGGGATCCCTAATAGGGGGACTTGTCGAAGAGGTAGCGTTTTGGTGGGTTTAATTCGGGGAACCATAATAATAGGCACGGTCAGGGTACGCCACAATAACAAGAAGGACGTGGTGGTCAGGGAGGTAGAGGCCAGCAGGGCCAAGGGGTGAATCAGTTTAGAAATAATCGTGGTCGAAATGCCGAGAATATGATTGGTCGATGTTTCTAATGCGGGGAATCGGGTCACTATAAGAAGGAATGTCATCAGTTGATTGGGGGACAGTTTCCTCAAGCCCCACAGCAGCCGTATGTTCAGTTCCCTCCACAGGTGCCTAACCCAGTTGCTCCTCCACAACAGGGTCAGTTACAGTATGGTAGGGTCTACCATATTCAGGATGCTATGATTCCTCCAGCTCCGCCTGCACCGCCAGCCATTGAGGGTAAGTTCCTTGTTAAGGGACATATGGGTCGTGTTTTATTTGATACTGGTGCAACGCATTCGTTCATTTTTAGGAGCTTTGCTCAGACCACCGAGTTGATTAAATCTGTTGAAAGAACTTTTACTAGTGTGGAGTCATATATGGGTGATGGTTCACTCATCTTCTTTGTTTGTAAAAATATAGAAATCTCTCTCAAGAATTTATGCTTTGAGGTCCATTTACTCGTCCTGGACATGGTCGGGTATGACATGATTTTGGGTATGGATTGGCTTATGAAATATCATGCTATAGTAAATTCCTACAGGAAGAGTATAGTCTTCGTCGTTCTGGGACAAGAAATGTTCTTGGTAGTTTTACCTCATTTAGAGGGGAGTACTAGTACTTATTTGTATTGCATTGCCGAGGAGACTTCTAGGGATGTAGTTGTTCCCTTGGATTCCATTCCGGTGGTGAAAGATCTTGAGGATGTTTTTTGAGAAATACCGGGTTTGCCTCCTAGCCGTGAGATTGAGTTTGTGATCAATTGAGCACTGGGAACGAGGCCTATTACGGGGACTCCATATCAAATGGATCCTATTGAAATAAGGGAGATAAGAGATCAAATTCAAAAGTTATTGGAGCAGTGATTTATTCGGCGTAGCACATAATCGTGGGGTGCTCTAGTGTTGTTTGTTAAGAAAAGAGATGGTTCTCTCCGATTATGTGTGGACTATAGAGAATTGAATAAGGTCACCATCCGGAATAAATACCCTTTACCTCGTATCGATGATTTGTTTGATCAACTTCGAGGAGCAACGTATTTCTCCAAAATTGATTTGAGGACGAGGTATTTACGGGAGGAGGATGTATCCAAGACTGCTTTTCTAAGGAGGTACGGGTCCTATGAGTTTTTGGTTATGCCCTTTGGACTAACCAATGCCCCCGCTGTATTTATGGATCTCATGAATAGGGTGTTTCGGGATTTCCTGGACCAATTTGTTATTGTGTTCATCTATGACATTTTAGTCTATTATCGAACAGAATCTGATCATGCTATGCATTTAAGGTTGGTCCTATAGAGATTACGGGACCATCAACAGTATGCCAAGTTCGAGAAGTGTGGATTTTGGTTACATGAAGTACAGTTTTTCGGTCATGTGGTGACGTCCCAGGGTGTATCGGTGGATCCAGGCAAGGTAGCTGTGGTGAGGGAGTGGGGTCAGCCCACGACACTTACCGAGGTTCGTAGTTTTTTGGGTTTGGCGGGTTATTACCGTTGGTTCATCAAGGGTTTCTCTCAAATAGCTAGCCCTTTAACAAATTTGACCCGGAAAGGGGTGAGCTTTATTTGGGATGATTCTTGCCAAGCTGCATTTGATGAGCTTAAAGATAGATTAACTTTAGCTCCGATCCTTGCATTTCCAAAACCAGGATTGGAATATCTAGTCTTCACCAGTGCATCTCTTCAAGGATTAGGAGGTGTACTTCAGCAAGAGAGACGGGATATCGCTTATGCTTCCCGTAAGTTGAAGCCCCATGAAAGAAACTATCCAGTGCATGACTTAGAACTAGCCGTGGTTGTCTTTGCCTTGAAGATATGGAGGCATTATCTCTTGGGAGAGAGGTTTAGTCTTTTCACGGACCACAAATCGCTACAATATTTATTTTCACAGAAGAACTTGAATATGCGACAGCGCCGATGGTTAGAATTCGTGAAAGATTATCAATTTGATATTTGTTATCATCCGGCCAAGGCAAATGTTGTAGTGGATGCCTTGAGTAGGAAGCCTGATGGAGAATTAGATGAGGTTTGGAAAGGTAAATGGAAGGAACTCAGTCAAGAGGATTTGGTGGTGAGAGCATTCATGTCGGTAATAACCGTTACTCCTACCATTGTGGCAAGGGTGGTAGATGCCCAAGGAAGAGATAAGTGGTGTTAGGACCATATTCGTCGATTGCTGTCCGAGGGAGGGGAGTCCTACTCAATTGGTTCTGAGGGTGGATTACGCTTCAATATAAGACTCATTGTTTCGAAGGAAGGAGATTTGAGATGGGCAGTGATGGCTGAAGCTCATGGGTCTAGGTTCACGGTTCATCCTAGCGGGGACAAAATGTATCAGGACATGCACTGTCAGTATTGGTGGCCAGGTATGCAAAGGAATATTTTGGAATTTGTGGCCCAATGCACTACTTTTCAACTGGTCAAGATCAATCATCAAAGACCGACAGGATTGTTCCAACCGTTAGATATCCCGGTGTGGAAATGGGAAAGCATATCGATGAATTTTATCACGGGCTTGCCAAGATCACAAAGTGGATGTGACTCAATTTGGGTGATTGTCGACCGCTTGACAAAGTCGGCACACTTCCTACCCGTACGTACAGATTTTTACGCTGCTCGGTGTGCCCTCTTATTCATCGAGGAGGTGGTGAGACTCCATGGGGTGCCTTTGAATATAGTTTCTGACCTAGACAAAATTTTCATTTCCCACTTTTGGAGGAGTTTCCAAGAAGCGATGGGGACCGAATTGAGGTTAAGCACTTCATACCATCCTCAAACAGATGACCAAACTGAAAGGGTAAACCAAATGTTGGAGGATATGCTTCGCATGTGTATGCTTGACTTCAAAGGTAGTTGGGAACAATATCTCCCATTGGTTGAGTTTTCTTATAACAACTCTTACCAATTCACAATTTGAATGGAACCTTATTAAGATTTGTATGGGAGACCGTGTAGATCACCCGCTTGTTGGTTGGAAGTGGGTGATAATAAATTTCTTGGACCTGAAGTAGATCACCCGCTCGAAAATTGAATTGATTCAAAATCGCATTCGGATAGCCCAAGACCGTCAAAAGAGCTATGCTGATGCGGGTCGATGACACATGGAATTGGAGATTGGGCACCAAGTCTTGGTTCAAGTGTTGCCCATGAAAGGCATAAAGTGTTTCGGTAAGAAGGGGAAACTTGCGTCGCATTTTGTTGGACCTTTTCCAGTTATTGCAAAGGTGGGTCCAGTGGCCTACCAACTTGCTTTACTGGAACCATTGCAACAAATTCATGATGTATTCCATGTTTCCTCTCTAAAGAAGTATAGGATATGTGAATGTGCGCTTTGGCACATTCCTTTCGAGTATATTGATTTGCAACCCGATGTTTCATATAAAGAACAATCGGTTGCTATTTTAGAGCATGGGGAGCGTAGATTAAGGTCTCGTGTGTTGCCCTTGGTGCGGGTTCAATGGAGTCACCATAACGCAAAGGAATCTACATGGGAGCGTGAGGATGACATGCGGGAAAAGTATCCGCATCTCTTTATACAAGCTACGCTTAAATTTTGGGGGCAAAATTCCCTCATAAGGGGGGGGGGGGGGGGGGGGGGAGTATGTAACAACCCTCGCTTTTGAGATCCTATTTTATATTTAATTTGCTAGATATAGTGATTAGATATAAAGATGTTGATATGTGGAGTAGGTATTAATTTCAGAAAGGAAGTTAATATGTACTATGATGTTGCATATTTAACGTATGTAGAGGTGAATTTTGCTATGTTATGTTTTGTATTGTCATATGATTTAAAAATGACATTTGGCTTAAAATGAAAATGGAACCTAAAATGAATTAAAAAAATCTCCAAATGATAATTTGGAGGGTTCCATTAGTTTCGGGAGGTTCGAGATAGTCAAATTATGTGCCATGTTGTAATTCGAGGTTCCCGGCACTTTTGACTGGTAGTACCTTAAATGAGTAGTTACGTATTATTTTACCGCGTACTTATCACTTAAGCTAGAAATTTGGACTCAAGCCACGATTTATGTCTTGAACTAAGTCACTATTCCCTTAATTAGATTGGTAAACCTAGAGAAAGAAAGAGAAGAAGAAACCTTGGGACAAAGGGAGAGATTGAAGCTTGGGTGATTGTTCTTGCATAGAACTTCATCAAAATCTGAACTTGCAAGCTTGAGGCAAGTTATCTACTTGCTATTTTATGATTTAAGTAGAGTAATTAGCATTGATAGTTATGGTTATGTATGGTTTATGGAAGTTAGGGTTTTTATTTGATTTATGGGCTTTAGATCCTTGGAAGTTGAATTGATATGATTTTGAGGTAAATTGTGGTTGGATGATGTATTTATGACCAGTTGGTAGCATTAAAGGATAGGGATTTGAGTTGGTTGAAGTTGGGTAGAATTTGGAGTCAAAGACTCCATAAAAAAAACATGGAATTTCTGCAGAACTGAATTGATTCGCTGTGAGACAGTTTCCAAGCTTGGGTTGTCCGAATTGGTTCGGCTCGTTCGAATCGATTCGGCAATTATGCAGAAACTCACTTTTCCTGGTCGAATCGATTCGGCCATTCTGAATCGATTTGACTTTAAGAACCCAATTCGATTCGGCTAGTCTGAATCGATTCAGAAAGCCTATTTTACTTTATTTTTGTTTTAAATTTTAACCCTTTCTTTAGGATTATGACCTAGGACCCTTCTTGTAAGAAGTAAAACTAGGATTTTAGAGTTTTAGTCGAGTTTGGTCGTTACCCTATAGTTGAATGGGATCACTTGGGGTTAATTTAGGGGTAATTAAAGTGATGTTTAGGCATCATTTTTATTTGGTAGATAAATTGGAAAAATAGAATTCTAAGCCCATACGTGGAGATTTTAGAGGCCTTTTTGAGGTATATAAAACCTTCGGACCAATTAGATTTTGGGAGATTGTTCAGAGAATACTTTGGGACCTAATTATATGATGAAATTGAATTGGAAAGAATTCAAAAATAAATGTTTCAAGTAAAATGAAACACATGAGATTCATGGTAATGAAAATGAGAATTTAAATTGGTAATTGTTACATTACTTAAACACACCTCTCTAAATGCTAACATAAGGGAAGCTCGCTCATGAGCTGATGTTCCCTGACTATTGAATGCAGGCTGACTATAGTCCTCGGCCATATGCGGGGTTTGTATATGTTTTTGTGAGCTAGTGAGGTAATTCCGGGTGTGGTTATGACTCACTCGCAAGCATATGGTCACTTCCCGTCGTGCATTAGGTGCCCAGGTTGTCTTGTATAGATAGGCCCTGGAAGATGATAGTCATTTAGGAGCGCACCCAGTGGGGAAACTCGGAGGGGCGGTCTTAGAAACATTATATGTATAAGAATATAACCTTCCAACTCAGGTGGGACTTGATGTATGTAAATCGCCATAAGATATGAGATGGTAATTATATTCCTGCTAAGGAATGGAAAACGAAAAGATATGATGGAACTATATTCCTATTAAGGAATGGAAAATGATAAGATGTGAGAAGAATTGAGATTTAATTTTATTTCTCTTGCTTAATTTAATAACTGTTAGAAACCTATATAATTGAATCATCACATTTTATGATTAGGTTGTTAGATTGTCATTCACATTATTGATGATTCATTGTCCATATCTATCATGTTTCTTACTCTTCTGGGAATCATATATAAATCGGGCCTTGACCCGTTCATTTTCCATGTCTTGCATGTTATTGTATCCGCTTAGGTGCTCCTCCGCAAGGGCGCCCGTTATGATTTTTTCCACTCTTATGCTTTTGACGAGCTGTATGACCTTGCAGATTATTACAGGATATTTGTTAGACGCCTTCGTTTTTGGAATCTAGTTATGATCGGGTCTTTCCTTTGGGCTAGTGGCCCATCTTTTGTACTTGTTAATGGATGTAGTATTTAAAATATTGAATTTTTGAAACTCTTGTAATGTAACTGTGGATCGACCGATTATTCAGATCTTTTATTATATGTTGTATTGATATATATCTATATGTTCCCTTGAAATTGAACTTTCATGAGATTTGGGTTGTTTAATTTATTTCTTAACTCTTTATCAAACCAAAATTTTGACAACCTGCTTTCTGATTTTTTGAGTGGTTTTCCCGTATACGTATTCTATTGTTATGATGCTGAGGATGATATCCATCCATGATTCCGTTATGTCGAGGTATCGGGCTGGCCACCCCTTATTTCGGAATGCGGGTTGTCACACCTCCCTTTGGCACGACTTCCACTATATATGTCTTTCTTTTGAGGGCAATCGGTACGTGTGGACAAGACATTTGATATGCTTGAGTGTACATTAATTGCCTCATTATATACCTCGTTGGGACTATACGTGTGAGAGCGAATTCGATATACTCGATGCACATGAATGAGTTCCCTACAATATACCTCCCGTGATGACTTCGGTCAAGCGGTATGATCGGGGGGAACCGTTTGATGTACGTCAAAGATACTGGGCCAATGGAAGGTGAGAGTCATATCACATAGGCTAACTTCGACCTGCAAAACCAGCGCCCATCACAAAGTAACCCCCATTTACGAGACAAATTTTGGTCAATAACCAAACTCTTTGGTAATGTAGCGTGCAAGATTCATGATTCTTGATTGGTACATTATGGAGAGCGTATCTTTATTTGGCATGATGAGCACCATACTAGTGGGGAAGAATGTACAAGTATAAAGAGTAAATCTAATATGGAGCATAAAGATTATGCTAAGCACATATATGTGACAATGAGTGATGTGTATCTATCTACAAGTGAGCGTGTGGTAATCAACCTAAGCATGGATCAACAAGTGGTGTGTGATAAGTGTGAGTGAACATGGATATATACAAGTGTGATAAGTGGAGGTGTGTGATAGTGACACCTAAGCATAGATATTCTAAGTGGTTTGTGAAAAATGTGGATATAGGTGATCCTAGGTGCACATAGTGTGAAGTGCACATGTATAATATCTAAAAGTGTGTGAATGAGTATAAAAATGATGTATATATGTGCAAGAAATAATAGAGGAGAAAAAGGGAACATACAGATAGGTATACTCACACAAGAATCAAAACAAAACACCTATCCAAATAGAGTCTAGCCCTCTTATATATAAATTCCCAAGTGAAGTCGTCACTATGGCCATGCCGATCGCGATGTGTGCCCCCTTTTCCTCTCTATTTCCTTCTTCCCAAAGGGGGTGGGTAAATAAAGGGGGATGAAAGGTATCACTCCCTTTGTGATTTGGGAGCGCTTTGGTCGTCGTCGGTGTGGGGTGAATGTAAAGAGCTGGAGTTGCCAGCCTATTTTGCACAAAACAGGCAAAAGAAAATTTCACCGCCTCAAGAGAGTGTCATCAAAGAAAAACTGATGCTTATAAAACCAATAGTTCAAAGGTTGAGGGCAAAGTTATGGAATGGGAAGGTCTTAGGAACCCATCCCTCCGTTTTGATCTCTCATGGGCTTGTGTTAATATTTTCCTTTATTTCTTTGTGAAGTGTGTGTGCATGTATATATAATGGAGATCAGAATCTCCAAACTCATACCATAGAATAAATAGAGTGAGATCATCCATAGGATTGTTCCCAAGATAATATATATCTAATATACGATTTATGCATTTATCATGATATTGATCGTTATGATGGAATGATAATATGTGTTGGATAAAATTCTAACACAATCCATTGATCCAAATTGGACATGGGTCATACAATTAGAAAGGTCATTCATAGACCTTTAAGAGACCTTTGGACCACTCCTAGGTTCAAGAGTTGACTTTGGGTCAAATATGGCTCGAAAGCGCACGTCGATCATTTGGACGGGAGATCATCGAACAAAAACTGATCATTCATCCAAATGGAAAGTTAGATTCATGAACGAGGAAGACCACTGGAAAGGTTAGGAAATGTACCAAAGAGGTTCGCTCGATTAAGAAAGTTGACTTTTGTCAACCGGGGCCCGAAAGCTCCTAGTGACCTCTCGGAGTAAAACGGATCATTCGTCCATACCAGAAGTCAGAATCGTGCATGGGGTGGACCATTGGAAAGGGTATTCAATGGAATTCAGAGATTCATTCAGTCTCATTCGAGATGAAGAGCTTACTTTGGTCAAACGAATCTCGGGAGCCCCCAGTGGCACCCGAATCAATTTTCAGGGAAAATGAATCATTCGTCTGAATGGTTATGATGTTTCACGCAAAGGGAAGATTGTTAGAAATGTGTTTGAGTGCCCTTTGAAGATTAAAATAAATTATTCACTAATGATGGAGTTGATTGGGGTTAATTCAGGGCCCGCGAGCCCCAGTGGCTTCCAAATTGATTTTCAGTAGTAAAATGTTCCGTTTGTCTGAAACGTTATGTCGATTCGTGCATGGGGAGGACTTTTGGAAAGGGTATTCAAAGACCTTCAGAGATTCAAAGAGATTTCACTCCGACAATAGAGTTTACTAGAATCAAACGGGGCCCTAGAGCACCCAATGGCCTCTAGATCAGTACTTGGAGTATGACCCAGGGTTTGTAGTGAAATGAGGATGTGTTAGGGACCTAAGGAGAGACTTAGGGGGTCGTAGAATGCGATGTCTACTAGTATTGGGTATTGGTATTGAAATTGAATTTGAAATTGGTATTGGGTGTTGGGATTGGGTATTGGTATTGAAATTGAATTTGAAATTTATATTTGGGTATTGGTATTAGGTCTTGGTATTGAAATTGAATTTGATTGGTATTGGGTATTGGTATATTAAATTGAATTTAAAATTGGTATTGATATTGGTATAAATTGGTATTGGTATTGGTATAAATTAAAATTGGTATAAGTTTTAGTTCTTATTCGTACTTTAAATTAAATGAAACATACTTTAAATTACACAATTAAATGAAATCTCACGAATTGTGATAAGACATAATTATATAACATATACTTTAAATTACACATAGTTTGCATAGATACTAGCCTTTTAGTTTTTATGCATATGGATTCAATAGCCCTTAGACCCGTTCGAGAGTCATTACCCCTGTAATGAGATCTCTCGAATTATCTCGTTTGGACAGTTTGGGACTGTATAGTTTATGTATAATAATATTCTTAGTGGATTAAACTTGTTACTTTTGGAGGAAGTTCCGTTGTCGTATCTGAAGGTTTTCTGGATACATACTTGATGATGCAATGTTAAGTGTTATTTCAATTGATAAATTGAAATAATGCTTACACTTGCGAATTTACGTCTTATACTTGGAGAACTATGGGGATATGCTGCCGAATTTTCCTCAAATTGGAATAATGTGCGTGAGTTGTCAAGCATATTATAAAAATATGCAGTCTTGAATGAGATAGGACTACTCACCCTTTAGAGGAGATGGAGGAAATATGATTTAGTATTATAAATTAAATTTTGATTTCAATTTCAAATAAAAATTGAATTTGAATTTGAAATTGAAATTGGTATTTTGAATTGAAATTGAAATTGAATTTGAGATTGGTATTAGAAATTGAAATTGTAATTGTAATTGAAATTGAAATTGGTAGTTGGTGTTTGGTATAATGCCTATTTGATTTTTGGTATTTAATTCTGAAATTGAAATTTGGTTTCTCTCTTTCTTTACAGCAGCGGCCACCATCTCTCTCTCTACAGACATTTTGGTCTCTCTCTCTCTCTCTCTCTCTCAGAGAGAGAGTTTTCAATTGTTTGGGATTCTTAAATTGTTGATGATTGGTGAATTTAAACATTTAGATGACCATTGAGTTGGTTTGCCCTAGGAATTTTTAATAAAAGACAATATTATTTTCATTGTTGTTTTGAATTTTTGAATTGTTGTTGATTGGTGGATTTGAACACTTAGATGGACATTGAGTTTATTGGCCCTAGGCATTATCTAGCATTTAGGGTTGTGAAGCAAAATGAAACATAACAATATAAAAATCAAATATTAATAAGACATAATCAAATGAAACATACTATAAATTTTATACAACAAGTAATAAGTAATCTTGAATTCACATGAGAATGCATGCCTGCACGTATACCGCAAAGCAAATGTTCTATAACAAGTAACGAGGATAAAAGGTAATAACGGAAACCGCAGTAGATAGCCCATGTGTAAATTTACATTTAGTCAACTTTTTATATAACACTTGCTTCGGGGGGTGCATGTCTGCATGTATTCTCATTTGAATGCATAACATAATGGTTTTGTAACATTTATAACTAATTTAAATTACATATCGTACTCATATATTCTAGCCTTCTAGTACTTATGCATACGCATTGAATAGCCCTTAGACCCGTTTGAGAGTCATTACCTCTGTAACGAGATCTCTCTAAATGTCCCATTGGGACAGTTTGGGACTATATAATTTCTATATAAAAATATTCTTATTGGCTTAAACTTGTTACTTTTGGGTTAAGTTCTGATGAAGTATCTTAATGTTCTCTGGGTACATACTAGATGATGCGATTTTAAGTGTTCTTTCAATTAATAAATTGAAATAACACTTACACTTGCGAATCTATGTCGTGTACTTGGAGAACTATGGGGGCATGCTGCCGAATTTTTCTCAAATTGGAACAATGTTCATGAGCTGTTAAGTATATTACAGAAATATGCGGTCTTGAATTGGATAGGACCACTGAGTCTTTAAAGGAGATGGAGGAAATAGGAATTATATTTTTTTTATAATATAACACCGAAAGATGAGTTGTCAATCTTGTAGTAAATTATTTAATGGGAACTGAATGTTCACACTTTTCTTCAATGGGAATTATTTAATGGACATCCCCTCCAAGACATTGAAGCAAGGGTGCTCGTCACTCATGTGGTGTCTGAAAAGAAGAACTCACCTTTGTGGTTGCATGAACAATGAGACCTTCAGCGAATTAAGCGGTGTGTCAATGCATATGTCGTGTGGCCTTCCTTCCTCCTCCGACCTGCTCAAGACCCTATGCCATGACATTATTTCTATTTATTTTATTTGGATATTAGATTATATTAATATTTTTTTTAATTTAGTACATGTTGGTTTGGATACAGATATTTGTATTTCTATTTTATTTGGATATGGATTATATATGACATGATTTGGTACATTCTTTATATTTTATTTGGATATATGTTGTTTGGTCAAGTACAATTTTGCTATTAGAGGTACAAACATACTATTGGCCAATGTCCATACTGCTTAACCGATTTTTTTTAAATTCTATCCAAAATTGTTATGAACTTTGACCTTGACAAGTTCATGACAAAGAAACTTGTCATGAACTTGTTATAGTCCAAAACTGTGACAGTTTAAGTTTTTATCAGTTTGATCGTGACAAAATTGTCAAGTTCAAATAATGTGACAAGTCCGTGACAACTCTAATTAACTTGTCATGGTCTTTGATCATGATAAGTTTGTGACAAGGTCAGTTGTCACCTCTAAACTTGTCACGGTCAAAGATCGTGACAAGTTTGACTTGTCAAGATTTTTATCGGGACAAGTTGGGAGTTTTGGTGTAGTGGCTTGTTATCCTCCGTATTGTTTATAATTTTTGTCTTCTTCCTCTTCTCCTAAAACTCATACTTTTAAATTTCTAGTTTGATGCTAGGAAGAAAGAAATAGTCTCCGATGAATTCAACCTATTCACTGATTTAGAAATCTTCTGGAAGCAGGCTATGTCCTATTGATTGAGGAAGATCTAGGGGTGGCTCGGGCCAGATGCCTCCGACCAAGTGAAGGAGTATTATGTTCATGTTTATTTTCTTTTGGATAGAGTAGTGGCAAATAATGCTGCATGTTATGAGATGACCGAGCAACTTTAGAAAGACCAATAATTTTCTCTATCCTTGCTTCATTCTGACCATGAGGCTAAATATAAGGTGTGAGTGAAAGATGGGGCTTTGACAAGAAGGTACAAGATTTTACTTCCTCCATGAATAAGAAGGAACTGACATTGAACTAAGAAATTGAGAGTGCTTGATCAATTGTTGCCCTTTTGGAGAAAGAAAATATTTCTCTCAGGAATGAGCTTGACAATCTGAAGAAATTCGCTAACACTGGTCCAAATGAAGGGGCGTCATTTTTGGAGATTGAGAATGACAGGTTGTTGGAAGAGTTATTGGACTTGTAAAAGAAGAAAATAAGGTATGACTAGTCTTTTAGGAAATTTATAGTCATTCGACCGACCATTGATGAAGAAAGAACCAAGGAAACCTCAACCGACCAAGCTGCAATGCTCCAGGAGAATAACAAGGCCATCAAAAAACTTAAAGATAAGGTAGAATGAATTAATTTTTACTTCCATAATCTACCCAAAGTTCTTTGGATGGACGGGTATGATGAAGCTTCGACTTACATGGATAAGCATATGGAACATGCCAAGAATGAAGGATATACTTGGGGTTAGTTGAACCTACTTGGTTTGCTGAAGATTCCTATGCATGATGAACTGTGTATTTGGCATGACCCAAGGATGTTGGAATATCGTGATCCTCCTTTCTCAATTGACATTAGTTGGATTCCTCCTGATGCCATTCCTAAAAAATTAATAAGAATGGGGACTATGGTCTTGAAGGAGAAGATGAGTATGTTTGCCACCAATATTTACTAGATCAATCGAGCAGTAGCAAATGCTACAGACCAAGGGAGTTTAGATCCACCACTCGGCCGAGCACTCTTGATGAGCCTTCTGTTGGGATGAGTAAAGCCGAAAGAAAGAGTCCAATAGGATATACATTGTACTTTCATTATTTTTCGATTGTAACTTCAAACGTTTGGAATAAAATGGACTTATTTTTCAATAACTACGATTATGATATATTTTTTTTTTATTTAAGCTTTGTGAATGAGTTTAATCAACTTGTTGACTAGGTAACCTACATGATGATTAATTAATCAACTTGCTGACTAACTAATCTTCTTAAATGTTAAAGGTTTGATTCATGGCTGAATCTATTTGTAATGCCTTAGATTCGACTAATTTCTCTTAGATAAAACTCTAAATTGTTTTGTTAAACTAAGTTGTAGCATTAGTTATCAGTGGATCCCAAGTGTATTAGGAATGTATAGTTATGCCTGCGTTTTAACTTAGTCGGGTAAAATCTCTTGTGTTTGACTTTGAATCTTACATGAAGTTTTACTAATTTATTGTTCGTGATTTTTTGAAGACGAGATCAAATATGAAGTTTTAAAAGATAACTTTCTAAAGATGGGAAAGTGTTTGAATTATTTACAATTCCAAAGTAAACTTTTTTTTAGTTGGAAAAGTTTAAACCAAAAAAGAACTTTTTAACATTTGGAAAAGTTTGAATCAAAACTTTTTTTGTTGTTGAAAAAGATTAAATCAAAACCAAAAGTTTGAATTAAAATTATATAAAACCTTTTAATTAAGGCGGTATCACCATACTCCGAAAAAAAAATGAAGTATAATTTAGAGAAATGAGAATTTTCATTAAATTGAATAACTTGTTAGTTTAAAAAAATTATGGGTAATATTTGCATACATGGTCGGCGTTTCAAGGGATCTTGAATTCTTTACCATCCAATGTCTCTAAGTGAAACGTTCCTGATTGGATAACTGTCGAGATATGGTATGGACCATGCCATTTGGGCTCCAAATTGTTACTGTTCTAAATAACTTTTTTAATCATAGGATCTCCCTGTTTCAAGATGGCCATCTTAACCCTTCAGTTGTAGAACCTAGCAGTCCTTTATTGATAAGTAGCCATCCGAATTGCAACATCCTCCTTGACTTCATCTATTATATCGAGATTTAGTTGCCTATCACTCTTAGGGGAATCAAAATTTAGTACTCTATGAGTCAGCAGACCTATTTTAGCTGATATGACTACCTCACTGCCGAAGGCTAGCATATATGGAGTCTCTCTTGTTGCCTTCCTTGGCGCAGTATTGAAAGCCCAAAGGACGCTATGCAGCTCATTGATAAATTTCCCCTTAGCATCATTCAACCTTTTCTTCAATACATTGAGCAAAGTTTTATTAGTAATCTCTGTTAGATCATTGCATTGTGGATGTCCAGGTGATGAATGTAATTTCTAAATTTTGGATCGAATGCATTTACCGAAATCACCCTTTTTATTTTATCCAACTCATATTTTCGTTCAAACCCACGCATTCAACACATGCGAACACCATGTTAGAAAATACTCATTTAATCTTTGATAAACTTTTAAAACACATAATTGTGTTAATTATGGGTTTAACCGCTTAGGTTGCTTAATCACCCATTTTCCCTCTTGCTTTACCTTTTTTTTTACTTTAAGGACATTAATCAATTACACATTTACCTGTATATTTTAACCTTTACCACATATTGATTAATTCCTTCAAGTTAGGTTGTATTAACACATTTCACCTCACAACCCATTTCTTGATATGTTCCTTATTCCTTTATCTTTTTTCAAAATCTTCCAGATAGTGTATACTTCAACAGGCTTCACATCGCCGGCTCTGAGCACCATATGCTCTAGCTAGTTGTTTTCGGTTTTTCACCCTAGGGCTCCGGGCCTTTCTTACTTATGCCGATGTGATTCGAGTTCATTTTTATGTGTTTTAACATTTTGTAAATGTCGACATTATTCCTTCTCTCCTTCATCTGACCAAAGCCAAAACTCGGGGTTTCACCCCAATTTGTGTTATACTTTGAAGTTATCGTTTCATGTCCTTTACATTTAAATTTAAATTTTATTCCTGAAATCATATTCATTTTAGGACCGCTTTGCGTAATACCCTTTCTTATATTTTTATTTCATAAAAATGCTCCACTTTAAGTAAAATTACCTCTTTACCCATTTTTCTCCAAAATCACCTTTCACTTAATTTTCACGAGTAATAATTTCTCTCAAAACACTATTAAGTTCCCCACACCAACTTCTTAAGTGTTTCAACACATTTTCACACACTTAACCTTGGAGTCATATTTTTCTTAATTGAAAACATCTATATTCCATCATTTTCTTTCCAATTTCATAAGTGTCACAATATTACTAAGTTACACATACTAACTTTCCCATGTTTACCCATTAACACTTATTCAATAACTTTCTTAACAATTTCCCAAATCACACATTTCTTTACTTTCTTCATTCAAGAAATCCATTTAAAATTAAGGTTGCTTTTATAAGAAATACCCTTTCCTTAATTTTACATGTAGTCTTACAACTTTGTGCTTATCATACTTTTAACCCCCTTTTCACAGACTTTAAAGACACAAATTTCTACTTTTCTTATTTCATGTTTAAACCCAAAAAAATCTTCTTTAAACTTGTTTATACAAATAGTGCCAAAATACTACAAGTTTATATGCACGAGGGGATGGACTTCAAACCTTAAAATAAAATTAAATGGGTTAAAAATATTTTTCATTCTAAAAATACATCATACTTACAAAAATACATTTTTAAGGCATAAAAGACATTTAATTTTTTCAAACTCAACATATGTATATTTTTCATAAAATCTTAATTTTTGCAAGAAATATTATTTCACCAATGCTTACCAAATAAATTATTATTTCCAAACATTTTATTTCATAAAATGTTTTTAATCAATTTTTCTAGAAAATACACCATTTTCATAAAATATCAACTTTTAACATTTTAAAACTTTGAAATATTTATTCATTATTTATTTTCAACAAAATAACATTTTAGCATCATTTTTATTTCATAATTTTTTTTATTATTTTCTACACATTAATTACCTCATTTAATCAAATGCACCCTACTCATGTAATCTAATTATAAGAGTACAAATATGAAAATAGAGTCTTATACTAAGAGTAAGGTTTTTTCTTCTCTAATAGCTCCAATGGTGGTAGAAATATTAATGTAGGAGGAGCAACCCCCACTCCAAAGGTCACCTCAAGGGGTTACCAAATGCTCCCACCAAAATGCTCCAAATTGTGCTCCTCCAACTTCGAGAAAAACCCACTTCAAACTCCATGAATACCCATCTTCATCTTCTCTAAAAACCCCCAGATATTCCTCCAAAGTTCATAGCTCTTCTATAATGGTGGAAATGGGTAGTGTAGGTTTGAACATAGTGGAATACAACATAAAATTGTGGTGGAGGGTGGTGGTTTGTGGTGGGAGGAGGTGAAAGAGCACCACCTCTCTCTCTCTGTCTCTCTCTTCTTCCATGTTCCCTACCAAATAACACCAAATAAATCACACAATCCCTTATAAAACCCTTTCAAAGGCCAAAAATTGAGTTTTGCCCCTTCTACGAAGACCCGAGCTCGACAATTGAAAGATCGAACGACCAAAATCGTGACAGCGCACAAGAGCAGACTGGATTAAACATTTTCAAAAGAATTATCTATCTCGTTCGAAGTATGGTTAACGCTACCCTTCGCGCGACCTGCCACTGTAAACCACTACAATTTTGCTTAAAGCCTTGCTTCTCCAACATCCATCTCGCTTCTAACGACACAAGGATTTTGTGAGAATGACCCCTAACAGTCATTTGAACGAATCTTGTTCCATGATTTTATTTATTCAATTTTGACCCATAATTCTCGCAAAGTCTTCTTTAACTCCTCTTTAGAGTAATTCATATATATTTTAACTGAATTGTTGGAACAAGGTATTCAATATATGAGTATGGAAATCTCTACACATACTTAGAGTTAAAGGGGTTATCATGAAATGATATCAATAGTAGTTAAACAAGTACGCGAAAGTTTACTATTAAAGAGGTAAAAGACTTACCTTGTATTGAGTAGAGCAGTCTTATTTTGATTTATTCTTGGTTTCTTTGTCATATTCGCTACGATTTTTAAGATAAGTGTTACTAAAACTAAATGTTACACTCTAAACATATCTTGCTTTGTAAATAAACTATTATTGGTATTTGGGTAACGAACTCAAATTTATACATGTATTGGATCCGAGTTATAGTTTCTATTTGACGGTTATAATTTATTGGAATGATTTTCTAGGGAAAAAATTAATAAATTAATATTTTAATGGTTATTTGGGTCCCTTAATTGACACAACGACCCAATTTTGACATTGTAAAAAATAGTGTCGAATTAAAAATATTTATATACAAAAATATTCTACTCGATACTACGATTCCAATGGTATGTTCTGTGTATTTTTCTGAATAATGGTTTAAAAGATATAAATTTTAAAATTTTAAAAATGTGACATTTTAACATGTATATATATACGTAGCTAATTTTATTTCGGATAATAATACATTATTTTTATTGGAGTTTAATTTATTTTGTTACGACACACGCGTACCAATATATATACACATAGGTACCTATATCTACACATAGGTACCTATAAATATACATATAGGTACCTAAATATACACACGTGTACCTATTTACACTAGTACTTAAACACATACCTACATACACGCACTGTTTGGTACACACACACGCATATGTATATCAATACTAGCATGGAACTCGCACGACGCACGGGCGTATTATAAAAAAACTTATTTAAAATATATTTAAAATAGTTATAATAATATAAATAGATAATAATTGATAGTATTTGTAAATATGTCGTGCTTAATATTTTGTGCTGAATGAGTAGTATACAAAATAAAAAGTGACGTTTTTGGCAAAGACATCAAACTTGATTGAAAATACACATGATATAATGTTCACGGAGGTTTGCAATTTATTTTTATTTGAATTTAAAAAATTCAATCGGTAAAACACACACACAAATTACTGTATACAACATTTGAACATCTGCTTATGGAGATAATTTGAAATAAGAGTCTAAAACCAGGGAACAAAATGATTTCAAACTTTATTTTAGAAGGAAAAACTAAACGATAGAACCTAAATGGATTAGACATTCATAAATATGTACTCAGTTTTTTTTCATGCTTACTTTTGCACTCTCCGAACAATATTTTACATAAATTGAAAAGGACAATTATTGGCTTTTACAAATGTTTAAAAAGCTAGTGGTTGACGAAAAAATAATAGAAACAAAATAAAATGTATTATACAATAATAAATAGAATTATAACTAAAACACTTTCAACAAAATAAAATAGGTAAGATGAAAAAATTAATTTACGACCCAAAGTGAAATTTTTACTTTGATTTTTTCTTTCTTTCATCCCTAAAAGCATCAACATGATTATGTTGCATTGTACTATAACAAAATATGCTAGCTAATCTTTCTTTAAGGACGAAGAGAATATTGTTATTTTTTAATAATAACATAATTTATTTTGCTCCAATATTTTAGTAACAAACTCATCACGCTTCATCATCATGAGATTAAATTAAAGATAAATAACCAACGATGAATGATCACTCCAGGTGAAATTAAATTAAAAAAGAATGCATATGTATCTATCTAGACAACTTTGGGAGATTGATATGGGGCAATGGGGTTAAGGGAAAGACTAATATTTGGTAGTGTCTTGAAGGGCTGATATCTTATTCTCACAGTCTGTAGTCTCTCACCTCATCCATCCCTCAAAAGTGCATTAATAGACATGCTTATGGGAAGAAAAGTATAAGTTAAACTTCATCAGTGAATTTTACCTTCAATAAGGCATTTCATAAAATGGGATACTTAAAAGATATGAGCTTAAAAAAAACCTAAAACTTCTTATTGGAAAAAAATGAGAAAAAAAAAATTCTTAGATAATTGTTTCGGTGAGAAACCCTTTAACGGTAACAAAAAAATTCTTATAGACATTTTATCATACATCTTACATACACAAAATGAGACCCATAAAAAGGCCTATAGATATGTCCGGAAAATGTATCGGATGAAACTATTCATTCTATCATCATTTTTTAACTAACATTAAGAAACCATATAGGGCAGTAAAAATTAAAAATCGAAATGTAGGAGGTGAATAATTCTTATAAAAATCATCGACACAACAAAACAAATGAAAACATCAATGGTTACTAGCAATATTTCGTCTGTCCATACTCATGTACATGGCCTTTATTTTTCTTCCTTAAGCATCCATTACAATCTCATTTCTATCGCGGTACCAATTTTTGAGAATTGTTTGTGTATCTAGTGCATCTCCAGCATCCTCTACAACCTCATTTTCTGGTACCATTTTTTTCTTCTAATCAACAATCAACTTCCTCTTGTTTTCTATTTCTTTGATGATGACATCTTTCTTATCAAGAAGAAAATTGGTTGTTTCAATTGACTGGTTTTAGTACCCTTTTGCCTAAGGGGCTTCTTTTTTGCCCAGTCATAGAACTCATCATCGTCACTCACACATTCATCTGCATCCCCTTCTGTTGCCCCCTTTAACTTACGATGTCATTATAAGATGCTTCCACGCCATGGAATCAACTCACCACCTCGTTGAAACCTCCACAACTGCATCAACATCATAACCAAAAATTTAAACTTGGCAAATAATCAGAGTTGATGGGGGTAGAAAAGATGCAGATTTTCTTCTATTCATCAATGTACCATGACTTCCACGATTCTAGGATAGTACACCCATTTTGATCCAGATTGTACTGGAAACTGTTGGCACCATTGTAGATGGATCAAGACTTTATTGCTATTTTTGAACATGCGCCATAGGTCTCATGAGTTTTATAGGTGAGTGAGTCTAAGGGTGGAAGATTAATTGGTGTCTTCTTGGATGTTCCTTATTTAGGAGGTGAAAGGCAACAATACTTTTAATAAGAGAGAAAGAGATAATAAAAGAGAAAAATGAGAAGAAAAGGAAACGTGTAGATATGGAAGAAGAAGAAGAGGGAGGAAATTAAGAATAGAAAATATGCATGGGAATGAGGAAGATGAGAAGTTAAAACTAATTAACACCAGAGGGTAGAAATGATAATCGTAAAATTATAACTCTCTCTCTCTCACAAACATTATGAAGCCTAATTAAACTATATTTCTATTGTTTTATAAGCCTAATTAACACCAGTTTATGTGTGTGTGTATTCAATACACACATTGTATAATGCCAAAACGTCCATAGTTTTCAAATATTTCATAGTTGGTTCTTATATCCAGTTTCATTAATTACACAGGTAGTAGAATCAATACCTCCATACTTATATATATACTAGGGTGTACTCGTGCCGATGGCACGGCGATAAATTTGTTTATGTGATAAATTTGTGCCGATGCCGGTGCCAATGCCGATGGCACACTCATAATTTTATCCCGGTGCATTTCTAATAGCGACCTATCTTTAGTGATATATCATTCAGATTTAATAGTTTATATTCTTAATTGTTTTTCTAGTGACTATTTTTGTATATTTTTTTATGTGTGGTTGTATTAATTACATGCCACTTTATAATCTAAGGTCATTTAAACTTAACTTCACTTTTGTCACTTAATTGTTCGACCGATTAAAATATCTGACGATGTTACAAAACCATTAGTTTGTTTCATCTACTTCCAAAACTGCCCTTATAACTTTATAAACATTGAAGTTGAATCTAAATATGATTTTTTTATTACTATTTTATAATATACTTAACATTATTAAAAAATATGTGATTTGTCTTGCCCCCATATTATTTTATAATGAAGAGACCGCTCCCAAGTCTCAAACTCGGGACCAATCGTAGCTTGAACAAAAGCACTTGCCATCGCTTCAAGATATGACCTCTATATATGTGATTTGAAATGCCAAAATAAAAATAATATAAGTTCAAAAAAATTCATGAATATTGAATGCTCATGTGCAGATTGTAAGGTGACTCAAGATAGTAAAAAAAATACTCTTATTTATGGTATGTTTCAAGATTATGAAATGACCATGAAATATGTTTATTTTTAATTTTTCAACAGTAATTTGAAACATGCAGATTTGATTTAAATTAATTACTAATGATTTAAACTTATATTTAATATTTGGTATTTATTAATGTTTAACATTATTACCATATAGTATGTGCTACATAATGTCTTGTAGAAGCACAAAAGTTAATATTCAAGTTCTTTCTACCTCGAGTCGTGTGCTTAAAGTTAAATCTAGGTTTTATATTGACAGAGGGGTCCCGTTGTACACTAGAGAGTCAAATTTCTTGGAAAATATACTCTATTATGGCTAGTGAGATTTTGGAGTAAACCCTTACTTGAATGTGACGTGTGAAAGGGAGAGTAGACAAAGAAACACTATGGTCCCATCAGTTTTGACACAAGGATATTAGTTTAGATAATCTTAAAATTGTATAAAAAACAATCTCTGTTTTATAGTTAATATTTAAAATAAGCTTCAATCCTCCTTTATAATTTTAACAAACTTAGGAGTGAATTCCATCTAGTCTTGACATCGGATAGCGCATTTTTAACAAACTTAAGTTTTTTTATTTTTAACTAAATATTTGTGTGCATTTAATTTTTTTTCTTAACTTTTAACTAAATATATGTCCTTTTTATTGAGCGATAAAAAACATTAAACCCTTTTTATTTAAAAATCACTCTAATTAGAAATAAGGACCTATTGTAAAGTACCCTTAAATTAAATCATTAATTATTTCCTTTACACATGGAAATCTATGTAAATTGAATCAACTATCATGTTATTTCAAAAGAAAAAAAGTAAAGAATCAATTTACTTCTCTACAAAAACGATATTATGAACTCGTTGTTTTTGCCAAATCTAAGATAGCATAAGAAAAGGGAAAATTATGGAGAGTGTTTGAAATCGAATTTCCAATGGAAAAAGGGATGTAACATGAACTTGATGATAAACCTTTCCTTCACCACCTCCTCTTATGAACTAAAAAAAGAAGAACGTTATAAGAGTTTTAATGTTTTTGCACCAAAAATTTGCAACACAAATATTTGAAGAAGAGAAATAGCACAAAATTCCAATTGATGTAGAAATTCCCATATGTTGCACATTATATCAATCAAACAAAACAAAATAGAAACCATAATAATAGCAAAATTAGTATTAAATTTTAGCAATTATAACTATAATAATGGTGTTCGGCACTCATCACACTAACGTTTGAGAAAAAAACGGGTTAACTGGCACTTGTTTTTATAAAAACTTATCTGTTACAATTATAAAATACAAAAAGAAGGAAGAAAACAATCTAAACCTACTAAATGTTAATACATGTTACACGATTAGATAGGAAGGGAAAAAAAAGGAAAAAAAAAGCAAACCACCACTTCTTACACCGCCCAACATGGGTGGAAAAATGAAAATAGAAGAAGCCTGTGAGTTTTAAAACTCGGGTAAGCAATCAAAGTAGGACATAAAAAATAACCCACTTGAAAAATTAATTTTGACCGCAGGAAATAAATGTTTAACCTCAAATATCGAACTGAATCCAAAATCCAAAATATATTGAGAGATGGAGAAAGAGATAATGTGGAGCTCGTGTGAGCAAGTGAGAGAGAATCTGTTGGGAGGATAATACCTTTGATTTTGATTTTTGAATGTGCTTGCCAACGTTGATTGGGAATGGTAGTGATGCTAGAGTGAGATCAGATCAGAGTTCAACATGGCACTATGTGTAGCCGTGGTTCAAACAAAAAAACCCACTTCATAACAGAAACAAAAAATAAGTGAAACCAGAAAATAAAGAAACAAAAAAATGTTAATATAAATGAAACCCCAACGCAAGACAACCACTAATAACTCTAACGCCCTGTGTCTATTTTTCTAGGCTACAACAGTAATGTCCCATATAGATCTGCAATAAAAGGTATTCTAAAACTTCAATATATGTAAAATAATTTAGATCTGCATTCTTAGATCTGCAACACACGTGAAAATGAAAATGGTTATAAGGTTTACAGATAAATAATAAAACAAAAAACAAAAAAAAATAGATATTAGTCAAGAACACACCCATATCTGAACGCACAAACAATGGACGTGATCTCCGTGTGGAGGGTTGTCAGACCTTCGTTGCGCCATCCTCTTTCTGAGTCAGTGAGTAGCAAGCCATATCTTAAAAAAAGAGTTAAACCATAGATTCAACAAAAAAAAACAATGTTATACCATAAAAAAACGTCAAAGTTAAGATATTGGTGTGAACCAAAAAAACAGAGTTCTATCGGGTTTATCTCCAAAGATGTGAATAAAAAAAAGGAAAAATAGGGCGTTCAACGAGGATCGGAACCACTATCGGGTTTCATAGATCATTCTTCGCCCCTGGCTTTTTATGATGCTAATGATCAAGCTTCGTCCATTGTGTTGCATCACAACTGTATGAAATCAAATCCCCTTTTGTCTGAAATCAAACCCCCTAAAATTTTAGATACCCATTTTGGAAGAGGGAGTAGTTGTTGTAAGCAAGTGAGACTCGTGGAGGAAGTGGGAGGGGTTGTGGAAACACGTATTTATTATTCTCCAGACATGGGATTTTCAGAGACTTTATTAGTCTCTGAGAAGGGAGTAGCCATAACTACACTCAACCCCCACAACTCACCCACGATTTCAAACCATGTTTGGTTAGATCTACAAAAAAAAAATCACAGTTATGTAAAAATGACAAAAATCTGAAGAAATAACAAAAATACAAAGAGTAGGTCTGAGCTTCCATCATCTCTGCTCCATTTTCCAAGCTATAGAGAGTACAAAAATTTTAAAAATGGCCAAAAAATAGATACCGGGTCAAAAATATAATGAAACAAAAACGTTACCTTTGCTCCATTTGAACCCCCAAAATGAAAATGAAAACATTAGGCATTGAAGTTGAAGTGATCTGTTTGTGTTAATGGGTGAGAGAGAGAAGTGATGTTGTGCTTGTGTGGGTGAGAGAGAAATGGGTTAAAATTGAAGTGATCTCGTTTGTGTAGGAGAGAGAGAGAGAGAGAGAGAGAGAGAGAGACGTGATATTGCCTCGAGACATGGTACATGTTAGACTTAACAGATGAAGGGCCATGGCACGTGATATTTGCCCATCGCAGCCACGTGTCATCATTTTTAGCCGCTAGATTCAAATTCTCAAGATTAAATCTGAGCCGTCAGTTGATAAACACCAAATTCATTAACTTTGAATCTGAGCCATTAATTGGGGAGGACAAAAAGTCCCTCCTCCTTTATTATATAGATATATATAAATCTCTTTGTGTGTGTGTGTGTGTGTGTGTGTGTGTTCAATACACACATTGTATAACACCAAAACGTCCATAGTTTTCAAAGCTTTCATAGTTGGTTCTTATACTCAGTTTCATTAATTACACGCGTAGTGGAATCAATACCTCCATACTTTATATATATATATATATTTGTGTGTGTGTGTGTGTATATATATATATTATTAACATAGCATAGATTGGAGGCTCAACAGGTCTAGTAGTACCTGATGAAGTGCTAGTTAGATTGTCATAGCAACACCTTGACCTGGATGGTCGAATAAGAGGAAATAACTTATCTTGCACTCTAGCCTCCCACAAAAGTTCTTCCTCTAATGCCTCTTTTTCCTCAGCGGTCTTCTTATATGAAGAATCGTAATCTTCATGAGGAGTAACTTCTACAAGAATACAAATGGATGACTTAAGGACAATACAAATAAAAATATAATCATAAGAAATAGCTCGATCCTAACTTAAGGAGGAGGGATCCAAAGTATTTGGGGATGTTTGTAATGGTTTTAAAAAGACATGGATGTATTTGGACCACCAATCCATAAAAACTCGGGTCAACTTAGCCCTAATAATGCTAAAAGTGCTTCGAACCTTATTGAAAACAGGTAAATCCTTCCAAAGGAGTTGTCTCTAAGAGGTGAAAAGACCAAGAAAATACATAAGGGTTGGATAGACTCCTCATGGGGGCAATAATAGATTGGTAGAATCCAAATTTCCTAGAAAATTAGGAAGGCGGGTATATCTCCCCAAAATACATGGGATTGGGACAACTCCTAGTGAAGTACCACGATAAAAATCGTAAATAAAAAAACTCCCCACATAGAGATCAACTCGTGGTGCAAAGGGAGATTTCTTCAAAATTGGGTCTAGCTAAAGTAATGCCTTATGGGTTGCTAACAAAGTCTACGAGTAAGACCTTTCCATATCAATTGGGAGACTCCAAAACATATTAATGAGATATTAAAATCTCTTACTACCTTATTTAGAGAGATAATATTCAAGGAAGTGGCTAAACTGAGTTATGTTTTTTACTAGGCCAACCTCTAAGAAGTATGCATGCAGCCACATTTAAAGGACACATAATGTCCCACATTGATTAGTGTTAAAGGGATATTCTAAGATATTAGATAAAATATTATAGAGGGAACCTAAAAGCTAGGGAGCGAGACTAGCTTCTCTGCCTTCATCAAAATAACACATAAGAAAGAGTACTGCAACACCACCGTTGGATATTTAACAAAAAGAATTTGTATTTACAACCAAAATAGGTAGAAACAAAATTACTCCTTGTTATACACATTTTGGGTATTCTTTATGTGGTCGCGCATGAAAAGTGAAATATATCAAGTGATCGTTTCCACCCATGAGCTTAACTGGGGTTTCAGTTGAAGGCATGTGTGGATGAACATCTTCTCTTAGGGATTTAAAACTAGTTAGCTGACAAATATCTAGAATGGTGGGGCCTAATATCCCAAAATTGAATTTGTACCAATTAAAACATTAACTCCAAAAGTGGATGGAACTAGAGATAAGGATTGAGTTAGTTTCAATGTCTCTAAGGGTAAGTTTAACGACATTTAGCATGTCATATTCTATAAGGGCATAATTTCCATAGTCCTAATTTTACATTGGGTATGTAGTATACCGCTGCAATTATCGAGAGAAGTTCATGATCATTTGTTCAAGACAACAGAGTCAAATATCAAGTTTCTTCAAAAATGGACATCTACGAGATTGATTTTGGTAAGAATTGTGTTTATGTTTGGAATTTGGTTTAAGATAGTATTGGGATATTTTTCAAAACTGTTTTTTTTTTAATCAAAATGAAGTATTTTTCTAAGTCAAAATTTTTTTTTGGGAGACAGGAAGGCGATATATTTAAAATATTAATTTTTAGCTTATGTCGTTCAAATGACAAAGCAATGTCATTCAAGCTCCCCCTTCGAATGATATCACATGTCATTTGATAGGTCATGTGATAGGTCATTACTTTGCTGCTTCAAATGACATGCTACTATTTTATTTTTAACATGTCAGTTTTTCGGTCATTCCTTCATTGATATAATGACATTTAATGTCATTCAAACGACATCAAGAAGTTATTCTAATGACCTGCAACACTTAAAGTATTTTACATTGCTATACATACCTATTTTTGAAGACTTTTTCATCATGACTTTTGCCAAACGAAAACTATAAACCCACAGAATTTTAGCCTTCACTTTTAGGGCAGAAAACTTTGTTTTTGGTTCACACAAAAGATATCATATACGTTTTTGAATCATTCGAAACCCAAAACTCTTCTTGTCGAAGTTTCTCTTGTAGAGAGGAGATCTCTACTAATGGATTGATAGTTCTTGCGAGGGATATTTACTGATAATTGCAGTCATTGGGGATACTCTAGGGTATTCACTGCTGAAGGAGGAGTTGTGATTCTTGAGGTTCTCGGGGGAATCTGTGTTGGTTCTAGGCTGTGGTCTATGTGGATTTTCTGCAGGGGATTCATTGTAGATTGTATTATGTAGTTTTAAGTTGCAATTTACGTTAGATAGTGAAATAAAAAGGTTTTACCATAAAGGGTTTTTTTCCTGAATCTTGTTTGTCACTTGATTTGTGATTGTATGTTTACTTTATCAACATAGATGCATGATTTGGGTTTAATTAATTTGGATTGAAAATTGACTCTAATTAAATATGTTTAAAATTTGAAATTTGTGAATCCCATGATTAATCGACATCACGCATTCTCAAATTGGTATCAGAGTTTTAGCATAGGATTTTACCACTTCAAATTGGAATCAGAGCGAGTTGCTCTAAATTATCGAGGGATTTAAAAAAAATGATTTTGAAAATTTTCGTAATGTTTTCGATGGATAACTTATATAATGAGATGCCCATCCTTGATGTAACACATTACACCTACTAAAAATCCCGCATGAGATCGTGTTTAAAAGCTATTAATGAGCATGTTTAGATTGTTTGTGAAAGAGGGTGGACTCCTCCCACTGCCACCGTTAAAAATTCCACTTATCTGAAACCTATGTTTTACTAGACTGAGGATGATTATAAATGGAGTACCTATAACTACAGTGGACTTAGAGCTATTTCTGAAACCATCATGCCTGACGAGTTTTACATATTATGATGTGCACCACGCCTAAAGAGGCATGAGACATCCTCCAATTGACATATGAGGGTAGCAATGCAGTTAAGGCATCTAAATTATAAAATTTTGCGACCCTGTTTGAGACAATCACCATGTTAGAGTCCGATTTTTTAGGATTTTTATTCTAGGTTGTCGGACATAGTTAACACGAGTTTTAATTTGGGAAAGAAAATTGAGGAGACGAGAGTGATGAAAAATATTTTGAGCTCACTCCCATCCTGTTTTATTCCTAAGGTCACTATTTTAAATTCCCTTGGGATATTAGATACACTTAGGTTAAATTATCTTTGGATATTAGAGAAAGGGAACAAAGCGTTTGAATTTACCACTCTTAGAGATAGTGACAACGAGGTGAATGATATCGGGAAAAATCATCACATGGTATGTGTGTTGCCTTTATGGCTAGTCATGTGAGCACATATAGTTTGTCCCACGATGATGAGGACACTTGTATACGTGATAACCGCGAAGTTGATTTGAGTGTTTCTAGTGAGTGTCAAATGAGATTTAAAGTGAGTGTGAAAGCGACCTCTAAAGAGTGTTTAGAGATTTATACGTCGAGACCTTGAAGATGAAGAAGTCGAATAAGGAGTTAGTTCTTAAGGTGTTGAATTTAGAAAGAGAGATAGAAGTTTTGAGGGAATGTGAGGCATCAACGACTCAATTCAAGAGTGTGAAAGTTTCTTTAAGTGGGAACTTGATCATCTTAGGTCGGAAAAAGAGTGAACTTGAATCCCGTGTGTCACAACTCGAGAGAGATCTCGAACATGCCCGGGAGGTTAAGGTTACTATAGTGGATACATCTAATAAGTTTGTAAATATGCTCCTCGATCCCACTTTAGGTAATGTTGAGAGATTAGGAATAGATTACGATGGTGCATCTACTTCACATGTTGCACTTGAGCCAGTTCTTGACTTTGTGATAGATCCATATGTCTCTCGACCTAGCCCACCTATGCGTTCATTTCCTCATAGGAGATCGCATCCTAACCATTTTGAGATAGGTTTTCCTAGAACCGTTTATGTTTGTTCCAATTTCAAAAAGATAGGGCACCTTAGGGAATTTTGTTTTAAGTTGGGTTATGTGATCAAAGGTTTTTACTTCATTATACTACTACACGTGTTCCCACACCCAAATCCACACATGATACTTCACATGCTCCCGCACATCACATGAAAGATTTTGATCATTTTATGGAGCAAGTTGAATATTTAGTGAAGATTTCACATAATTTAATGGATGTTTTTAATAAGATGTCACCACCCTTAGAAAACTCCTCTGCACCTAATGGTTGAGGTTTAGACTTGTTTGCTAGCATATGGTGTTTTTCATGATGATATTTTATGCCTATTTCTAGTATGTACAACATTTCTATATATTTTTTCCATTATCACATATTCTTCAAAAGACCCAAAAATATATTTCTTTTTGAATTTTTTTGGAAAAATACAAAAAGAGTTTCTATTTTTTGAAGAAAAATTGAAAAAGCCAAAAAGATTTTATGCTGATAAATTTTTTGAAAAAGACAAAAATATCTTTGTATTTAGTTTTAAATCGCTTACGTATGTACATTTAGGATGACCAAGTCACAACATCATTACATATCCATGTGACTATTTGAAAGTGTTTGGAGGCAATACATCATGTCATCCATGTGCTTTATAATGTTTGGAGTCATTAAGATGAGATTTGAGATTAATTTCTACATGTTTGACACATGATTTCCTTTAAATAATACTTGTACGAATTTATTTGATTATTGTGCTTTTCTATCACATGTTGGTCAAAGTGTTTTCATCTCAATCTTTCCTTTAAAACAAACCATATACGATAAAACATGACAATGAAAGCAGTTCATGTAAGAACTGTTGCTCGTGACGAAATTATTTAATATGAAAAAATGATGAGTGAACACGAGAAAGAGCTACGAAAGGATCAAATCACCTTTGTGTGAAAGCCACCATTTAAAAGAGCCTAAAAAGTGTGGCGTTGTAAAAAGTATCCAAGACCAAAATAGTTTAATTTGATATGATCATCCAAAAGAAAAGAATTGAATAGAAAAAATATGATCATTATTATACATAAGGGATTTTGGTTGGAGATAAAACAACGGGTTTTCACGTCCTGATAAAGTATCTAAAAATAATTACTTAGTTTTAGACGTTATTGGTGCGAAAATCCTTTTAGACTTTGATGTTTTGATTAGATTGAGTAAATGTCATTTGAATTCAACAATTTTTATGTCTAAGGAAGATTTTGAGTTCATTTGTTAGGAGTATTCATTTTCATCGTGCACACATGTTATGAATGTTTGAGTTTATTTTCCTATCGAATTTGTTCACACCCATTAATTCTGTTTCCACGATTTGGTTATCTTAGTATAAATTCATGGTGTGTGTTGTTTTTGTAAATTATCTTTGCTTGAAAAAATTTGAAAAATAAAAAAGAGATTCTGAAAGCCTTTTGAGTTTATCCTGGCAGAAGTGTAATTGGCATGTAAATTATCTTTTTCTTGCCTATTTCAGACAAATAAAAAGGAGGATACCAAATTATTAATTATGGGGGAGTGAGAGTTTGATTTGATTAGAGGTTTGACTCGATTTGATTTGATCATTGATTTACTTGATTTGATTTATGCTTATCTTATTTCACACTTGATATGTCACGAAGGTATTTATTTTGTTTATTGTGTACAGGACTTTGATGATCATTTTGAACGCAAAAAAATGAAGAACAAGGAAAGCAAAAATATTGGATTTGAAGACGTTTAAAGTTGAAGATTTTTTTTTGAAGACTTGCGTTTTTATTATCTTTCCACTTTTAGGTTCATGTGAGGGTATTAGATTTGTAATGGCATTTGAGTGATAATTCAGATGTTCTTATTCTGTATCAGAATAGACATAGGGGAAGATTTGTAACAACATAATTTTTGTAGTCCTGATTTTACATTGAGTATGTCGTTTACCGCTACAACCAACGAGAGAAGTTCACAGTCATTTTTTCAAGACGACAAATCCGAATATCAAGTTTATTCAACAACGAACATCTACGAGATTGATTTTGGTAAGAATTGTGTTCAAGTTTCGAATTGGGTTTACGATAGTATTGGGATATTTTTCAAAATTGTCTTTTTATCAAAACGAGGCAATATTTTGAGTCGAAATAATTTTTGGAAGACTTAAGACGAGATTATTACAATATGAATTTTTCCCCTTTGTCATACAAAAGACAATGAAATGTTGTTCAAACGACATTGACATGCCATTCAAACGACCCGTTCAGATGACATCACATGTCATTTGATAGGTCACAAGATTGGTCGTTCCTTTGTTGCTTCAAACGACATGCTACTGTTTTGTTTTTAACACGTCATTTCTTAGGTCATTCCTTCCCCGATCTAATGACATCTAATGTCATTCGAACAACATTAAGAAATCATTCAAATGACCTGCGAAACCTCAAGTATTTTTCTTTGATATAAATACCTATTTTGGAAGACATTTTCCAAACGAGAACTGCAAATATGCAGAATTTTAGTCTTCACTTCTAGGGAAAAAACATTATTTTTTATTCAAATAAAAGATCCCATATACGTTTGTGAATCGTTTGGAACCCAAAACATTTCTTATCGAAGTTTCTCTTATAGAGAGGAGATCTCTACTATTGGATTGATAGTTCTTGTAGGGGCTATTTGCTGACGATTGCAGTCCTTGGGGATAATCGAGGGTATTCACTACCGAAGGAGGAGCTGTGGTTCTTGAGGTTTTTAAGGGAATCTTTGTTATTTCTAGGCTGCGATCTATTTGGATTTTCTATGAGAAATTTATTACAGATTTCATTATGTAATTATAAGTTGAGGTTTACATTAGATAGTGAAATAAAAAGGTTTTACCCGAAAAGGTTTTTTTCCTGAATCTTGTTTGTTGATTTATTTGTGATTACATGTTTAATTTATCGACATAGATGAATGATTAGGGTTTAATTGATTTGTATTTAAGATTGACTCTAATTAAATATGTTTATAATTTAAAATTTGCAAATCTCATAATTAATCGATATCTTGCATTCTCAAATTAGTATTATAGCTTTAACTCATGATTTTTACCTCATCATATTCCACCATATCCTCTATCCTATAAGTAAATATTTGATGTATACACTTAGGACAATAGTCATTATCTAGCTTCGGCTAAAACCTAAACCTACATCTGGATGGTGCGTTAAAATTATCAAAGGTTTGGACCCAAAGGTTGTGGTCTCCAAATCCGGTAGAATAAGTGGGTACTGGAAATGGAAGTTTATCTCTGCAATAGAGATCAACAATAGATATATACACTCCATATGGAGATGCAATGGGTCAAATGATGCTCGCAAGAATGATGGAATATTGGGACGATAACTTACTGATTTATGCTCCTTTGAATACTTTGTCGAGTAACATACTATCTTTTGAACCCAACTCTTCAATCTGATTAATACCAAGCTAGTGGTGGACATCAAAACATTTTCATACAACGTCTTCTTCAATATTGGTCGGGATAGTAGTAGTAAAGATCTCAGTGATGTAGATACTGAACTTGACTCCTGAATGTGCATAATAACTCCGAATATGCCTCCTAAACTTCATTATCAAAACTAATTCCTGAGCAAGAAAAGAAACTCTTGAATGATGATTGGTCGAGGCCCCGACCATGTAAGTTTGTGGTTTGAATTTGATGCTCGATTGCATGATGTTATAAGAATGTGCCACCGAATGAACAACTATATCTATAATAGAAGACCCTAAGTGTGGAATATGAACTTTGATACTTTCTTGGACTTGAAGTATGTTGGTCTTGCTAGAAAAATAAGGTCGAGGAAATGTTCCCTGAAATGATTCCCTGAGATCTTTGCATGTTTGCATTTTCATTTTCTTGGAAATACTTTGTAAGATGCTTTACGTGTTGTTTTGCTGATGAATATATATATGTAGAAGGACAAATTGTCCTTTTTTGCATAGACAATGAAACTTGCTCCACCTGCTGTTTAATTATAGTGACTTGTCACTCTTTGGGCCTAAGCAATGGAATGATTTTCATCCCATGTTCCTGCTTAGTTGGAGTAATATTACAAGGATTACCTTGTTGCCTAGACAGTGGATGCCCCGGGAGGTCACCCATCTTCTTGCCTAGTTTGGGGTGTCCCTTGAGATCATCCGTAATTCCAACATTGTTGGTTAAATTTATTATTACCGACCAACCGGAGTTGGTGGTTGTTACCGACCAACCGGAGTTGGTGGTTGTTGATATGCCGACCAACCTTAGTTGGTTTGCTGAATATATATAGAGAAAAGAATTTTCCTGACCAACAATTCGTTGGGGATAAAATATAATATATGCTGGAGACCTCCTTGGAGCTGAATATATGATTATATATATTTTGTCGAGCTCCATGCTGAGATAAATATAGAATATGCATCCGAATAGATATAAAGAATAATTCGGAATAATAATAACGTGTATCGCTAATCTGTCGAGGCAAAATTGTATAATGCCAAACAAGAATAATATTTTCCCGAACATAAGAAAATGACCGAGTACTTTACCGGGCCTGAATATAAATAAGAATTACCCCGACCAACTATCCGTTGGGGGTGAAATATAATAAATGTTGTAGTTCTCTTCGGAATTGAATAAGTATCCCGTCGAGCTCCATGATGAGATGAATATATAATATGAATCCGAATGGATATATAGAATAAGTTGTGCTTGAGCATATATCAGAGAAATAATAAAATCAATAGTGTCTCGCTGAGGTGAAATTTCACAATGCCGAGCAAAGATAATATTTTCAAGAACAAAAGAATATGGCCGAGAACATTGTCGGCCCTGAATATAAATAAGAATTACCCCGACCAACTATCCGTTGGGGGTGAAATATAATAACTGTTGCAGATCTCTTTGGAGCTGAATATATGATAATAAGTATCTCGTCGCGCTCCGTGATGAGATTAATATAGAATATGAATCCCAATGGACATATAGAATAATTCCTATAAAAATTAATAACTTGCTCTACCATATGTGTGGGCTGAATTGATTAGTCATGAGAATAATTTAGTCATCTAATCAATATATATGATATGCATATGCTCGAGCAATAAAAATGTCAATTTCAAAATACGAAAAAATATATGTCCGGTTGATCTGTCGAGGCAAAATTGCTTGATGTCGAGCAATAACAGATTCCAAAAGTTTAAGATTGTGTCCGAGCTTTCGTAGGGAATGAATCTTGTACCTAAGGAATTTTAATAAGCCTCCCGGACACCTGTTGAGACTAGATTAGATAGTTAGTCATGAGAATAATTTAGTGTTCCAATCAATATATGATATGTATTTGCTCGGACAATAATATGTTTTGCCGACTTCGTGTGCCAAGGTGAGCAAATTTTTATTGAAAATGTTAGGCATTTTAATTTTAAGCAAAAGACCAAATATAAATCGATTCAGAAAATTTATTCTAAAATAAAGCTTTGGAGTATATTTTATTTAGCTTTAAAATTTTATTTTATTAGAGGAGTGTGAGTTAAGAAATAGTAAGGGGTAAATTTTTCATTTAACACCATAGTTTTAACTTTGTCAAAATGAGAAGACTAAAGGAATTTTCAATTTTTAATTTTGGTAACTCTTGAGTCTCAACTTCCTCCGACCAAGGATAAGATGTCGTCAACCAAGAAAATGGCCCAAATAATGGCCGAGCACTACTGCTGACCTGTTTAACTTTTAGTAAAAAAAAAATATCTCCGATTTACAATTTCCTTGATGCCAGAAGAAATCGTCACTCCCGGCCAGTGATGGGAGGTCGAGAATCCGCCAAGCTATTTGTCATTTTTTTCTATACCTACCACCAACCAGTTATATGAGGTCGGGAAGCCTCCAACCTTTGCAAATCCGGCACTGACCTGTTGTAGAGGAGCTTTCGACCTGATTTGTTTGTCGTAAAAGAATCGTCAACCAAGAAATAGATGGCCTCCAACCAATAAATGATGTTGCCGACCAAGTTTAACCATAATTCTAATAACAAACCAAGGTTCAGATAACTGCTGACCAGTAAATAAGAGATCAGAAAGTTCCTCTGGAAGTGTGATACATGCCTCTAATCAACAAATAGGAGCTGCTGACTAACAAAAATGACTTTTAGAATACATGGTGCCGACCAAGAAGCAAGTGGTAATGACCAATAGAGTAATTTCGTCGACCAAAAAAATGATCTGGCCGACCAGTAATAAATTATCAATAGATGATTGTCAATTAGCATTAGATGAAGCAAGAAGCTTCCAATCTTGCGCGAGAAAACCTGGTAGCAATGCCGACCAACCTTACGGGTTATATCCATTCAATGTTGGATGCCTCCAACTTATACAACACATGGCGCCGAATAAAACTCTGTAGCTGGTATCCGCTGCCCAAGAATGGATTGTATCGCAATCCACCTACTTATGATATGTTATGCCGGCCAATTTTTTTCTACACTCACAGTAGTCGCCAACCACCCTGAGTGGCCTGGGTAAGAATATCGTCCAGCAAGGACAAGTAACAGGCCGGAGAGGTCCATGGTACTACTTGGGTTTCAGATGATTAACATCCAGATGGGTTTTACTATTCGATTTTCACATTCAGTTTGAATTCATGGTTCTTTTTTAACTGAATGGATTTGATAAGATCTGAGACAGATAAAATTTAAATAATCTAGATCTGATGACAATTATTCATATTGATGTTGCTGAATAACGAATTTTGAAGAGATTTACATCTCCTATTTATGCTCAGACCCTCCAATTTAAGGCGGTTTCTTTGGATTTGGAGATAAAAGTTGTTTTCATATTTTTCAGTTCCAAAGAGAAATGGAAATTCAAAGAGTCACCGTCTCAAAATCAATAATGAATATTTTCAACAATTTGACACAGTTGTGCAGATTTATAGATAAAAATTATACAGTTCCTTAACAGAAAAGTTGCGATTATCATCCGTTTTAGACATTTATTCTTAGTAAAAAACATCAGATATGGAAACTAAAATATCAAATTTAATCCATGGAACAGAAAAAGATTTTGATGTTCAGAGAAAGCTTTTGATTGAAACTGTCTTTTCATATTATGAGATTTTGATACATGTTGGGTTTGAATGAATTGATTTAACCGATGCTTCAAATATGTATATCCATAAAATTTTGAGAATCCCTATATTTTAGGATTCGTAAAAAACTTGTAAAATTTTTAAATCTACTATTTTACATATTCCCAAAGTAAGAATAATAAATGAATTCATTCATATACAAATTATGATTACATCAGAAGATGTATCTTCAGCATATAATTGAATTGATCACTAAGTTTATGGATACAAATGTATGAGAATCATGATTTGAACAAAAAGATGTGTGTATATAATTAGTTATACGTAGAGAAAATAAAAACTTAGCTTTTGATGGAGAACAATGCTTGTAACACGTTCCCACAGACGGCGCCAATCTGTTGATGACTCGAAATATCATCTATGTTATCTTATCGGTATCAACAACAGATTAAAAATGAAGGTACGAAGATGATGATTGAAGATGAAATGGTGATCACATCAAACACATAAGAGATAAGGATTTTTAGAGTGGTTTGGCTATGAATAAAGCCTACGTCCACTATTATTTTATTACCAGGGGTGTACAATAGCTCAATATGGTCTAGAGAGAGAGATGTGTATTTTGTCCATGGTGTCTCTTAGTTGTCCATCCCTTTGGCTAAAGGAATACATTTATTTATAGTGATGGGAGTTAAACAGATACAATGTCTTTATACATTGAGACATTTATATCTATATACAATGAATCTAACTGTTGGTCTTCTAGGATGGTTAATCTTCCTTGAGTTGCTTGGTATGCCATGTGTTGGTTGCTATGCCGACTAACTCTCCTCGGGTGCTAACTAACTCTCCTCGGGTGCCGAACAAGTATAAATATTACCACGTAGGATGACAGGTGTCCTTTTCTGACTGGTCCTCGTAGATGGAGAATTTTTATGTCAACAGAAGGTTTTATCAAACTAAATGCAAACATCGATGTTTGAATAGGTAGATGCCATTAATGAAGGAAAACTTGAACAAAAAGAAAGTATGATTTAGGAATAAGAATGTATTTGTAAAGAAGACAAACAGTAAAAAAATGAGAGCATGCACTAAATAAAATTGAATAGCATAATGAGAACCGTTTGACCTACAAAGAAAGCCCAACCAAAGGTTGACACGTGTCTTTGAGTAGGTTACCTCCAAAAATTGGACTCAAGGGGAAATGGGGAGAAAATGAACGCATTTGGGGGTTATGTTACTCCAAACGCCCTCATAATTAGATTTGCTAGCGCATAATTTCCCAGAAAAAATAAAGTTAAATAGTTAAAGTTACAAAGCAACCAAATATTTTGATTGAAAATAATTTCAAAAGTTTAACATTTACCAAGAATTAGTTATTATAATGTGGAACAAAAATTATCATTTGTATGCCTCCACTCATGTAGTCATATTTGGTGAGACCACTACCAATAAATATACATGCATGCAAAATAGGTCTAAATTAAAACAGTAACCACTACATGCACCATACCAAATTTGGTTAAGGCATAGGATGTTCATCCCGTGGTTAAATAAATATTATACCATAGTGAGAAATTTTTTTAATTAAAGATTTCATTACCAAAAAAGTATACTTCATGAAATATTAATACCATATTAGATGATATTTTTCAACTTAACATGTCAAGTCTGAGAGCGTCAAAAGATGGCAAAGTAGTGCATTATGCTCCTGGAAAAGTGCAGTAGTAAGGAAGGGGATAAGTTATAAAATGGTGCAAAGTATTCCACAAATAGTTGAGATGATTTTCTTTCAAATCTTAATAAGGATTAATTTGAGTAAATTACAAGAGTAGTTGCTTATGAGATTCAAAATTATGCCCAACTTCTCAAGATTTCATGTTTTAGAGCCTTAGACTTAAGGAGGATGTCATCTTACAAGAGTGCTTCGAAGCCTAAACTGGTTGGATCATCCTAGCCATTCATATGAACCTTCTCAACACTCTTCCACTCCTCTAAAACTTTCTTCAAAATAGAGTTGATATCATGACGAGTTGTTCCATTCATCAACACAGTGAGAGGAAAATTGAAAAAGGCGTGAAGAACATTCAAGGCCTTACCAACATTAATGGTAGAGAAATGATAGTCTAAATGAGGACGGTCTATATGTAAATCATTTAAAATGGGGTGTGGTCCCCTAAATATCCCAAATTTTATGTTTCTTTCAAGACTAACAATTAAAGTCCACAAATTTTAATCTCTTCAAAATTAAAATTAAATCAAACTAAACAAAACAAATATTTAATTTTCTTTCGAACAAAAATTAAACAAACCCAATTCAACTTCTTCATATTCCATCCAAACAAGAATGAATATTTTCCAATTAAATTTCTTGACTTGAATTAAGTTAAAATTACCCAAACTTAATTAGCACCAAAATTAAACTTATGTTGCAAGTAAACCAATTTTTATCTTGGTTAACCTAGCATGCATCTAAGTGAGATTTTTCAGCATCAAAATAAGAACACACATACACACACATGGGGAGATGTACGAGGAAAACCCACAATGGGAAAAAACTCGGATGACCCAGCCTACAAATCCATTAAGTACGGTATTTTTTCAAAGGCACAACTAGAGAACTTACAACAATAACTAGACGCCCTTCAAGCCTTGAATATCCTTGATTCTTTAACCTCCACCTAGTACTTAATGATAGAGTCCACCAACGTCTCAGAATCCACCGATGGGGATCAGATACTATCAATCCACACACAAAGCCTCTCTTCATATGCATACTGTAACTCAAATGAACGTAATCCACTACAAGAAACTTTCTCTTTTTGGGATGAGAAATATACCTGGTGCCAAACGATGATCTCACAACAAATAATATATGTAGAAACTTGGATCAAAACAAATTATGGGTGTAAACTTGTGTTTTGGTAGAATTTAATCCATTTAAAATGAACAACATAAGTGGGACTTTTTGGTTTAGAAATTTGTTCTCAAAATACTTTGGCAAGTAGAAAAAAGCCTTAGTAAATTCTGTGTTCCCGCATTATTAAAAAGTGGTAAAAAGTTTGTCGGTAAAAAGAGATTTTAAAATTGCTAAAAAATTATTCACGCCCAGGTCGTTCAAACGACCTTTTAATGTCGTTCGAATGGCTTGGTTTGAACGAACCTCTAACAAAAAATAGAGTTAAAATATATAATATCAATAGATGTATCGTTAGATATCACATTCGAACGATGTCAATCTAACCACCTATCTAACGAGAAAACAGAGAAAACACGATGAGATTTCGGTAAATACCTCATTCGATGTTCATTCGAACGACCTCATTTGAACGAGAATAATGTCGTTCGAGCAACATATCTGAAATTCCAAATTTGATTTTCATGTCCAATTTTTTAATGTAAAGGATGAAAATGATTTTTTGAGAATAATTTAAAGTCCTTTTGACAAAATATTTAAAAGACCACCCATAAAAATATATACAAGACTCTATATATATTAAATGCATTCATACCTTTAGAGACCTTGGATTCCAAATGTTGATAACATTAAACATGGCACAAAACTATCCAGGATGAAATCTTCTCTATGAACATGGTCGCTACGTCTTCAACTTCAACTTCAACTTCAAACGTGATAGGCTTGGGAGGATACCACAAATATCTATCCTATGACTTAATTAGTTTGTTTGGAATTAAGCTAACACTACAAATGACTTGATTGGAAATTTTCCTGTACAAATCCCACCGTTTGGCTATTTTGGGAAAAAACCCAATATAAAAAAAAAATCTTATGGGTCGTCAAGATTTTCTAAAGAGACACAAACCCGCCCAAAATAAAAATTACACACACTTGACTCAACACATGGGATTAAATGCTTTGCCGCTTTAAAATAATTCCACTAAAGATGAAATCCTACACACTTAAACACACCATTAAATGCACAGGGAATATAACAAGATAACTAACATAAATAAATACTCCCCCTTTGTCTAATATGATCTACCTAACAAGGTCGTGTCTCCCCCTGAGTTAGATGTCCCGAATTAAAAGGTTTATATACTATTTCTTCCCCTTTTTTGTTCCAGAATAGAAAAAAGATTAAAGTGCATTAAATGAATTTTTTTCTCTCCAATTAAATCAAATACTCCCCCTACATGAGACAATGGATATAAATAATGGAAAAACAAGTATATCATGCAGTGGTGAATAAAGTGATAAGAACAATTAAGCAACATGGCAATAAACGATCAACCAATCCACAAAAATAGTAATAGATACCAACTACGATGCGATAGAAAAAAAATGATACCAACTAAAATGTACTAAATATAAGCATGTTATATCAAACAAACGTCTCAACAAGATGTACACCAATTTGAACAAGATGCATACTTGGATTAGATGCTAAGGCAAAGACTCAAAACACACACTACCACACACACACACACACACACACACACAAATATAATAATAATAATAATAATAATAATAATAATAATAATAATAATAATAATAATAATAATAATAATAATAATAATAATAATAATAATAATAATAATAATAATAATAATACCAATAACACACACGCACATATACATAGGTATAAACACCACACACGACACAAAATACTTTAAACTTTCCACACTCATATGCCAAAAATGTGTCCAAATACATGTGGTAAATGGAAGTGATGGGGTGTGAACTAAAGACTAAAGGACTACAGACCCAATCACTTAAACATGTTCATAGAGTTGTTTTTTGATTGCAAAACTTTCTCACACTTAAATATAACCTCATGTGACAATATAAAGTAAACTCAATGAACAAACATACATAATGTATACAAGCCTATAATTTTTATGATTCTACAAACCAATAGAGTCATGACAAAAATAGCATAACTTGGATACATTGTCATTGTGCAACCCTGTTGATACATCCATCCAAACTTCCTCGCACACAAAATTATTTTTCTTATATTTTGAGTGATCATATCAAACTCAACTACTTTGGCTTTGGCTATGTTTAACAATGCCAAAATTTTAGGTCATATTTTAATGGTGGATTTTCACGCAAAGTAATTTTGTCTTTCGCAACCCGATTCCATTAAAAAATAACTACACCGGATAAATATTTTTCTATTTTTTTAAATCTGAAAATGGTTCTCACATGCACAAATCATTCGTAGTCATAAAAATATGTACATGACTAAATTGATAGGAGAACATCTCACTTAGCTCAAATATACATGTGAAGTTAAAAATCAAATGAGTTCGTGCAAGTGTGAATCGAGGCATATAAAAAGAGAATCCATTAAGCAAGTCAAAGTCAAACTACTCCATGCAAGCATGATAAATAACACTTTATGGATTAAAAATCTTAACCAAAAGTTCTAGCCACATGGAAGCAGGGAAGATATTTGATTCAAACACAAGTATATTCAACATAAAATGTCTAAAACTCAAATACACAAAAATAGAGAATCTTTTTGAGTTTTTCAAATATTTTAAAACAAACACAAGAATAACTCAAAGGATAAAAACAACTCTTTTTGTATTTTTTCAACTAAGACACAACAAAAGAATTATTTAAAACAAAATACACGAGTCATAGTTCTAGCAACACATATATGATGTAGCAAGGACAATAAAATGAAAAAAGAACATACAACTAGCTAGAATATATCATGTAGCACAAAATATAGTGTATGTAAAGAAAACAAACACAATCAACCTTCAGATTTAGCAAGTGAGGAATCATGTGCAAGTAAATGAGAATCCTAAAGTCTATGCTGTAAATCCTCCAAATCGGATCGCCTAACCCACATAAGTGAAACATGACGCTCTCCAGATTTGTTGACCTTGTTGATTCTACCCTTTGACTTTCTAGGACCATTTATAAGATCAAAACCACATTTCTTAAGGCTCCCCTTTTGACCACAATGCGTGCAAGTGAATACACGAGGAGAAGTATTACCTAAGGATTGATCTCTTATAGTTCTCCTATATGATTCTCTCAAAACAGTTAGTTTGTCTTTATTAGTGGAAGTATCTTGAGTTTTGAAGCCAATACCACACGTGTCGCCTTTAGTTTGGACGGTCCCTAAGATTTTATCTAATTTCTCCGACTTACACCTGAAATAGAATTTGACTTGGCTTGAGTCTATCAATTTCTCTTCTAATTCTTCTATTCGAGACTCAAGTAAATACCTACTCTCTTCAAATTCGAGAATCTCTTTCTTCATAGCCTCCATTAAACCTCTAAGGCTATCTCTTTCACCTTCTACGTACTCTAGCTTCTCACGAAGAATTATCTCACGTGCCTTAAGGTATGCAACTAAAACACTCTTATCATTAGCCATGGCACGCTATCTCATTTAGCTTCTAACTTCAAACTAACCCTTTTTAATCTCAATGATTCGTCATACAACTCACTAAAAGCCACTTAAAGTTAAATCTCTTCAACCTCTTCTTCATTCTCACTCTCTTCTCTAATCTCTTTACCATCAAAATCTTGGGATTCACAAACAATGGCCTTAGAAGTGTCATGTAAAGGAATATATTCAAGGGAAAATTCATTTTCAATGCTAACATGACTTGCCAAGAATGCGGTGACGTTGAGCTCAATGGTAGAATTAGGTCCCTCTTCCGGTTCACTCTCACTAAGGGTGGCATTATATAAAATCAGTTACTTGCCCTCCTTCCTTAATTTAGTAGGACACTCCTATGGCCATGATCCTCACAACCATAAAACCTCTCTGACTCGTCCCTATTAAGATCTTCATTGCGATTTTTAGGGAATTTCTCGGCTTTACTATGCTTAGACTTCTCAAATTTCTTATAATCATTCTTAAGTTTCTCAGTACAAAAAAAAGTTTCTTTTAAGACCCTATTTTTTAGACAGACAAAATATAGTCTTTAAAATATATTTTTTTATACGGATATAATAAGCCGTCTCAAAACTATTTTTTTTATACTGCAAATTATATCCGTCTCAAAAAAGGTTTCTTTTTGATATGGTTAATTATATCCGTCTTATAAAGTAAACTAAATGAGACAGTAAATACTTACTGTATCAAAAGATATAGCAAATAAGACGACTTTAAAAAATTGTTTCCCACCACTAATTTTTTTCATCCTCCACTCTCAACACTTTAACCTAACATCCTACCTCAAAAAAAAAAAAAAAAACACTCAGATTTACCCAATCGCCAAAATACCCAAACCAACATTCAACCCCCACCCTCAACCCCAGTGTTCTTCTACTCCGCCGTCCCCTTGGCATTCTTCTCCTACGCCATTCTCCTAATCTACAGTCGTTTTCTCTCTCCTATTGTTTTTCATTTCATGGTAAATTTTTAATTTTAATTTTTCGTTGAGCATAATAGCATAGAAATTATTGTTATTCTTTTTATTATTTTTCTTCTTCAAAATACGCTAATGTAAATAGTCAACCGGGCGATGGTGACAATGGGTGATCAAAATTTATTCTTTAGACATAATTAATGATGCCATATACATAATCTGTAAATAAATAACCATATGCATAATACTTATATAAAATGGAAATAAAGGTTGAATTCTTATTCCTTGATTTTATTGTTTTTAGCTTTCAATGAGACCTAATAAGCAGATCTATAATCAACTATTTATTTTGTTTGATGTTATATAGAATTATAGTTCATGTTGGCTCAATGATTCTATTATAGGATTTTATTTAATTTTGGGATTATAAGTGTTTAGTCGTACTTTTTTGAATATATGCGTGTTTAATCCCGTGCCATTATTTTTTGTTGTCGGTCCTATATTTTTACACTTGTTATTCTCTACAAAAAGAGACATGGGCGGTTAGGAGAGGTTACATGGATGTTGAGGGAAGTTTTGGGTGATTATGGGACTTAAAACAACTTAAAAAACACACGGGATGGGAGACTAATAAAACTTAAAATTGGGACTAAAACAAAAAAACATTTAATTTTTAAAGAAATTCTTAAATGCATGAACTAATTATTCAAAGATCCTAAAATTATTCTTCTCCCAAACCACTAATGTGTTTTTTATGTATTTGAGATTTGAATAAGGATTGATTAGGTTTTTTGATGTAAAGTGGTGAGTGGTAGATCTTTTTTTTTTAATGTATTTCTAAGAATGAAGTTAAATGATATTGGGTTTTATTACTATAAGGATAAATGCAAGGATAAAATTCCTTTAAAGTTTTACAACTACTTTGATAACAAGTATAGAAATGAAATTAACATGTTAAAGAAGTAGTATCAATCTCATTCCTTCTTTACATATCTTTTCTCGGAAAAAGTTTGTGACAATGAAGGAGTAAGGGAAACAAAAGAGGAAGAGAATAGAGAAAAATTGAAGGAATTGGAAATACACGAATTTTATTTGGCAATTAAAAAAGTGGTTGAAAGAGTAAAAAAAATCATTGGTGATGATGACGAGTTTTTGACACGTGAAGAAGAAAATGAGCATACGGATTCAAACGAGGATGAAAATGGGTATGTGCCTTGTGAGTTTTTTAATGTGTAAATGTTTATTTATGTAGATGTTAATTAGTTGATTGTGTAAATTCTTATTTGATAATTTCCATTATCATGTGTGCATTAGTACTTTAATAGTTCAAATTTAATTGTTCGATTTAGTTAGCCATAATAATACTTAAATTGATGTCATGAATTATATTCTTATTTTTATAGCTTGTTCCACCTTTATGTTTTAATCTCTTTAGGGATTCATGTTTTCCATTATTAATACTTTTTTTCTTTTCATCATCTTGCGAAAACATTATTAATCTCTTTATCTTTATATTATGAAATATAAATTTACTGATATTTTTTTTAGATTAATAGATGGGAACCATGGATAAGAGTTGGATTGATTTACGCAACCGGTGTTCAAAAGAATACATTACTAGGATTGATAGGTTTCTTAGCAATTCATATGAAAGTAAAAACATTTAGGCAACAAAAATCTATTATCCATGTAAGAGATGCGCAAATCGAGTGTACCATGACCAAAAAATCGTGAGAGATCACCTTAAGATGCATGGTTTCGACAAGACATAAAAGGTTTGGATTTTCCACGGAGAAACTTTTGGTGGTGTAAGAAGTGATAGAAATGTTCCCTAAGATGATATGTTAGTTGATGATATACCTATACATGTTGAACTAAGTTCCCGAGATAACATGGTTATATTGGTTCAAGAGGGAATAGGTATTCCACACACATATGAAAATATGCATGAGGAGGAATGTAACACTGAAGATGCCTTTGAATGTGAAAAAGATGTTTCAGAGTATTATAAACTTCTGAAAAATGCTCAATGCAACCTCTATGAAAATTTTCCACCCGGGGTTATCGTATTGTCATTTTTTGTTGAACTCTTGCAAATAAAGCAACTTCTTGGTTGGGAAAATGGTTCTCTCATGGCTTTATTAAAATTTTGGCGAGGATATTTTCGCATGCTAGAATTCCCAAGTCTCATTACCAAGCCAACAAGCTAACAAAAGACTTGGGATTCAAGTAGATACATGGGATGCATGCCCAAATAACTGTATGTTGTTTTGTAATTGAAACCGAGGGTCTTGAATTGTCTGGCATATGAGGATCTTCTCGATATAAAGATGAGGACTCAAGTATTGATGGTGTTCATGGTACGAAGGTAGCCATAATAAATGATATACTTCCCTTTGAAACCGAGACTGGAAAAATTATTTTGGTCATCCTATTGAGCTCCTCTAATGAAATGGCATGGTGAGGAAATGATTGATAACGGTGTAATGAGACATCCCAATGAATCTCCCTTTTGAAAAACCTTTAATGAGAAAAACCCTTATTTTGCGAGGGAGATTTCAAATGTTAGACTTCGGATAGCTACTGATGGATTTAATTCATTTGGTAATATGAGCATTAAGCACAGAACATGGCTAGTTATCCTCATTAATTACAACTTACCTCTGTGGCTGTGTATGAAGCAACCTAACTTGATTTTTTCTATTCTTATAAATGGGCCAAAAGCACCCGGAAATAAGATTGACGTATCTTTATAGCCATTGATTGACGAGTTAATTGAGATATGGGTTGATGGTGTACACACTTACGATGCATCAAGTAAGGAGTTATTTCAGTTGCATGCATCGTTATTCTGGATCATTAATGATATTTGCATTTATGCCATGTTATCGAGATGGAGCACAAAAGGTACATTTGCTTGTCCTCACTATAATGAAGACCACTAGTTAATACGATTAGATAATGGTAAGAAGTTCTGTTATTGGGGTCATCATCGATTCTTAAACTCATGCCACAAGCTTCGTAGGCATAAGGCACCATTGAATGGGAGGGTAGAATTATGACCAACCCCACTTGAACTTACAGGCTTGCAAGTATTGCAACAGTTGAATGATCTTGACATGGAATGTGAATATTAGATGGAAGATGTCTTTAGAAGGAGGGGAAAAGAGGCGTTAGAAAAATTAAACAGGCAGTTCCAAAATGTAGATTTTGTTGGAAAAAGAAGAGAATATTTTTTGAATTGCCATACTGGAAGGATAATCTTATTCGCCATAATCTTTATGTCATTAATATTGAGCAAAATGTCTGTGATAATGTCTTGTTTACATTTTTGGGAAATAAAGGGAGGAAAAAAGACAATTTAGAGGCTCAAAGAAAATTTGGGTATTAGATCAGAGCTGCATCCTTAACCACGATGGTCAAATCTAAACTACCTCCCCCGAGCAGAGTACACAATGAGTAACAAAAAGAAGGAGATTTTTTTTAAAGTGTAGCAGAATGTTAAAGCTTTTGATGGCTACTCTTAGAACCTTTCACGATGTGTGAACATGCCAGAAAGAAATATTTTGGGATTAAAGATCCATGATAATCATATTGTTAGTTTAACAATTACTTCTAATAGCATAGCGAAGGGTATTGCCCAATCATATTGTCAAAGCCTTGATTGAATCAAGAAATTTCTTTGTGATATTGTGCTCAATAGTAGTTACCGCAGATGATTTGGAAAAGTTTGAAGATCGGATGGCCCTTAAACTTTGTATCCTTGAGAAGATATTCCCTCCGAGTTTCATTGATGTGATGGAAAACTTGTCTATACATTTGCCGGATGAACTCTTGATTACTAGTTATGTCCTTTACCGTTGGATGTATGCGATTGAGAGGTACATACACAATTTAAAAGGCTACGTTGGTAATCAAGCTCGTCCTAAGTCCTCGATTGCCAACTCTGTTATTCTTCAGGAATGCATGACCTTTTGTTCCCAGTATGTGGATGTGGAAACTACAGCTAATCGATCGGATAGAAATGATGATTGGGGGTATATAAATGGTCATCTAATTGGGAAAAAAGTTCAATTTGAACTTGATTCTGTAATGTATATGAAAGCTCATAGGCATGTTCTTATCAACACCGAGGCATTGACACCATTTGTTGAGTATGTTTTATTATAAGTATTTAGTGTTTTTTAAAACCATTTTTATATTTTTTTGTGGAATTTACCTATGAATGTTTGTTTACTTGTAGAAAGAATCTCACTAACTTTTATCAAAGTATTCTCAAGATTCACAAAACCATCGTGTTAATCGTCTTCACAACGATGAGTTCCATATTGGTTTAAGGATTATGATCAGAACTAATAATTAAATTATGAATAAGTATTATACTTTTATATGGACATTTACTTTAATATACAATAGGTTAATAAATTGGCACGTGATGGTGTGGAAGTTTTTGACAAAATCAAAAGCTTGTCTTTAGGTACTCTTAAGGATTCTGTTATAAACAACACTTATATTGTTATAAAAGCCTAACAAATAAGTTATTCTAGCCGGAAGGATTAAAACCCCCATTGTGGGTGATATTACATACTATAGGGAACTAACAAACATTATTTAAGTTCAGTATCTTAATGGCACAAATTTTGTATTATTTAAGTGTGCATGGGTTGAAAATCGTATAGGTACAAAAGTTGACAAGTTTGACTTTACTCTAGTGAATTTCAAGAATTTAAAATATAAGGATGATCGAGACTGTAACGAACCTTTCATACTATCATCCCAAGCAAAACAAGTATTTTATATGCAAGACCCTATCAATATGGATTGGCACGTTGTTGTTACCATGACACCAAGATACCAATTTGATAGGTACACGACAGTTCAAGAAGCTGACGAAGAGTTGTTGCTTAATGGAGTTGTGTCGTTTGTCATGCAAAATTTGAATGAAGATCAAAACTTAGGGTGGGAGAGGTATGGAGATTGATTAATAGTTGACACTAGTCTTATTCAAGCTAATGATCATGAAGATGCAAATGCAGATGAAGATGGAAATGAAATTTAGAGGGACAATGATTTATGGAGATATACTCATAAACTAGTTATTTTAGTTTTTGAACTTGGAGCATTTGTAGTTTGGTTTTATATGGATAGTTATGGTTATTTTATCCAAAACTAGTCGCCATTATCATCTATTATCATCTGATCATTGCATATTTTTATTTAATATTGATATTTTATTTTTAGTGCTATTGGAATCATAATTCTAAAGTTACTCTTAGTACTTTTATAAGTTGCTTGAAAAGATTATAAGTAATTAAAAGTCTAGAAATGATAGTTTCTTTCTGCTGGATGTAGACTTATTCTCATTAAACATTTTAACTACGATTTTTTTACTGTAATAGGCTCATTGGGTTCATAATAAACCTGTGTATGTAACACATAAATATGATTATTCGAATATATCTCAAAACCATTATTGGTTTCCATAATATAACCATTAATATGTGTTATATGAATAGAAACTATCATGTATGGTGGATAATTTGATGTCCTTACCATGATGTCCTCACTGTGATGTCATGGCCTCTGTTTCAAAGTGTGGCATTAGAGGGTCTGTAATCTCTTTTAAGTCTACCAGGCTATGAAACTGTTTGAACTCTCTCATTTAAAAGATCAATTGGAGACTGCATTTCTCCACTATTACACATATTTCATTCTGGTTGAATTTTTCCCCAATGACAGGGTCCTCTTTCAATGTCTTGTACATATATTATCTACCCTCCGAGATGAATTCCCCCTCTTCCATAAATTCTATACCCTCCCTGATATGCAAACCTTGAGCAAGGGCATTAGTTTGCACATTTTGGTTTTGTATAATATAGAGGATAATGATTTTACTATGCTGCTTACCAAGGTTACAGTTATTCAATGAGAACTCTCAGCACTGTGTGCTCAATCTCCTTTTTTCTTATTACTTTTATTTTTTGCAACCCATTGCCTAGTTATCAGCCTTTCTCCTCCTCTATTTTCCTCACCAAATAACTTTTGGCCCTCATACGAATTAACAATGTCCTTCATTGAGAGTCATAATAGTCTTGGTTATAGACTTCCTCTCCAATATAGTTCTCATATCTACCTGGTCAAACTTCTTAGAGGATCCACATTAGTAATTTCAATTTGTAATTAAGATCTGGCCAATATTTGGAGAATTCACCAACCTTATGCCACAACCTTCCTCAGCACCTTTATTGCGGTCTTTTTTATAGAAATAGGAGCAGTACATAGGTATATCTTCAAATTCAAAATATTGCCAGAATCCACAGCTCGAGTCTCTGTTGTGGTCTATTTATAGTGGATTATATATCAAAACGTAATATACATTTTTCATCCTTGGTCGGCCTACATCCATGAGGTAAAGTTATTGGTTTCAATAGATGAAATAAAGTGAGAACCTACGGGTGCCATAGAATGTTATTTGAGAGCCTAAGAGTGTAGTACAAAACATTTTATCTGTAGAATGTTCACGGTATGGCCTTCTCATTAGTAGGAGGTCTTAGTTATGCACATAAATTGTCCTATAAAACAATCCTAATTTGAAGGACATGTTAGTCTTTAGTCGGCCTAGTTTGGGATTCTCATATAATGTAGATGAGCCGTCAAAGGATGGTGGTGCTCCTTATAATTATGTTGTAGTTTTCTTTCCTATTTAATGGAATTAAATTGTAATAAGACTTTTCTTAATGTTTAAACAAGTTTACCAAAGGCTATGTCAGTTAACTTAATCCACATTCCATATTTTGGATGAAGTCAGTCTCATTTCCCTACAATAGTTATCTCATTATTGAAATGAGAATGTTATTAAGGGTACATGTTTTCTTTTATGCGTCTAGTCTTGTGTGATTCATGTTAGGGGTAATAGTTATTAAGAGTAGTGTTGCTTCAGAGTCTTGGTTTGGTTGATGAATACCTTTGAATTTTCTTACTATGTGTCAGTCATGGACTCTTGTTTTTTTATGATAATAAAGTTTAGTTTCTTATATAAAAAAGAGTTGTTGGTATAGAGTCAAGTATAATTCTATTATTCTTCATAGCAGATTGTTTAATTATGTTTTTGCTTTCCTAGTAATTTTGTGTTCTACCCGTGATCACTTAATTTGTCTTTTTAATAACCACTGTGGATTGCTCCTTAAGGTCTTAATTCTCTCGTTTGGAATTTCTTGGTAAAATTTGTATCTTGAATTCTGGAACCTTAACAACTACACATTTCTTAGGTCTTGGTCTTGAAGTCAATCTTCAACTATCATTAAGGTGGTGATAATTAGGCTTTGCATCCATATCTTATATTCAAATGACTAGTCTTTATCGACTAATGATTGGAGAAAACAGGTACCATTAATAACATTCTCATTTCAAATTAGGGTATTGTTTTGACATGTTGTTAAGGGTATTGTTTTGACATGTTTTATGGCATGTCACCATAATGTTTTTATGTGTAACTAGTGAACCTATAGAATAACATTAATAATTTCTTCTCATGTGGTTTCCCTATTAAGAATACATGTTACTAATACCTAATTACTATTCCGGTTGATTTCTGACTTCCTTTCTTCATTGATTACTAATACCCGTTACTAATACCTGATTTTTAATAATTTAAATGTGACTTGTTGCAGCTTTTAGTATTACTGTTAGTGAAACAATAGTTGGTTTGATGTTTTATAAACTTCCAACATGAATAGAGAGATAATGTCTTAAAGACCCTACCGTTTTCATTAACAGACCACCGAGTCAAATGTTCCATGACATGTGTTACCTGTAATCAGTAAATCAAATAATCAACTCTCCCATGATTGACAAATGAATAAAAAGCACCGGTAGGAATAAGGGTGAGAATTCAATCAAGTGCATAACTACTGTTTTATTAAGCTCCTTCCAATTTAAAGTGGTGAAATTGATAATCTGCCCGGAAAATTTTGATAGGTAATGTGTGAAGTGTTGTTGAACTTATTGAACGTTAAGCTTTATTTCAATATAAATTCACTCCAAATCCAACGATCTTTGAGGACCACTAATATTTGCTGGGATGCCAAGTTGAGTGTTACCTCTCTCGGTTAGAATCTTAAATGTCGTTGTTATATATCACCAAGTAGTTCTTCATGTTAGAACTAAATTTAATTATTAAAGTAATATGTTAAGTGCATTGATAAGTGTTATCAAATTTGACAAATGATTTATCAAAACATCCCTGAATGTTAGTTAGACGTAACTTATGTCATGTAATATTGAAATGTGATATATAAATCAAATATGACTTCTTGCTATTATAAATGAAAATATACAGATCGATGATGTTGAAGCGTCGTCATCATCGTTAGACTATGTCCGACCTCATAACCGAAGAAATACCACTCGAGAAGAAACCATTCACAGCTCTAGTGTGAAGTGATTTAGAAAGGACACCCCAAATTAGATCCATTCAACATAACATAAGGGGCCATGGAAATAAAGAGCTCCAACCACAACTTTTCCCAAATATTGAATTAACATCCCAGTCACAAAATACACATCACAACTTAAGAGCTCAAGTTTATTTATTTCAAATACCTATAAACCAACTTTTCCCAAATATTGAGTAGAATAATAATTCAGTTGGAAATATCAATCCTCTATCCAATGAGATGGATTTAGATGGTGAAAATATCACAGGTATGCTATGTTATATAATGCACTATTTTTATATCTCCAATTGTATTACTTTTATGTTTATATTCATATTGAATAAGAAGTATAAACATTATTTATCAATTTTTTGTTCAAGTACAATGACTACCCTTACTAGCAAAAAAAGGGTTGTAAAGGGGGCAAGGCCTTGGCTCGAATGGAATAATAAGAAAGAGAAGATATTGGAGTGGAATGATCTTTGTTAGTCAGTTTGTAATATTGAAAGTAAATTGATGTCACATTTAGGTTATTATACAAGGTGCGGAAATTTATTTCCATTGACAAAGTTGTATTGGAGCGAAGCAAATGTGGAAACACTTAATAATATTTGGAAGGAAGTGAAGGTAACTTATTAGTTTGACTTATTTATTTGTGTTGTTGTATTTTAGCTTGTCAAGTTTTAACTAATTTATTATTTTTGTTCTCAGAAGAACACAAATATACGATAAGGTTTTAAACAGATCTGGTTTGCAAGGACGGGACTTGCGTGGAAGCAATGGAAGCATCGAGTGAAGGTGAATCGCTATAACAATTTTCAAATAAATGAAGAGGGATTGAGTTATACATGTAAAAGAGTCAAAAAAGATCAGTGGCTTGAATGGGTGAAAGACTGGGGTCTAAAGAAGATTAAGGTATCAATATCACATCTTATTAAGAATTTATACCTACATTTTTCTTCACTAGCATCATAATTTTTATTTTTATTTCTTAAAATATTTAGGATGTAGCGGATCAAAACACTAAGAACTATGAAGTTGAATGTGCCTACTCAAGGACATGACTAAAGCCACATGCTAAAATAGCCAAGGAGGTTGAAATTTTTATTATAATAAATATTTGTGGTTTTAATCTAACATATTGTATTAATATATATACATTGTTTTTTTCAGAGGATAGAACAAGGGGAGGCCATCGACAATATTAGCATGTGTAACGCCATTCAATCTCCAAATAATAAACCTTTATGTGTTGAAGATGGATCATTTGATAGAGCGGTATGTATAAATATTAATTCATAAGAGATTCTTAAAAGATTTATTTATTATTTGTTATAAATTGTGTTCTTGAAAATTATTTTATGCTCATTAATTATAATATTAATTCAATTGGTAGAAATGCTTGAAAGACGACTAAATGGGCTAACAGAAGAGCAACAAAATGATCCCGAAGTGAGGAACAAGATTTTTACTGATGTAGTAGGATACGGAGGGCATGGGTATGCTTTACTAAAGGGAAAACAATCATTAGGCCAACGTCGACAAAAGCATGTTCATCTCAGTTATTATTCGAAGAAATTAACCAGTTAAAGAAAGAAGCTGAAGACTGAGAGACTCTACATCAATAGGAACTCGAAGAGTTAGAGATTCAGAACCAACAGTCTTTATTACTGATGAACAATGATATGAGAAGTTAAATGCAAATTTTGTTCCAAAGTATTACCCCTCATCATGCTTCCACTACCTCGACGATTCAGTCTGACTAGGTAATACAATATAATTCATACATATAATTAATATTTTATATATATATATATTGAGAGATATTCGAATGGAAAATTCTCTCATTTAAAGTTAAATTTTCAATGGTGGTGGTGAAAATTTTCTGTTGCTTGGTGTAAATTATTCTTAGAATCAATTTTAATGTTTAAAATAGGTTGGCTACCTGTGATTTTCATGAATAAACAAAGGAGACTGCCAATTTTTTTTAACATAATAGTTAGATAATTATATTGTATGTGATGAGAATATACTATATTGATTCATTTTGCAAATTGTTTTGTTAACGAGGGGTATTAATTCTGACATAATTGACACTATATTTTGTTTGTGCAGGTGACAATTTTCGTAGAACATGCAAATATTAATCAGTGATTTTAGAGGTCGTACGCTTTAGTATTAATCAGTGGTTATAAGAACTCTATTTATTTTTTAATGAAATTAATTTGTTGTATTGGTTGAAAATCATCTTATGTATTACTTTTATGATTATTCACTGTTTATGTTGTCACAAAATATTGGTGCAAAAATTTTAATATCCCTTTACCTCTTTTGGGATGGATAAAACTGTCCCAAAAATATATTAAAAACGGATATGTATCCATCTCAAAAAGGTCTTCTAAAATAGTAATCTTTCTCAAAAGATTAATACCCGTCTCAAAAACACTCTTTTGTGACATCTCTTGTGTCGTATCAAAGGATCATATAAAATGAGGTCCTTTTGAGACGAATATGTTCCTATCTCAAAAAAATCTTTTGAGACGGCTATGGCGTCACACAAGTTATTTATAACCCCTATCATAAAGACCCCCCTAGCCGTCCCAAAACGTATTTGAGACGGAAAAACGATCTTTTAGGACTGTTAGGTCACCGTCTCAAAAAGTTACTTTTTTAATAGTGTCTCTTTATTAGTTCTAAGAAATTTTCTAAAATTCCTAGCAAACAACGCCATATCTTCAGAGTCAATCTCATACTCATTATCTAAAGTCCATGTCTCCTCTTTCTGGGCTTTCAAAGCTATGCCCTTGTGTTTCTTCTTCTCATCCTTGGAGGGAAATATGTCAAGTTCATAGGTTTAAAGATCACCTATAATCTCTTCTTGTATCGTAGAGTCTTAAGTGCCTAAAGAATTTAACATGATCACCTTTGGAATTAATCTGTCAGGTAGAGACCTCAATTTTTTTTACGACACGATTATGGGGTATCTTTTCTCCCAAATTAAAACATGAATTCACAATATCTGACAATCTCTCATAGAACTCATTAAACAACTCACCCTCTAATAATTTAATGGTTTCAAATTGAGTGGTAAGGTTTTGGAGTTTGGAAGATTTCACGACACTTGTTTCCTCATGGGTGAGTTCGAGTATGTCCCATGCCTCATACATTTCACATGTCATAATTCGACGAAACTCATCAGGTGTGACCGCACTAAAAAGGGCATTTAAACCATGGGAATTAAAATTTGCTAACTTAAGCTTAGTCTCACTCCATCTCTCAATGGGTTTAGGTACACGAACCTCTCCTTATAGGCATGTTGGTGGGGTCCACCCTTTAACTATCGAAAGCCAAACCCATTCATCTAAGGATCTAAATTCTAACTTCATGCACGCTTTCCAATGCGCATAGTTGGAACCATAAAAAATAGGAAATTTTGCAAACAAGAAATTTCCCATTTTTAAAACACAAACAAAAGGATCTTAACACAATAATTTAGCGTTCCTGCTCTGATACCACTTGAAAGGGGCCGATGGTCCCCTAAATATCCCAAATTTCATATTTCTTCCAAGAGTAACAATTAAAGTACATAAATTTTAGTTTCTTAAAAATTAACATTAAATCAAACTGACGAAAAAAAAAATTAATTTTGTTTCAAACAAAAATTAAATAAACCCAATTCAAGTTCTTCATATGCCATATAAACAAGCATGAATATTTTTCAATTAAATTTCTTGACTTGAATTAAGTTAAAATTATCCAAACTTAATTAGCAGGAAAATTATACTAAAGTTGCAACTAAACTACTTTTTATCTTGATTAACCTAGCATGCATCTAAGTTAGATTTTGCAAGATAAAAATAAACACACACAGATGGCGTGATGTATGAGGAAAACCCACAATGGGAAAACCTCGGACGGCCCAACCTACAAACCCACTATGTAAGGTAATTTTATAACGAAACGACAAGAGAATTTACAATAAAGACTCGGCTCACTTCAAGCCTTGACGCTCATTCGTTCTTTAACCGTTGCCTAATAGATAATGTTGGAGTACATCAATGTGTCGGAATTACCCGATGGGGCTCAGCTACCGTCAATCCATACACGAAGCCTTTCTTCGTATGCGTACCCCAACTCAAATGAACGAAATCCACAGCAAGAAACTTTCTCTTTTTGGGATGAGAAATATACCCGGTGCCAAAAGATGTTCTCACAATAAATAATATATGTAGAAACATAGATCAAAACAAACTATGGGTGTAAAATTGTGTTTTGGTAGAAATTAATCCATTGAAAATGAAGAACACAGGTGGGACTTTTGGTTTTAAAATTTTCTCTAAAAAACCTTTGGAATGTTGGAAAAAGTATTAGTAAAGTTTTTGTTCCCGCACTATTAAAAACTGGTAAAACATTTGTGGGGAAAAAGGGAAGTTAAAAGATAAAAATTGCTCAAAAAACTGTTCCTGTCCCGATCGATCAAACGACCTTTTGATATCGTTCGAAAGACTTGGTTAGAATGAACCTATAACAAAAAACAAAGTTAAAATTGTAAAATCTCGTTCGAACGATGTCATTCTAACGACCTATCTAACGAGAAAACAGAGAGAACACGAGGAAATTTCGCTAGATATCTCGTTTGAAATTTGTTCGAAGGACCTCGTTTGAATGAGAAAAATGTCATTTGAAAGACATATTATAAATTCCAAATTTTCTTTTTAAGCCCAAATTTTTTTATGTAATGGATGAAAATGATTCTCTAAGAAAAACGTAAGGTCATTTTGACAAAAGATTTAAACTAACACCCATAAAAATATATCCAAGACTCTAAATATATTAAATTCATTCATATCTTTAAGGACCTTGGAATCCAAATGTTTATGACATGCTACATGGCATGAATCTGGCAAGGATGAAATCTTCACTATGAAATTGGACGTTACATCTTCAACTTAAACTTCAAACGTCATAGGCTTGGAAGGATACCACAAACATCTGTCCTATAACTCAATTAGTTTTGTCTGGAATTAAGCCAACACTAAAAATGAATCAATTGGAAATTTTTCCTTTCATCATTCTTGATATATAAATCCTAATTCTAGAAAGGACCCTCTACTAATTTGTGAGGATAGGAAACCAGATCATAGAGAGGGTTAAAAGACAAAATTGTTTAAGATATCTAGGCTTCGAAGGCATCTAAGTCAAATTTGACTTCGGATAAAACATAATATTAATACATATAATTTCAAACAATATAATACACGGGTTGGATAAAGGACTGAGAAAGGAAGATAACCATATGATACCCATGGGTATTATAAGTGGCATAATTTTATATAACAGCAAGATTCAGATACTTGTTAACCATAGTACAAAAGGGGTAATGAGGTTTGATTAGTAGTGACCAAGCATATCCCTCCAATCATCATGAGTCGATGAGGGATATGCCACATGTGGAAAATGTGCAATGGGAGAATGGGGAAGAATAATGATGAAATTGACATTTTTTGCATTAAGAAGAGGGGCGACAAAGAGTTACAATTAACATAAGTGAGATGACAACTCTTATCAATAGGTTGTATGGAGTTATGTCCAACTACAACAGTCTTAGTGATAACAGTGTCATAAGAAGTAGGTCAATCAAAGCTTCAATCTACCTAGCCTTGGAAAAGCCTAAAACAATATGGTTTACCATAAACGATAAAAGGTTTGGGTGGAAACTTTGAGGAGGATCCCACAACAGTGAATCCAATAAATAGGGGAAAATCATAGTAGCAGCGACCGAATTTGAAATTCCTTCAATATGGATAGTTGAATCATGAGCGCCCTAATATCCATAACTTTATTGGCTTCCATCATATTTTGGAACGGTGGCACTAGCAGTGACGATCCAATGATATTCTTTAACAGGGGTTGAGTTCGAAGTAGAGACAAACTCAAGGACAGTCTTGGGTTTAGTCTCGTTATTTTCTTGAGATGCCATTGTTGGATCTTGGAGGAGATAAAATAGCGAGATACAAATAATGCAATTGAAAAGAATGATGGACTTAAGTGAAGAACATCTCACCGCTAGTTTATGAGAAGGAGTGTGTGATCAAAAGTCATGATCATTAAAAAAATTGCCTTTTGAGATAGCGCTCCAGTCGTCTGAAAAGGTCATATGGCCTTTTCAAAAGCTTTTTGGGACTCCATTTGAGACTACAGGGGGGTTATATTAGATCCCAATTTCAGTAAGTTTTTGAGACGACAATAGTTGTCTCAAGAGGGTTTTTTAGACGGGAAATAATCTATCTCAAAAGGTCATTATTTCTTATAGGACCCTTTTGAAATGGACAAAAATCCATCTTCTAAACCTAATATTTTGTGATGGCAACAGCCGTCCCAAAAGATGTTTTTACACGGTAACTTACCCATCTCAAAAGGTCTTCATTTATGGAACCCTTTTGAGATGACAAAGAAAAAGTCTTTAATAATTTTGGTACCAAAATTAGAATTTCATCCATTCCATAATATACTCTATAATTATAATCGAAACCTCTTAAAAACAATATATAACATATTTGGCATCCCATCTCAACATATATAACATGCAGTTTTTCATTCAATTATAATTAGTGTTCATACAAAGAAAAGTAGATAATTTCGACATTGCCTCCACCAATTTATTAAATATCTCTATGCAATTTCACTCATCTCATTAGGAAAAGTACATAAAAATCCATCTACGTCAAATATAAAATGGTGAAAGAAAAGTAAACATACAATCTTGAAGCATACTACCTCCAACAGAATGACTTCAATGGTTTTCCTTATACACAAAAGGTTTCCACCCATAACAAAATTTATTTAGTATCAGTTAGTTAAAAGAAATAAGTAATCTTTTTTAATAGGTCCTATAGATGACAATCTTTGATAACCTAATCAAATTTGTATATCGTCATATTATTTACTTTAAAGAACACTTCATATTTTTAAAAACATTCGGTAGAGTCTCCTTTGTTATATTATGAAAAATAACCTATTTAGACATAATGATTACCTCAAAATGACAGAATTAGCCACAACTCTATAAACAACTAATGGCGGAATAGCCTCAATAAATATCCTAACAAACACTCCATCACACACACACACACACACACAATATATGTGTGTGTGTGTGTGTGTGTGTGTGTGTGTGTGTGTGTGTGTGTATAATAAAGATGTGTTATTACCTAGTCATTATGGGCTATTGAGGTAAGGGAAGCATTGCGAGGGATAATACTCTGAAAGCAACTTTGCATTTTGCTTCTCATGTCAGTTTTTATCTGTAGTAGTGCTTGTTGGTGGCGAATTTTTAATTCTTTGGTATCATGTTGATGTCGATCGTTTCAAAAAATCTACTAGAAAAATTACATGTCATCCATGATAGTTAAAGTATGGTTCATTTTACAAATCAAAAAACAGTTAATACATGAAGTATGAGCTTTGGGCTCATGTGGTTGAGAGTAAAATATTTTTCACCTAAGTGAAACCTATCACCCATTGGAAGTTAATGTTTTTAATGGTATGAAACTGTAAATAAATATAAACAATATGATTCCTTTTGCCATTGGAATATATAATTAACAAAATTTAACTCTAATATGTCTCACCCTGCTTGTGGTTGAGAGCAAGACTAAAGAGGACACAAGATAAAAGGTCTTTGTTCGAGCGAATAAATTCAAAAGATCCTATCGTAAAAGGCCAAAGTATACATATAATAAGTCCTCGTGGGATAGTAAACTTCTTGTAACAAATTTGATATAAAATGTAGTTAACTATGGGTTTGAAAAGGTCAACAAACATTAACTTGATGTATATACATGGAAAATACGTGTATGGGTCTGAAAAATTCAAGAAACATTAACTTAATTTAGATACTTGGAAAATACATGTTTAAAACCCATTAGAAAGACCATATATAAAGATGCCATGATTTTATAAATATAAAATAAGAACAAACACTAAAAACCTAATTGATTTAACTATTTAACACTTAACGGACTAATAACTAACTGAAGCACTTTAAGACTGAAACAATATACTTATTATACTAAAACAACCACAAAAAGAGTTATGAAATGCCCCATAACCCATTTACGAAGTAATAAAGCAACTAAGCCTGCCCACTATTCCACGCACCAGCTAAATAAAATCAATGTGCAATACACCATGTAACATCGTATCAACATCATCATCAATATACCAACACCTGATTCTTTTTGCAACACCAAAAATATAATTATAGTACCTCAACTTCAACATAGTGATTTATATGGATTCCAACAAAAAATAAAACTACAATAATATACTTAGATCAATGTCTGCTTAGTGGTTCCAAATTCCAACAATCCAAAAATATAATGAGAATTATATCACTACACCAAAATGGGTAAATTGACACCCTTCCAGCGGCTATCCATGTCACGGTCAATGACCGTGATAAAAAAACACGCATTTTTTTATCACGATCATGGACCGTGATAAGTCCGTAACAAAGACTCGTCACTTTTAATGACCGTGACAAGACCGTGACAATTACAGTTGTCATGGGCTTATCACGATCAATGACTGTGACAATACTTATAATATTGTCACGGTTAAGGACCATGACACGTCCGTGACAAATGTTGCAGCAAAAAACCCTTTTGCCTCCTTTTTTTTCCCACCGACTTCTTCCCTCCTTTTTTCTCTCTCTCTACGCTGCTCTCCCTCTCCCTTTCTGCTTTTAGGTTAGTTTCTCTCTCTCTCTCTCTCTCTCTCTATCTATCTATCTATCTTCCATTTCTATATATATATATATATATGTGTGTGTGTGTGTGTATGTGCGCGCGCGCGTGTGTGCATGTGTGTGGTGGGTGGGGGTGGGGAGGGGGTGGGACAAGGTGGGGGAAGGGGGTGGGGCACGGTAGTGAGGAGGGGTAGGGATGGGGGGTTGTTTGTGAGTGTGTGTGTGGTGTGTGTGCGTGTGTGTGTGTGTAGTGGTGTGTGTGCATGTGTGTGTAGTGTGTGTACGTGTATGTGTATGGTGGTACGGGAAGGGGGAGGGGCAGGGTGGGGGAAGGGGAAGGGGGAGGGGCAGGGATGGGTGGGTGGTGGGGTAGTGGTGGGGGTGCGTGTGTGTGTGTGTGTGTGTGAATGTGCGCGGGTGTGTGTGTGAATGTGCGCGGGTGTGTGTGTGTGTGTGCAGTGTGTGTAATGTCCCTTGTATATGAATTGATTCGTTATTAATTTTTTTAGTAAATTAATATATTATTGCCCCTCATTGTAAATTAGTAAATTAATATATGATTAATTATGAAAGTAGGATTGCCCCTCATTGTAAATTAGTAAATTAATAATTTTATACTTCAATTGTTAGTTTAATTGATGAAAATAATTAATTGAGTAGATGAATTAGAAGGAGTATGGGATACACATTTGTTGTCGACATTGCTGTTGGATTATAGTGGATCGATGTTGGGTTGGTTAATTTTAAAAGTGGCATGACCACTGGATTATTGTCCATATGGGGGTGGGATTTTTCAACTTTTTTTAAAAATTACTTTGTACATAGAACAATATTTATATAGTATGATAATTAAATGAAACATACTTGAAATTACATATAGTGCATGCACATAGATACTAGCCTTCTAGTTCTTATGCGTACGCATTCAATAGCCCTTAGACTCGTTCGAGAGTCATTACCCCTGTAATGAGATCTCTCGAATTGTCCCATTTGGATAGTTTGGTACTGCATAATTTATGTATAATATTCTTAGTGGCTTATAGTTGTTACTTTTGTAGGAAGTTCTGCAGTCGTATCCTAATATTCTCTAGGTACATACTAGATTGACAAGTGTGACTGTTATTGCAATTGATCAATTGAAATAACACTCATACTTTCCAATCTATGTCGTGTACTTGGAGAACTACGGGGATATGTTTCCAAATTTTTTTCAAATCGTAACAATGTGCATGAGCTGTTAAGTATATTACAGAAAAATGCGTTCTTGAATGGGATAGGACGACTCACCCTTTAGAGGAGATGGAGGAAATACAAATTTCTATTATAAATTGAATTTGAATATAAATAAGACATAATTAAATGAAACAAACTATAAATCTAAGTTTTTTTTATACTAATCCATGAATATACTCTTCGTACCTTTAATAGGTGATTAGTTGTGGTAGCTGTGATGGGATATCTGAAATACAAAGAGTGGATGGATGAGACAAATAGAATCGGGGATGTGTTTCACAGAGGTGCTAATGAATTTGTGAAATATGAAAAGAGATGTCATAATGATGAAGAGTTTTCGTGTATGTGTGCTAGGTGTAAGAATGCTTAGGTGTTTGAGTGGAAAGTAGTTGAACTACATTTGTTAAGATCGGGTATGCAAGATAGTTATCGATTTTAGAGTTTTCACGGTGAATTGAAAGTTCCTTTTATCCCCGACCTTCACAACAACCTTCAACAAGTAGGATAGATGTAGAAGCGGACGACGTAGATCATAATATGTTAGAGGATTTAGTTGATGATGCGTACGGAGTTTATGAAGCACAAGAGAATGAAGTTACTGATGATGTAGAAGGTTCAAGTTCTCGTTAAGATATCCTGATAAAACTTGATGATGACTACCAAAGTTTAAAATTTAAGGCGACCCAACCATTATACTCTGGCTGTGAGAAAGAACAAACAACTTTACATGCCATGGTTGGTTTGTACAGTTTGAAGACGCAATACGGTTTGTCTGGCAATAGCGTGACAAGAATTCTGAAATGGACGAAGGGCTTATATCAACAACGAGTTGTGGTCAATTGTCCAACACGCGCAAAAATGTCTAAATAGTAGTGTGGATGACTTAGCTGCTCCTACCGAATATCAATCCATTTTTTTATGATAACCCGAATTTTAAACAATTTTTCAATTTGTAATAAATATTCCAATTTGTATCGAAACATCCATTTTTAATGCTTTTAATTGATTTTCACTTTATCATTTTCACTCTTGTGCAGTGTGTGTGGGGGCAGTAGGGGTGGGGGTGGGGATGTTTTGGATTTTTTGTCATTGTCCATAGTATGAGCTAGATGTTGTTATTTTGGAATTCAGAATTGAGGTGTTTGACAGTAACAATTCATTTTTATTTGTAGTAATTGTACATATTTGCATGTCTTCTTTTAATTCATTTTGATATGTACTAATAACATTTTTTTTACAGAAAATGTCTGCTTCAGGTATTAAGGCAAGGATGATGATGCTTGTTATGATGATGTCGTCTGGGCTCGGTGGTAGCGGAGGCGACGAGGGCTCCTCGGCCCCTAGGCTCCCCCAATATGGAAAATTGGGGATGGCCATCGAGAAAAAGTCGGGGCTATTAGCGAGATCTCTCGAGCTGGTAAAGATGATCATCGATCCAGGGTAAAATAGTTGGAAGGAGGTTCCATATGAGCTCAAGTTAGCTATTTGGGTGGCACTACATGTAATGTATTTATATTTATATTTATATTCATATGAATATTTCAATTTCAATTTCAATTTCATTTTATATTTATATTTATATTTATTTTCAACTAGCATTGTATTTGTTGGACAGGAACTATTCAGCCTGGATCCAAAGCTACATGATTCCGTCTTGTAGCAGTTGAGGGAGCAACAGAAGACGTGGAAGAAAAATATGTGGACCCGCTACTTTGGGAAGACACGAGAGTCCATTATCCAAATGCGTGAATCCGTTCCGCCGAAGGAGCCGGTCTCATTGACACAATGGCAAAAGTTCGTTGACAATGAGATCGGGGAGCGACAATTGGCATCTCGCCAATCGAGGAGGGAGAACCGGGAAAAAAATACGGACGTACACTACTCCGGCCGGACGTCGTACGCCGAGGTGGAGTACAGGATGATGGTAAGATTTCATTTTTCTATAACTACAAGAATATATTATTCTGCATTATTTTACTTTGTGGGGCCGATACTAATTTTACATTATATTATTTCAGGGGACAGGGAGTGGCCCTGGGGGTAGGCCACATAGGCTCGATACTTATGTGGCTCTTCGGACGAAGAAGGGGAAGGACAAGGAGGTGTCCCAAAGCGTCGCGACCACGATTGTAAGTAATTCGACAGTTTACTTTTTATTAATTATGTTATAATTTTTTAATTTACTTATTTTACTAATCATGTGCTTTTTGTCATTTCAGGCAAAGATTAAGGAAGTGCATGAGTCCTAGTCTGATGCCGACAAGGTATCTTTGTCCACAGATGCACTCAGCCAAGTGCTTGGCTCTGATCGCAAGGGGAGGACAAGGGGGGTCAGCTCGCGGGTGGAGAAATCTAGGATCATCGGATTGGAGATGAGCGACACCGAGTTAGCTCGAACGGTTGACTCGCATGACGCGAAGCTGTCCCATTTGGAGGCGACAGTCCAAGATATGTTCTCATTCATGAAGCGTTCGTTGGGCGGCGGAAAAAGCAAGGGGAAAGGGAAGGATAAGGTGGGGGGGAGGAGGTGCAGGATGACGAGGATGTGGACCTCGTTGCTTCATCGTCAACACGTGCAGACTTTGATGATACACTTCCCTTCGATCGATCGATGTCGACACTGGGTTAGCCGAGCGTGTTTATACTGGACATATTTGATGGCCAGCGGATAGGGCAAGGGTTGAGGGACCCGAATATCGTCCAGGGTGGACTAGTTCATGGACGTGAGCTTCAAGACATCGAGTCAAAGGTTCTCGTCACGCATGTGATACTCGGGAAGGAGAACTCCCCGTTGTGGTTGCGCGAACAATGCGACACGATGTGTATCAGTGGGTGTGTCAATTCGTATATCGTGTGGCCTACTCACCTCCTTGAATTTAACCTTACCCAAGACATGCAGTGACATTATTTGAATTGAATTGTTTTTAAGTTAGTACATTTGAATTATATTTGGATTATATCGTGATGCATATTGTCTCTATTTTGAATGTATATTTGCATTATCTCTATTTTATTTGGATATATGATGCTTGAACAGGTACAACGTTGCTATAACAGGTATAAATATACTGCTAGGCAGTGGTAGTCGCCAAACTGCCCAGTAGATTTTTTTTCAATGCTGCCCAAAATTATCACGATTTATGATCATGACATTTTTTTAGCATTGTCACGGTCCTTGACCGTGACAAAACTTATCACGGTCAAGGCCCGTGACACGACCGTGACAATTCTAACGAACTCATCACGATCAATGACCATAATAAGTCCATGATAAAAAAAGTTATCTCCCCCAGAATTATCACGGTCATTGACCTTGACAAGTTGAACTTGTCAAGGTTAATGATCGTGACAATTTGGCAGATTTGGTGTAGTGTATGCTATAACATTACCAAAATGTAGAGAAGTTGCAAAAGCAAGTCAATTGTTAAAGGTCACATGGACTCCAAAACTATTTATTTTATAGGGAGGGTCATCAAGTGTAGATAATGGAGTAGATACGAAGTGGTATTATTATTGTGTTCCAGTGATCATTTTATGTTTTAACTTATAATGGTATTATTATTCTGTGCATGGGAGTTTGAATTCATATTTTGGTTGTCCTAAATATATTGTTTTCACTTGATTGTTATTGGTAGGTGGTGGGGATCATACATATACATCTATCTTTGTGTATTGATTCTTTATTTGTTATTGTCAGTTCTTTTAGTTGATTTTCATTCACTACTTTGTTGATTTTATGAATACTATTGGGTTCTTTATGATTTATGTTTAGATCACTAATGGGTTTTAATCTATTTTTTTGAATATGTGTTTTTGGATTTCATTAGTTAACTTGTCTGTTCAGGCAACTAATATTTTGAAATCAATATTCTACACTGTTTTTTTATTTCATTATTCAATATTTTTCTCTATTTAAGTCCATGAAGAAAATGAAATCCATTATATGGTGCTTCTTAACAAGTCACACATCGATTGTGGTTGTAAATGAAGCACGAGATAATGAGCCCATGCTTAAGTGTGAGGGAATATATGTGTAACAAAGGAAAACTATAGTGTACCCTTAAGGGAAAATATTTCCATCCAATGATTATGTCTAGTGTAGGAATTTTAATTAACGACATGTTTTTATTAACATGCACAAAAAAAGATGCGGCATGAGATGAGAACTACGAATTTTATGACATGGGGAAATTATGCCATCTTTTATAGTATGTTGGAAAGGTAGAAATTATTTTAAAATATGAATTATAGTATATACATGTCACCATTTATTATAATATATAAATATTTATTCATAATTTTATATGAATGCAGCAAATGCAAGCACAAGTTAGCAACATAGTCAGCAAACACAAGCATAAGTCAAATCTTGCAAAATGGAACACTAAAGATTTTTTGCTGAGGTTAAACCAAGTTATTGACTAAATTAGTAAATTTGTAAGCTTTTAGTGCTTGTTTGGCTTGAGTTTTTCTATATATCTAAAGTGATGAATTCACATAAATGGTAAGAGAAATCATGTCAACACTTGTAAATAAGACGTCGATTTTTTCTTTTCTGACACTGAATCTTTACATGTGACTTCATGTATATAGAATTCTAACAAATAAAAAAAATAGAGCCAAATAGTCACTTTCACAAGGACAATTCTGGTTCCCACTTTTTCTTTTTTCACTCATCTTGTTCATTTAATGTTACTCCCATTTGAGAACCTTTTTCTTGAAGCTTAGATGAGTTGACAAACTAGCCTAATCAAACATACGAACTTTAATAAGATCAATTGGTGTATGAAATTCACATGAATGATGGAAACCGAATAAAATCAGTTGGTGCATCCAAACTAAGGGAAGTTCTAGGATATTTTTTGATAAACGGATAGTATATTAAACATTTGATTTTATAATTCCCACTTGCTATGGTACAATTCTTAGCGAACCATTTTCAAGCTCTGGACATCTTCTCTTCTACTAAGCTCCATTTGACTCTGATTTGCGATGAAATCTTAACTAATGCAATAACAATAACATAATTAGAATCTACTCGCTCCAATCCAAATTAAAATGTTTGTTGGAAATTGAATCATCCCGTTATCCTCTACCATATATTTGAAATAAAAATAATACTTTTGATATAATTGAGACGAACTTGTAGAACTTTGAATAGGTCTGAATCTACACATCTGTTGTAATCTAGAGGAAAGGTGGATTTAGTGGCAACACGTATTATAATAGGTCTAGAACTAAACATGTGGAACTTGGAACATAACTGAGAGGCATGTTGATGCTGATTGAGTAATAATCCATCATCATATTAAAGCACTTCGATGCTGAGAAAATAGGTAGGGGATCCAAGTCTTTAAGAGTAAAGGCAGACTGCAATTTGGTGATGAGGGAATTAAGGAGAGTATTGTTATCCCTCATAATGATAATATCATCCACACACCCCAAAAAGAGAACCTTGCCTATGTCACGAGGAAGAATAAAAAGGAGGTATCAACCCTACTATAGGCAAACCTAATGGATAATATATAAGTGTTGAATTTGTAGAACAACTCGCGAGGATCTTGATTGACCCCATGAATGGCCTTGTGTTGTAAGTAAACATGACTAGGAAGATAAGGATCAATAAATTCGAATGGTTGGTGCATGTAAAAAATATTTTGGAAGTTCATCATGCTAGAAGGCTTTATATATATTAATAGAACCATTAGGATTGATCATACTCTGAACAAAAAGCAAACAGCTCTACTTTGAGGACCTCATTTAGAAGATAAAGTCTAAGATAAAGGTTGGCAATCAAAGTTCATGTCTTTTGTGGGTAAAAGACAACTTATGGTCTGAATATTTTTGGAAAAAATACGAAAATATGTCAAAAACATTGTAACAAATACTCTTAAGAGAATTCAAGAGATTAAGGCCACAACAGACTAGTTTTTTACTGAGATTGAGGTGTCAAAGTATTGGACTCTTGCCTATGATAGTTTCTTCAGTTCGAAATCTTCCAGATATGTGACTAGAAAAGACAAATCCCCTTCATTCATGTGGAAAACATTTGGAACTCATCTCATCCTCAAAAGATTTCAATTTTTCTTTGAAAGTGTTACCATAAAATTGTTCCTATTTATGAGTATATACAATCAATAGGAGTATCCTTGTCCTCCAAATGATATCCTAGACTTCAGTGAGTTTTTTGTCTCATTAGATGTGATACCGGTTCATAGGTATTTAAATACTGATGTGACTCAGGATGCATGGTGTTCTTTACCAAGTACCGAAATATAGATTGTTTTATATTGCGCTGAAATTCGGAATAGTGATAGTGCAATGTTTCATGATATTTTCACAAACATAAGTCGACTTTTATGTCAACATACGAAGATTGAGGTAAGGTACATGTTATGGAATAGGGGCCTTATGGATCTTGACGATCGATAATGTTAGGTATTAGTGTATCGGGGGGTTCCTTGTTTGGATTTCTCTTTGCAATACATCCCACACATGAAACTAACAAACATTGGGAGTTGGAGAGAAGTTTGGATGATAGTACATGTGATTTGTACCTTAGTAATTGAACATATATGAGAGAAATCGAGAGTGGATAATTCTGCTGTAATGTGAGAATATATTTTATTTGAACAAAAATGCGCTAGGCATAGGGTGTATGGGCGCCCTAGGAAATTGAATATCAATTTTGTTTCCATTCGGAACATATGGGATAAGGTAAATAAAGATAGGAGTGGAGATATCAGGACTTAAGTGTACGCTCACGATAAGGGTATTGTATTAGCCATTAGATTGTGATTGTCATAAGAATTCGACAACATTTTATTCCATAAGAATTGTTAAAGGCTTATGTCTCACAAGTAACTTGTTATTAGAGCGGAGGAAGGACCTGTGACACGCGGTGAGGTAAAGTCACATGGAACACAGTTAGACGTACCTTTAAGAGAATATAAGATGTATCATGTTAAAAATGACAGTGGTGGTGGGATTTAATGAAGAGAAATATTGCTAAATTCATTTTACAATGGGCCACCTGTCCGTTGGAAAAGGGTGGGCCACCCAAGACCGGTAAGGTTTTCTTCAACCGTTAGGGATTCCGAAGTAGGAATGGGAGATTACTCCAAAGGGCTTTATCGTGAAGGGGGATACGATCCTATATGGGTGATAATGGATCGGTTGACCAAAATAGGTCACGTTATGTCAGTTATGACTGGTCATACTAAGGGACAGTATGCGCAGATACTTATAATATAGATAGTGAAGTTATGTGGGGTACCGCTTGAAATAGAGTCTGATTGGGATAATATTGTTGTCCTTTGATTATGGAAAAGTGTTCACGAGGCTTTGGATACCGAGTTGTGGTTGAGTACGACATATCATCCCATACAAATGGGCAGAACAAGCGAACTAATCAGATGATTGGGATAATAAATTATATGTGTACCCTTGGATCTTAGGGGAGGACAAAAGTAGTCCCTTACACAAGTTGAGTTCGTGTACAATAACTCATATAAGTTAACTTTTGGGCATGGTTCCAGTCGAGGTATGGCACGGTAAACCTTGTTGTTCTCATGATCGTTGGTTAAAGGTGGGGTAAAACAAATCCTATTGTGAAGATTTGGGATGAGTTGATATCTATAGTATATAATGTGTGTAAAGTATATAGAGCGCCAATAACCGATGTGTGTGCGATCGTTGTGAGATGAGATCGTGTGTATCTAAAGAACGATTAATCTACTAAGGTGTGAATAGTATAAGGATAGACAAAGAATATATCTAAAATAAAGTTTAAGTAGTGAAACTCGAATGGTAAGACTTGGGCAAGAACCTACGTGACAGGGTAACTTGGAGTTTAGAAAAAATATAAGTGGGTGTTCATTATTAAGGGTATTCGATAGCGTACTATATGGGTGGTATGGAGTAGTTCATTTGGGAGACCAATAATGCGATGCACAACACATATTCAGCATTGTTTGTACCTGGTATAGGTTTTCAGAATTTTGAGAAAAAATTCCGTTGTAAGGGGGGAAGTATGTAACACCCCATATTTTTATGATATTAAATCATTATGAGATTAATTATTATTTTTGGACTAACTAATTAAAAAGGTGAGAAATTAATTTGTTTGTTAATTATTCTGAATTAAAATAACTATTAACTAGCATGACAAGGGTTAATACTTATTGATTTGAGTATTACTATGTGGTTATTTAATATGAAATTATATGATTTTACAACTTATCGTGAATGTGAAACGTGACAGTTTGGTATATTAAGTCGAGGCGCGTGTGTGAGTGGTGTCGGGACTAATTTAATAGATTACAGAAATAAATTATCTTTAAGTAACTCGTATGACCATCTCGAGTGCACTATTGAGTTCGGAAGGGTCGAGATAGTTTGAGTAGTATACTCGGGGGTTTAGTTTGGGTCCCGATACAATTTTAGGCGTAACCGGCGTCCCGGGAGGACGTTTTGGTAAATTGCATTTTTGAGGTTTAATTAATAAAGAAAATTAGATAATTAAAGATGAGTGTACTTGGGTGAGAGGGAGTCTGTCAATTTCCAAACCTAAGAAAAAGGGAGGAGGAACCACATAGGAAGAAGCAGAGATCTATAGGTGTTCTTGGTGCTAGACACAAGCCCTCATACCACAAATCCCACCAACGTGCACATCGAAGAGCGAGGAAAACAACCATACTATTTTCATCAACGGATTAGACCATCAAAATCGAGGCAAGTGTTTATTACTTTCTTTCTATTAGCAATAATTGTGCTCATGTTAGTATAAGAATCATATACATGATGTAGAATTGATTTGGGTGAATTTAAAGAATTTTAATCATGGGTCAAGAGTTATTTTGATGAAGAATTGAACCCCTTTGCATGCAGAATAGGAATCCTAGAATTTTATGTTGAAATTGGGAAACGAATCTGAGTTTTAATTTAGAGTTATGCATATAATTTGAGAACTAGGGTTCTTGTTAATTAAATTGGGGATTTTGAATTTATTGATGATTAATGATGGTTTAGTGAGGATATATTGTTGGAAATCATGTAAAGATGTTAGGTAGTTGATGGGAATTGAATAATTGGTGTTTGGGCTGATTATTTTAGAGGTTTTAAGCATAAAAATGATAGAAAATGGAACTGATAAGGGTGTAGAACGTAACAGGTCTTGTAGTGAAGAAGGATGTTGAATATCGTTCAAAGAAGAAAGCTCACGTCGTTCGAACAACATCTGACCTCATTCGAACGACATCTGACCTCATTCGAACGACATGTCCAAAAATTAGAGAAATTTCCAGTTTAGTCTAATTTGAGTTACACAGTTATTTTATATGAGGAAATTGTCAGTTGATGAGTTTAGTATAGTGCAGAACTGTTGGGAGGAAACTTGTATAATGACATTTTAAACATTTAGAAAGGTGAGTTAACTTTGAAAATTCTAAGAGAGAGATTAATCGAAATCAATATGTTATACGTAGTATTGAGAGAATGATACGTATGGAAAGTATATATTCTGGTTGGGTGAATACCTATTAATTTTAATAGGATGTGAATGCCTATTATATGATTATATTTATGCGCATAGAATAGCTACACTACTTGCTATCGAGAGAAGGTTTCGTGCAGCAGAAAGTCTTATCCTGGGTGACCCAATGGGGGGATATTTGACTTGTACCCAGAGCATATGAACTTGGATACATACTTTCTGAGATGTAGGATAGTTTTGACAGTTTAATGGGAGTGTAGGTATGTGCATGGCCCATTTGGATAGTGAGTATGCTCGCCTCCAATACTTGTGTTATGAGATTCATGCTTCGTGATAAACGCCAAACCAATTGTCCATATGGAGCGAGCGATGCACTAGGACATGATAGCAGAGTATGAATTTGCACCAAGTGGTCTTAACCTAAGGGTGCTAGATTAGTGTATATATATATGTATATATGTATAGGGATGTTATGACTTGTCGCGTAAATTTCTACTTTGTGAAACTAGTAGATAAGGTATTAATAATAAATGCTTTGCGCCAAGTGGTCGTAACCAAGGTGCATGATTAGTATATATATATACATGGATGTTGTGAGTATCTATAAAGGAATAGAATTGGGAAAATTATACTGTTTGAAATTAGTAGATATAATAATAACGAGAAATGTAATAGTTTCAGGGAATAAAAGTTTACCCATTCGAACGGGGAATATAATGGAATTTAGTTATGGGGGATAAACTATTTCAATAACATATTGTATGGGCGATACGGGATACTCCTTTGGGATAGAGTTAAAAGTATAAGGTTATGGCCTAGTTGGGAGTGATATAAATAAATAAGTTGGGTTAGATGTACGTTAGGCATGCACAATAGTGGATAGGTGAGAATCTCATATGAGAGTTCGAAACTAACATGCACATAATACTTGTTTCATTGCAGTTTTAAATACTTGCTATAATAAATATTTTTACAACTCGGGCTCTGACCCATTTCTTGCTATTATCCTGTATTTTTCTATATATATATATATATATATATATATATATATATTATTAATCAGGTTCCCAGCCACAGGGTTACCAACAGACTTAGATGCATGGATCATTTGGCGAGTTACAGCTATTGTGGAACTTGTAGGTTATTGAGATTAAACGCTTCTATCTTTCCATTCAGTTCTAGTTCAGACATTTCAATTAGGGCATGTGTCGCCCGCTTCCAGTTTATTTAGTCAGAGGTTGTACTTTTCTTAGTATTTTTTTTCTCTTGTTGGATTGAGTGGGGTTACACTTTTGGTTTAAGACTTTGAACTAGAATGTTTTATTTAGTCTTATTTAATTTAGTCATTATTTCCTGTTCAGTATATATTTTATCCTGATGGAATGTAGTTAGTTTTTGTTTTGATAATAAAAATTTATTAACGGATTGTTTAGGTATAATTAAAATTAAATGTTTTGATACTTAGCTTAATTATTTATTAGGTGAAAAATATGTTTTCCATAGTGATGCTGAGAACAAACCAACTGGTCACTTCAGTTTAATTTAATAAAGGACTAATCACCCGGTATTTAATTAGGCGGGGTGTCATAAGATGTGCTTCGTGTCTTGAAATAAAAATATGAACGTGATTTAATACTTATATAATTAAGATTCGGGATCGTGACACGAATATTTTTAGGCTAGTTCGATGGAAGTTAGGCACAAAGTGGTTGGTTTGATTTATTATAGATGTATATAATAAATTATCGAAATTGAATTTAATAAAGGGTGTGTTACCTGATAGTGGGACTTGGGTTAATTCATTCTAAAGGATGAAGATATAGACCAAATGAGTGAAATGGAGTATTGTAGTTGGGTGACACTACTTTAATAAATTAATTGATGTGAAATTGATTAGAATAATCGGTGTAATTTTAAATGTAATGAATTCAGGGCATGAGCGAACCAATGACTTAGACCAGTAGGATATGAGTGAATTACCTACTGAAATATTTTAAAGGATAATTGGCACACTTTGAGTAATGAGGGATACTCGAGAATATACGTTATTAGGGTAATTGGGATTAAATAATACGTAGGATATTCGAGAAATATATATGCTACGTACGTGATATATGATATAGGTTGTGTGTATACCTATACTGATTCGTATGATTTATTATGTGTATGACATACCAACGTTGCTTGCTATCACGAGAGGTTTTTTAAAGGGGACAGTCTTATCCTCATGATCCCATTAGGGGGATTTTAGATTTGGTGACTAAGAACATGGAACCTAGGTATGGACTATCTGTGAGAACGGTAGTATTGACGATCATTTGGGTGCGTAGGTATGTGCGTAGCCCAAATACTTGGAACTATGTTTGCCTCCAATATATGTGACTTGTGGGGATGGTTCGAGAGAGACACATAACCAATAGTCCTTTATACAATGCATGATGTACCGGGACTTGATAATAGAGTATGCATGCACTGCAATTCTCATCCCAGGGGTGTTGTATCGTGTGTGTATATATATATATATATATATATATATAAGTTACAATGGTGTTTTCACTATTTATAAGTTTGGGAGACACTTCACGGTTCAGATCGAAGCCAACAAGACAAGAATCCAAGTTTTGAGATTAAAAGAATTTTTTTTCCTTTCTTGTCCCTGTAATACCCCGTATTTTCAGGCTATATTAATTTGGGGATTTATTAAATTTAATGTGAGTTAATTATTTAATAAAAATCCAGAAATTAATTATGTTATAATTATTAACGTGACGAGAGTTAGTAATTATATGAAATTGGTTGAATATTACTAATGAGCAAAGTAATATATAATATTGATCATGTTGAATGTCACGAGTGAATAAAATGACAATTTTGGAAATTTGAGTCGAAATGTGCTCGTGTCGCGTCGGGACTAAATTTTGATAAATAAAAGTGAATATTTTATAAGTTGTCCGTATGGTCGTTTTGAGTGTGACAACGCATCCGGAAGGGTCGAGATAGTCAGAAAAGTGTACCCGGGGGTTTGATTTGGGTCTCGGGGTGTTTTTAGGCCTAAATAGTAACCTGAGAGGGCATTTTAGTCATTTTACATTTTTGGGTAATTAAACCCACGAAAATTAGAGGAGTTATATCAGATACCTAGGTTACCTTCTAGGTTTAGAAAGCTCAAAACTCTAGAACGACCATTGGAGAAGAGAGGAGAGAGCTCTCAAGGCATTCCATGGCTCAAAACTCAACGGTTTGCACCGCTGCCACCACTAACGCGTAGATCGCGAGACAGGGAACGCAACCATACCGATTTCGGCACCAAACCAGACCTTTGAAAATCCCAGGAAAGTGTTTATCTTGCTTATTTCGTTGATGCATCCTTCGTATTAGTTTAGGAGTAATTAGGATGCGTTTTAATGGAAGAAAACACGATTTATGATAGGAAAATCCATGTAGTTTTGGTTTAAATGATAATTCTGGAAACCCTTGCCATGTAGAGGAATTTAACCACTAAATTATGATGATTATAAGAAGAAATTACTGGAGAAAATTTGTTAGAAGCATGTTTAAGAAAATTCTAGGGTTCTTGATAATTAGATAAAAAATTGGGTTGCTAATCTGTGTTTAATGATAGAAATACACATGCCTTACGTTGGAAATATCTGGTATATTGATATAATGTTAGTAGTAGAATTTTTGGGACGTTTGGGATTGGAAAATATGGATTTGGATGAAGATAGGTGGTAGAATCCATAACTGCAATTCTGCAGAAATCGGAATACCTGCTTGATCGATCGATCGAGCCTAGAGCTTCGTTCGATCGAAGGCTCGAACGATCGAGCCCCAAATCTCGATCGATCGACCCCTTCTGGCAGACTCTTATTTCCCCTTTTTAAATGAGTTAAATTCAATTTATCATGAAATAATTCATGGACATCCTTCAAATAGGTTTTGGGAGATAAAAAGGACCAGTAGGGTATATGAATAAATGTTGGGATCTTTAATATATGACGAGAATGGTAATTATGGGATAATTACATAAGGAACGATGAAACCTTGTGTTAAAGGGAGATTACGTAAAAATGATTATGACGGAAAATAGATGAAATTCCTACTGAGTTTATACTTGGGAGAATAGAGTTCATGAGTGTTACCCCGAATTAAAGTTAAAGATGAATGGTTAAGTGTGAGACTAATAAATGTGAAATAAGGATAATGTCGTAACTATGGAACTGTGATATACCAAATATTGATATGATGTTATTAGTATAGTTATATGATTGTGTTTACATATAATATCTATGTGTGAAAAACGTACCCGCGCTACTTGCTATCCCTGAGGTTATCGCGCTGGGACGAGCTTATCCTGTGTTGCCTTATGGGGGATATTGATTCGTACCCTAGGAGATAGATGTCCTTAGTATAGGCTATCGGAATGATAGTTCAGACGGTCCTAAGAGGCGTGGGGTATGTACTGACCTCTTAGAGACTTGGAATCTATGCTTCACCTCCATCTTGTTGGTCTATATGTTGATACAGTTCGAGAGGGATTCCAAACTTGTATTTCCCTTAGTGTGAGCGATACGGGGATTGGATAGTAGAGTATGCCCGCACCATAGTTCTATTTGGGGTGCTGTTATTACATATATATATATATATATATATGTGTGTGTGTGTGTGTGTGTGTGTGTGTGTGTGTGTGAAATTATGAAATTTGGAACTGCCTACTGTGATTTTGTAAGTAAGACATGGTTGATGATTCAAATTGTAAATATTCGTTTTGAGAAAATATAATATGACATTGGGAAACTTTGGTAACAAACAAAGTAAAATGAGAGCATTGTTATTAAATGAAATCCTCCTTTTAAACAATTATATTGTTCGGTTCTGAAATCTTACGAGTAATTTAAGATAAGTTAAATCACTGGGAAGAATAGTGCGATAGATGATAATATAAACCGTTGAGAAGGTTAGTACGATAGGCGTGCACATTAGAAGAGAGGTGAGAATTTCTCAAGAGAGAGTCGTACTAATATGTTGTTGCATTGGCCTGTATCAATTTAAATACTTGCTAAATGAATTTTAAATCATACACACTATCGGGCTCTGACCCGTTTCTATTTCTCTTTTCTCTTTTGTATATATATGTATATATTACAAGTGCCCAGCCACAGGGGCGTCTTGCTTAGGATCCCTTGAAACGAACGTGCTGCAGCTTAGGTGGGAGTTGCAGGCCACTTGCGTAGACGACTTAATTTATTGATTCCACTTCTATCATTCTCATTTATTGGGCATGTGTCGCCCCTTCCTTTATTGATCTGTTTTATTTGGGACATTTGTATTTCAGTTATTTCTAGTTCTGTTACTATGGGATTTATTCAGTATGGATGTGTTACTTTAAATTTTACTTTTTGGGAATCGATTGACGAATGTTTAAATTAATTGGATCATGTTCCAGGATTATTGTGTTGTGACTCTTACTTATTGAAATGTTGTTAATAAATAAATAATTAATTTTTCTTTAAATAAAATTTGGAAAGAATGTTTAAATATGGTTTTGACACTTAGCTTAATTAATTAGGGTGTTAAATTGGAAATTTATTTTTCGACAGTGATGCTGAGAATGAACCAACTGTTCACCTTGAATTATTTTTATAAAGGAGTGATCGCCCGGTATTTAATTAGGCGAGGTGTCACAGTCCCTTTCGTATTTCATTTCCCCCTCTTTTTCATATCATCATCTAAAAAACTTCAAAAATATGGGTAAAAGAGTCAATTGATTTGTACCAAGCTTTAACAATTCACTTTAATTCAAAATTGGGGCATTTTGGTAACACTCCTCCAAACCTCTCTCATCTCTCTCTGCCTCAAAACACCTAAATCACAATCCGACCGGTTCCAAACACACACAACCTCCCTCATCTCTCTCTCTCTCTCATTTTGGCGCTCTCCACGCTCTCTATCTCCACGCGAATCTGGGTTTAGATTTCTATATTTTAGGTTCATTTTTGTCTATCTGGGTTTTGATTTTTGGTAACCATCTCTCTCAACACTACAAAAAAAAGTAATTTTTAATACTAGACCTTTTGAGATGGCTAAAATTTCAGTCCCTAAAATTACCTTTTGAGATGGATAAAATTAACCGTCTTAAAAACTAATAGTTTTTAAGACCCCTTTGGTTAACCGTCCCAAAAAATATACCAAATGAGACGGTAAATTAATAGCCGTATCAAAAGGTACACGTTATGAGATGGCTAAACAAACCCGTCCCAAATAATATATCTAATAAGACTGTAAAATTAATAGCCGTCTCAAAAAGTACACCTTATGAAACCGCTAAACTAATTTGATTTCCCTCTAACCAATTTTAAGTCTCCCGCTTTAAGTTTTCTATTACCCTTCACCAGAAAAAAAAACAGAAAAGAGACATCAACAAAAACCCACTCCGCCTCACCCCACGCCACCCCACCCCGAATTTGTTCCAAACCGATAAGTTCACCCTCAGCCCTAGCGTCCATTATAGCCTCACTAGCCCTCAACCTCACTCCCCTCAACCCTCACTATCCCTAGCCTCTCCCTCGCTAACTCTAGCCCTATAATTCAACCTCGCAGCTTGAAAAGTTCATGACATAGAGTAAGTCATATCTTTCTTTATTTGTTATGTTGTGATTATGGTGGTGTAGATGTCTAGCTACATAGGGTTCTAAAAAATGGGGTTTTATGGTTAAAGAATTCAAATTAATTTTTTGTTATCTATTCAGTATAAATTTTCTTGTTTGGTTGTTGTTAAAATGAAAGGAAGGGTAGTTGAAAATAATTGGTTGGTTATTGGAATAGTTGGAGTTTTTCTTTATAGTAGAAATTATTTATAATGAGATAATTGTGTTTTTTTCTAGTTTATATCATAATTATGTTCTTTCAATGGCAATCATATATTTTTCATTGATGGGTATTTGACAGGGTTCATCGGCGCTTAAATATTTGATCTAGTCCCAAGCATTCAAGTTATAGTATCGTCGAATTGATACGGATAGAAGGTAATTTTAATTCTTGGTTATTGCTTAATATCATAAATTTTTTTACTGGATTGATTTGTAGTGGTGATAGGAGGTTAAGGGTGAGCCAATTGAAAACCCGGATTGTTAATTGGTTGTTGTAGTATAGTTTTAAGATCAATTTATGATAATATTTGTATACTTGTTTGTATGAATTTTAGTCAGAATTATTGATATGTTTGTTTGTGTTAATTAATTCATGTCATTCGCAAGTAGTTTATGCCATTAATTTTAATTACTATTCGATTATGATATTGTTTTTGTGATATATGTTATGGAAAAATAGGACTCATGTACCCGACCCCAAATAATTGGGAAAAGGCTTTGTTGAGTTGAGTATAGGTGTTGGACCCAATTAATTAAAATATGCATCACCGTGAAAAAAATCGACAATGTTATCCAACACCATATCAAATGCTAAATCTTAACATTCAAGTCACTAACTGTTGGGACACAAACTCCAACGCATGAGTTGGTACCCGAAGGCAATAAATAAAAAGACAAGCATTAATTAAAATTCTAGTTTGAACAAAAAATTAGTAAACCCCAAAAAGTAACGTCACGATCTTTAAACAATCAAAAAAGATAAACTTTATATTTCACGATCTGAGTTGCACGAAATGAGGCACGAACACCCCAAGATGCACAAAAGTAACATAAGGAAAGTTATCGTGTCCTCACTGGACTCCCGGTCCGCAATTGACTACTATACGATTGTTTTAGAAATAAAAATAGGATTTAGGAGTCGAAAACTCATAATAGTAACCGAGTGGCCTAAAAAGAGGCGCGGACACTCTAAGAGGTACCAAAGTATGGTACCTCATCATTTTTGGATTAGTCTCAGATCTCAAATCATTTCGCATTCGTGGATGGTTGTGTCAGTATGGTGCTTTGTTATCGATTATTTTAGGTTGCTTTCTTGTGACTGTTTTTCCCACTGATATCTTTTCAACTTCAAGGGGTTAGCCCAATGGCACATGTTTCACCACTAAAAGGGGATGTAACATGATCGAACATTGTGAACCCAAAGAGGAAAATGACACACTTAATCTGAAGATTACTTGGTTCCCAGATATTTTAGGTGTGGCATTGTCCTTAAGAGAAGATAGGTGGGGTTATCAGCAGTGATGATTCATCACTCTCACCCTATGTTCTAGGCTTTAGTCCTATCCCTCTGGACGTTTCAACCAATTTCTTATGATTTTTCTATATTGAAATTTGTCGATCAAGAACAGACTTATTCAAATGAAGTTAATGATTAAAATGTTGCATAACTTGAGTGTGCAGGCTGATATTTGATCCACAAAACTAAAACTCAAATGAAGTGAATGATGAAAATGTTGCACAGTTTGAGTGCACAGACTGATAATTGATCCCCAAAACTAAAAAATTAAGACAATCAAATTTATAGCCTTTCTGGAAATGGCTTTCACCAGAGGAAGCATTCAATTTTGTCTAGGAAACTGAATGAAAACTTTCTGAACCTAGTTTTCTCATAGTTGACTTACCTCATATTTATTTAAATTTCATTATAGATATTTCATAACCCTAGATGATGGATTGTGTTGTAGATATTTTGTCATTTTGATCGGATGCTTAATCAATACATTTTCTAGATCGATTATTACATTTGATTTGAAATTATACCTATATCCTTATCCATTTTTATGTAAAAAAATTACTTGAGACTACAAAGATTTGTATATTTTGGTATGATTTCTGTTAGTGTTAGTTATGTTAAGAAAATAAATGGCTATCTTTTAGGTATAACCATTCATCTGTTTGATATTGTGAGGTTCCACATGTCCCACACAACGATACACTCCAACTATGATTGGACCATTGTGTTATATCATAAAAAATAGTTGGTTTCTCCTGCATATGTATATATGTTTATCTTCATCTGCATAATTATAAGTGGAAAATCATGACATTGTTTCAATTCTATGTTCACCCCCGTAATCAATTTTTCTAAGAACGGGAAACAAGAAGTCATAACTTACTAAGGAAATCAAAGAGTGTAAACAACAATTAAACAAACTTAAAATACAAAATTCCTTATTTTCCCTTGTCTTATCTAAGTCAATTTATTAGTTCAACTCTAATGGCGCGCTTCTCTTGAATACATGAAAATAACTCTTTACCAAGTTCAAAAAAACTATAGTATGAGCTATTGTCATTGCTGAATAAGGCAGAAGCATAATTCGTACTCTGTCTTCAAGAATTTGTGGATCTTTGGCCTTTTTCATATTAGTTAAGGGGATTCGATTTAGCGTTTTTATTTGGTGGTGGTGGTGGTATAATTTGTTGTCTTGTAATAGGTGGAGAATCGTGGACAGGTAGTAATAATGGCGCCAGTCGCAGACACTGTTTAGTGTGGTGGTAGGAAAAGTGTGCTACTAGTTATTGTTTTGTGTTATACATAGTGCTTTTGGTTAATGATCTATTCCAGTTTAGTGGTAGAGTTTTATCAATGAATGTTTCATTTTAAGGGTGTTGAGTAATGGCTACGATTGGTACAATGATGATGGCTGAAATAAAATGCAACTACTTACATTAACTATGCTAAAGCAAGATGTAACTACTCGCTCTACATCTAATAACGCTAAAGAAAATGCAATTAATTACACTATATCTATAATCGCTAAAGTAAAATGTAACTATTCATATTAAATCTAAGAACGTTCCTCTAATCGCCTCATAGATGCCTTAGTTTGTACGTTCCTCTAATTTCCTCAGAGATACCTTAGTGTATGTTTTGAAATGAAGTCTTCCATTTTATCTCTCTCGTTCTGAATTACATATCAAGCCTTTGCGTCTAAGTTACTCCACAGAGAGTTCCAGATCTAAAGTTAGAGGAAGATCCAAGGTTACACAAGTTTTTAGACCTATTCCCAAAGAGACCATTGCAGAAATATGAGGAACATCTGCTGTCAACGACTCAAGTGATGACTTTGAAGAGGGACAACATGTTGAAGATGCAATTGAGGAGAATATTTCATTTATGAATGTCATACTTCTTATATCATCTTGTTTTTCTTATATCATATCCTTAATTTATGAATGTCATACATCTTTCCGTCTTGGTTATATGAAGAGAACATTTGACATTAGCTCGGAACAAGTGTTTAGTAGTTAATTTTTGCAATGTTTTTGTTTTTACAATGGCAAGGTCATGAATATTGCTAGGTGCTTTTACAGTGGTAGGGTCATAAATATTGCTAGATGTTATTCAATTATCTTATTGGCTTACTACTAAAGTATAAAAATATTTGGTTTTTTTAACTGTAGAAACTCAAACTCACCCTCTAATATTATCGGATTTCAATTTCAACCAAAGACAACCAGAAAAATAGATACTTTTATATATCTGGACACATATAACTCACATATATCATTTTGAGCGTGCCGAGACTATTGGATTAAACTGATCGATTTGCCTTTTAAGAGTACTTTCTTTTAAAAGATCCAAGTTTCCTTCTTTGAATTGTTATACTAGATGGTATATGTTAAAGTTCATTTGAATTGGTATACTAGATGCTCTATATCTCACATATTCACCTCTCTAATAAGTTGCAGACTGACATTGTAGTAGGAAATCATATGCACACTTGAACACATGCATAGGGTATGAGTTGAGGTACCAAATTTCGAGTAACCATAATCCCAAGAAATCCTCTTCAAGGAAGAATATACATATATATAGTTTGTGATCAATTTTTTGAGCTTCGAGTTATGCTAAAATTGTTAGAATTTCACAGTGACCTATTAAAGCAACCTGGTATGAAAGGTTTGGGGGGTCTCAGAGTATATATTAGAAGGTTTTTCAAAGGTCTAACTAACCCCTATGTGATCTTTTGAAAGAATAATAATTTCAAAATGGACAACTAATGCTACTGTGTATGCATGGTGTAACTGTGTAAGGCATATATGCCTTGTTGATTCTATTAGTATGTTAGTCAGTAGTCTGTTCAGGTATATTGCCTTCTTAATTGTTTGGTGAGGAGGTTGTTGGAAAATGCTCCTATATATATCTGAAGGGGTTTTTGAATTACATATGAATGAAATCATTAACTTATTTTCCAAGTGAGTCCCTGTTTCAGTGAAATAGAAAAGGGGATAGCTTTATTATATACATTACAACAATCAATAATCTTATATTCTTTATTGTTTGAGTCATACTTGTTAACTTAATTTTGTTTGGGTTAGAATTTTAGTTAGCTAACCATATTAGTGTTCTAAAGTTTAGTCTTAGTATTTGGTCAGTCGTACTAGAATTCGCATGTCTGGGTCATCCTCTACTACACCTTTTGGCATCTTAACTGAGCGACCAACTAACTGAAAGACTATCTTGTGTGTATCATAAGTTAATCTTTTTTTGGACGGAAACTCATTCAGAGAACCCTTCATAAAACAAAACACCTTACAATCTCATATACGATCTAACCAAAATTCGAATCAAGAAACGAAAGATAATAGGATGCAAATAATTTGAAAGGGAAAAAAATAAAATTAAAGACATCTTATAGAGCCTAAAACTAAAGAGGGAGGGGGGAATTATCCCTCAACTGCTGTCAAAAAATTATTTGTCAACAAAATGTATCTTCAACTAGGATTAAACAGCAGCATCCTTATTCACCCCACCTTGACGACAAAATCCCTGTTGCTTATTACTTATGACTTGGACACCACCGCACTTAATGGTCTCAAATTTGCTAAATACTTCCTCAAGTTGTGTCAGAGTCGCCTTCAAAGGCAAATTTTGTATATGTATGGAGTGACCTTTAACTTCTTCATGTGCATTGCTACTTTCCGGAGCACTGTTAGCAGTAGGAGCTGATGCTTCTAGTTCAGGAGGAGGCTTCACATAACCAAGTGTCGGTTGAGAAGAAGCTTTGGTAGGGGCCCACCTCACATTATTGGTTGGAACATACACTAGAGCAGATGCAGGATAAGCCTGATTTACCTTCACAATTGAAGCATAAGATTTCTCCTCCTGGGCTGCAGAGGGATCTGAACTGACAACTGCACTAATTTCATTCTGAACTTATTTAGCCCCGGGAGGTCATCACAACCTTCTTTAAGTACTGATCTTTCATCAGTATCTGAGGGGTTATAAACTTTTGCCCCATTATGTACATCCTTAGACTCGGGTAGTTGTGGGATCAAATGTGTGATTATCAGGAACATGAGCTGACTTTGGTTCAGATTTTAAGGGATCCATTGGCTCACTGTTATTGATACCATTATTAACAGATGCAGCTTTTGTCTCCAATTGTTCACCTTTTTAACATATCTGAAAACATTATTTATTACAAAGTATCCCATCCCTTGTGGATCTAGAAAAAATGTTTCTATAAACTTTCTTCTAATGTTGTCCGTTCCGATTAAGCATCCTATCACTAAAATAATAAACCCTCCCTGGTAAGACTCCTGCGCATCTGTTGTTTTTATCTTCGCCTTATAGTTCTTGTAACCCAATGACTGGATATTCTCATTGATTGTCGGCATTGATGTTACCGAAGCCATTATGCCTTCAGAATCTGGTCGACTTGACACACTTGATTCGTGGTAAAATTTATAAACCAATTCTAGAGATTGGTGAAGAATGTGGTAATACTGTTCCACAAAGGCATGACCAACTACTTGGGCACTAGGAAGAACAGCAGCATTACTTGTTTCATGCGTTTCCATTTGGTTCAATTTGAGTTTTGGAAAAAGGAGAGGTGTATCATAAGTTAATGATTTTAGTTTCATATTCCATTGAAACTTATAAATACAAAGTAGTAAATATTCACAACTTTGTAAAGGTTGGGAATCAATGTTTCTTCCCTTTATTATGGACCTGTTATCATGTTATGTATTAGGGGAACTATTATACAGTTCTCAAGCATAGAGTAGTAGTCCTATAAACATCTGTTAGGCATTCGTAATGGCGATTATGGAAGAAGGGAAATATAAGCCTAATGAGAAGGGGGGGAAATCAGCAAATAGCCCTTTGTTTTTACCTTTGCTGATGCAAGAACTAAACAATGAATTAAAATTGACTCGTTCGACATAGGCAATAATAACTCATATATAGTAAGGAATATTGATTTTTGAAAAAGAACTATCCCATAATGAATCACTGACTAAAGTTTTGATTCAATTTGAAAAACGAACTATCTCCAATACCAGTATTTTCACCTACTTAATTTCCATCCCGATTACCTATAGTATGATAGACTCTACTTCTTCCTATGAAGTACGCGCACTTCTCCGGAGGTGGGGGACTGTAAACCTAAGGGAGCCACATTCAAAAGGTGAGGGATTGTAGACCTAAGGGAAAAATCATGTTCTGGACGCTAACACGTTTAAATGTTAGGGACTACTAACTAATGGCCGTAGAAAATAATCAACATTCAACAACTGTAAACTCCTAATAGACTTAATTTTAGACTCAAAACAAACAAACAACAACTTAGTTATGTGCAGAGTGGGATTATACTAAAAAACTCTCTTAATTTACCTCTTTAGCTTTTATCTTTTGGAGATTGTCCTAGCTAGCAAGTTAACCTAACATTATATGTATGATGTAGCCAAATCGATGATCATTCAATATATTTGGTAGGTTTTAGCTTTGATTTTTATGTGCTTCTTTATATCATTAGTTGTGTTCATGAGATCCAAACTGTGAAAGAAACAAGTTCAGTTCTACGTGTGTTTCATTTTTTTCAATTTTTTGTTTCTTTCGAATTGGATATCATCGTTTATTGCTTTGGTGTGTCTTAAAATTTATTCATTGATTGAATGGTACATAAATTGAATGGTTTCTTGGACCAACTTTTATCTCCATTGAAATCAAGGTAAATTCAGGTTTTTCTACTCACAAAGAGATTGATGTAACTCCTTTGTTCGTCGATTAGCTTTAGACTGTCACAACTTTTAGTCAAATTTAACTGAATTCTGTATGAGGAAAACTATATTCTAAAACCAAAAACTACTCTTATCCTTATTAGATACAATGTGTACTCAAAGAACTACCTTAAATTTACTTCAAAACTAAAGTTTGTCGAAAATATTTTGCCGAAAATCGAGGTGCAAATCCTAAATTTGTGAAATACCACAAAGTTTTCTTTTGTTTTGATAAATTTGTCAACAATATCTCTCTCTGAAACGAAATAGAGAGGTATGCCTACCAACGAAACTACGGTCGTTCGTCAAACATATATGTTTAATTGGTTAGATTCACTAATTTTGATGTATTTTATTTGATAGGCAATGCTTGAAAGACGCTGATGAGTGGGATGTTCGACATTAGCAAGACATTGAAGATTGAGATGCTCAACATCGACATGAGTTCGAAGAATTAAATATTAGCAACCAACAAGTTCTACTACAAATGCAGACTGATATGAGGAGTGAAATGCAAAGTTTATTTCTTAGTATTGTCTCACACCATGCTTCCCGAATCTCAACGACTCGTACCGACTAGGTAATAATACATCTTTATTATTATGAGATTGGTGTAGCTCATACTATTTAAAATGGAAAATTATCTATTTTAAAGTTACATGTTAGTTTGTTGTGAAAATTTTAATGTTTAAATCAATATTAATGTTTAAAACAAGTTGGCTACCTATGATTTTCATGAATAAACAAAGGAGACTGTCGATTTTTTCTAAAAATAATAGTAGTTACATATTTTATTTTAAAATTTATATTGTTTTTGATGACAATATACTAGATTGATTCATTGAACCATCAATTGTTATTGAGTGGGATATTAATTTTGACGTAATTGACACTATTTTATTTTTTTGCTGGTGGCAACTTTTGTAGAACCTGAAATGCTAATCAGTGATTTTGGAGGTCGTACAATTTAAGATTGCACGATTACTTTAATAAAAGAATTTCGTGTTTTGGAGTATAAGAATTTAATGTATTTTTGTTGTCAAGTTGAATATTTGAACTTAGTGTTATAATTTTTGTTTTGATGAATATTTAGAGACGCTTGTAAGAACTACAATTGTTGAATGCAAATGATTCGTTGTATTGGTTGAAAATCATCTTATATATTATTTTTTTTAATCATTTGGTGATGCTTTAATAAATTTTCTCAAATGTAATTCAATTCTATATTAAAATTTAGCGATAGATTTTATTCTCCTTAATATATTAGCGCAAAAATTTTAAGATATCTCCACCTCTTTTGGGATGGTTAAAACTTCCCCAAAAATACTTTAAAGACGGTTTTCTTGCCGTCTCAAAAAATTCTTGTAAAATAGTAACCTTTTGAGACGGATTAATTCCCATCTCAAAAGCATTCTTTTGGGACAGTTCTCTTGTCGTCTCAAAAGGGTCATATAAAATGATGAGCTTTTGAGACGGATCTGTTCGAGTCTTAAAAAACTCTTTCGAGACGGCTATGGCGTCACAAAAAGTATTTATAACCCCCTATCAAAAAGACCCCCCTTAGCCATCCCAAATACCGTCTCAAAAAGTATTTGAGACGGATAAACCATCATTTGAAATTATTAAGCCACCGTCTAAAAAGCTACTTTTTTTTGTAGTGACATTATCTCTCTTTAGTTGATTAATTTGAGGTTTTGTGGTTATTTGGTTTGTGGTTTTGGTTTATTTATTTAGGGTTTTCAAATTTGATACTGTGGTGAAGATGAATGAAAGATTAAACTCAGGTATTCCCCCTCTTTCTACATAAGCACACACATAGACTCCATCCACCACTTCGAGTAGTGGTGGATTGGCTTGGATTAGCACTACTAATATATCATATATTGTATCAGCCAAAGTTTGCTTTTTTTAAATATTGATTCATTAAATGGGTAACTTTGAAAATGTCCCTGTGAACTGAAATGACATGATTCGTTGTTCCTGTGAACTAATATGCTTACTGGGTTTTTCTTTCTCAATAAATTTCTTGAATATCTCATAGTTAATGCTCATAAGTTGGCTATAAATCCTGTTAGATGGAGTGGCCTCATACGCGTAAACTAATTTTAATTTGGGGACTTTATTGAATTATTTATTTACATACATGATTTAGTTAATTTGTGTTTTCCATTTGTATGCAACTTATGTGTTTGAGAATATTCTCCATCGGACTATGGGTAAGTCGTTTTCTTTTCTTTCCTCTTAGCTTAATATCGATTAGATTTTATTTTTATAGTCGCACATATGTTAAATGGGCATGGGGATAAATTCAGTAAATTGATGCTTCTTTTAATTCAAATGATAAGCTACATGTTGATTTCCTTTCTTAATTTTTTGATAATTTTATGGTATATCCATGATTGAGAGAAAATTTTAAACTAAATTGTTTGGGTAGCATAAATAGTCACTTGAATTTATTTAAATGGGCTTCAACTCGTACTCCAGTTTGCAACCAAAAAATGACTCGACCATATAAAAAATATGCTTATATATAAGGAACATTAGATAAGTTATCCTAAAGGTAGTCCTTTAATTAGTTATATTAGCTCAGCAGATGAAATAATTATTTTCTTAAATGGTGCCAATTTATTTTGGTACTTTATGGACTAATTGGTTGATTGTCTTGCAGAGTTTGGCAACAAGTTCTCAACTGGATTACGCAGATGAAAAAGCTCGGAGGACCTATGATAATGTTTGGAGTAGCACATAAGGACTAGACACAGTAGCATTATGGATTAATTTTTCCCATTTAAATCTCTTGGATGTCACAGTTTTTGTGGGAAGAACAAAGCTAGCAATTATGCATAGTTGATTGATAAAATTAGAGCTAAAATTGAGGGCCAGAGCTCAAAACTACTTTATTTTGGAGGTAAACTGATTTTAATCAAGCATGTCTTGAAAGAATTTTTGCCAACTTTTTTTTAGGTTCTAGGGAGAATACTCATAAATACCATTGGGTGACTTGGATATATATATATATATAATCCAGTGGATTTAGGAGATTTGGGATTAATATCATTTGAAGATAACAATGCAACTATGTATATGAAGAAATGTGGAGGTTTACAACATCGGTCTTTGTGGTTTGACATAATGAAGAAAAGATAATGAAAATGTATCCTCCTGCTTCAGTTGGGGTTAGAAATTCACATTCAAGGGAATGGAAGGTGTTATTGAGAACAACGACATGGTTTAGTCTAATGATTTATTTTAGACGATATACAACTAATGGTCGTACCCATCATCACTTAACCTACACACTCACTTATAAACTTCAAATGGATGAAACCATTTCAAAACCTCTCCACTAGGTGTGTATTCTAGCCTTCGTAGATCATATCCGTCTATAATATACCTCACATTTGTGGATGTCAGCTTTCTTCTCTTGCCTTTTATAAATACACGGTTTCCTCTCATCTCTTTAAATTAAATTTAGTTGATCATGTAGTGAAGTTTTGGCCTCATTTTTCTCTATGTAGAAGTAAATATCCCAGATGGATTTCCTTTCGTAATCAAAGATAATCCTGGAGAGAGAATTATATTGCTTACAAGGAAGTACAAAGATGAAATTATCAAAGTAGAAGTTGACATGCCTGTAAGGGTGGACAAACAATAGATGATTTTTTAATCTCTCGATATTGGGACTTCAAAACAGTTATTGCAATGTATCCCCAAGAGGTATTCTATGGTTTTACATTGTAAGTGATTTTGATTATTGGTTATTTTATGCTTTTTGTAGGTGTACGAGTCTGTGAATTTTCAAAGGAAATAAACCATTCGTTTAAAAAGTAAGTGACTTATTGGTAGTTTCTGAGATTTAGTTTACCAGTGGTTCTTCATGATTTTCACTGCAAGTTTTGGTCCTTATTATTTCTACTTTTTCCTCGCGTTATATCTTTTTTCCACTTTGTAATTTAGTACTTTGATATGCCATTTTCCAAATCCTTTATTAATGTAATACAACTTTCTTTATGTTTATTGTAGTTTACATATACTTCTTGTAGTCGTACAATTTTTGGTGTTTGAACAATGGGGTACCAATTGAATAGTTCACTTATTCTTCCAAGATTAACCAAAATGATGGTGCTACAGTCCATGAAAATTTCTGAATTTGCAGAACGGATAGTATGCATGCACTAATTAAAGAAAGTTTCCAATTTTAAGAATTTTTGGCCACATGAAATCAAATTAGTTTAAAGAAATTAATATAAGAGCATTGTGAAAATATGCTCTTATGGAAGAAATATTTTAATGTGTGAATGTAATTTAATGCAAAAATTATTCAATGTAAAACTTATGGTTTCGTTTCCAATTATACTCCTCTTTGACTAATTTGGTTGTCTATTTTTTTTTTATTTTTTTTTGGCAGAAGTAGAGCTAATATCCAACAGCCGCCATTGATCTCCTTCCATTCTCCCTCTCAGTCTGATTGTGAATTATTGTGGTTAGGATATATCACTATTCTCATAACCACTAGACGAAGTTTTCTAGGGATCACGTCCTTCGTTTTGATGCACTGGGTAGGGAAGTCGATGAGCACTGAAATGTTCGTTATTTCTTCATGACAAAAAGGTATATCTTAGAAGAAAAGACTTAACAGGTTTGTTTCTACATGTTGTGTTTCTATCCATCTACATTTTTAATAATGGTATTATGATCAACTATTTATTTATTTTCCTTTTCTCAAATTCTACTTATTTATGTAATTATCCTTTTCTATTTCTATTTTTTGTAAGAAATGAAGAGTATTCCAATGTTCATCACTTATGTTAAAGATTTTTATTAATTTCTCAGACCAATGCTTAACATTGCATTCTTATGATAGGCAAACACCATTCTTATTACTGGCGATATAACTGGATTCGAGCTTTAAACGGTGGTGGGTAGGATGTTGCATTAATATGAAAGTCATATTTTTTTCCTTTGTTTTTATTTTAATTATATTTTTTCAATATAAAGTCTATTAGAGAAATAAATTTCACTTATGCCTAAAGTTTTTTTTGCAAAAACTCCTTTTGTTCATGTCACCGGCAAATGGTTTAGGCTAAGCACATGTAATTTATAGAGGCTATACCTCTTTTTCATATCATTTTTTAAGTTGTATCAATTTTAAACATTGGATTTGATCATCGCATGTCTACTGTGGCACTAATAAAAAAAATCAATAGAGTTTTTCATTTTTAAATAGATTTTAGATATATGATAATCAGATCATGTATGTGGAACTAGATTGATGGCTTTGTGGTGTAAATGGATTCAACTTCAGATGCACATGGGTAGTTGCGTGTTTTCTTGAACAATGCCTTAAGATGATGAGATTTAGATTTGCAGGAGTGTGTATGTGTGTTTGAATGTTTGATTCCAGTCATTGAACCGACCATACATGGACATGTTACTTTGCACTTTTTTTTATTCTATATGGTTATACATATTTTATAGTGTTCCTTTATGTCCATAGGATCACACAGATCATCGTATCGAATATCGTATTAGCGGACATGATTGTAAACAGTTTTCAACTTGGCCACTATTCTTCCAACTTGGCCAACATTGCTCATATAGTCATTATTAATAGCTGTTGATCAGCTTTAAACCTAATGAATGTACATTATTGGGTTCAATGAACACACACTAATTTTTTTGTGGTCATTAGTTTTAATTAATAGTATTGATGGTTACATTTATAGGGACTTAGATTTCATTGGAATTGGCTTTATGTTTACACAGGCCTTTGTTTTGAGAAGAGCGGTAGAGGAAATACATTTTTGCATTGGCATAGGCATGACTTTTATAGTGGCGTAGGCATGACTTTTGTTACACATTTTTGGTGATGCATATATTTGAAGTGAAAGTACATTGATACTCAACGTTGACATTAGATTATTCCATTTTTTATTCTGAAACAACTCAACAATCTACATTCATCGTTTTGCCGTGATCTACATTTTTTAGCTCAATTAGGCCTCTTTAGGTATCTAAAGATGTGTTTTTGATGATTCTGGTATGTTTTAACTTGATAATAACTTTATATTAGGAATCATGTGTGTGATATTGTAATTTTGTAGTATTGATAATTTTTAAGTATTATTTGAAAAAAAAATTCCCTTCAGTTATCGTTATTAAGTCATCTGCTCGTTTATTAAACCAACAATTTATGAAAGGATGCTTTTACCAACAATTATGAAAGGATGTTAAAATCACTTTCCCCTATTTTTTTGAGTTATTTTGCATTTATATCTTTTAATTAATCTTTATTTCTTTAGTTATGGATCATATTTCTCGGAGGTGAACTTCCTACATATTGTGGACATACATAATTGAAGGCCGTCTCAGAGACATGATTTTGCCTCTCTTGATGTTCACTTTCAAAGGAATACTTGATTATTCTACACAGCTCCTAGGATTGGGTGTGGATTTACCGACTGGCAATGTGTCGTCCTTCCGGTTCTAATCGGGCATGTTGCAGCGTTTATAATTTCATCAATGGACATAAAGTGCATGCAGAGGTGGGAATTGGCTTGGACATTTGATGCCCCCAATATATTACAGGTGGTGCGGCACCAGGGTTCTTTGAAACATGGTTAGATTGAATATGTAAGTACATTCAGTTTTTTTTTTCATTTTAGTTGCATAAAATTACGAACAATCACGTATAACAATGAGGCGATTAAATGTGGTTATTTGTCATGTTCTAACAATCAAGTAGTAGTGGCCAGTTTACCTAAAATTATCCTCTCTTCCTCAAAACAACATCGTCAAACTAGCAGTAATGGCGAGTTTCTGAGTTCCTGGTGGGGAGTAGAGTTAAAGTTCAAGCAATTATGATTTGGTTTATAGGTTCTAAATCAATGATCTTATGGCTTGATTGGTTTTAACTTAATGGGATGCAAGGGAATAAATTAATAGTCCTATTGTTGATGGCTTTAAATTATCTTATTAATTTTTGGAATTCTTATTAACTTTATATGTAGCTTTTATAGTTGCGACGTAGCTTACCCAACAAGAATTCCAGAACCAAAATGCAATACCTTGCATGACGATCATTTTAAACATTATTATCAAGTCATATGTTCAATGGAATGAAATCGAGACACTGCAATTGCAGTGAATTACAACAAGTTTTTATTAAATTTGTTAATTTTATACTTGGTTTTATTTTTTATCTCATAGATTTGGATGTTTTATACATTTCAATGCATATGTTTCATCATCCGTAACAATATATGTGAGTCAAACTCAAGTTGATGTTTTTTTGGGAACTGTGATTGCATATTTCAGCAGTTATATCACAAACAACTAGCCAAACAACATATCCACAAAAGCATCGCAGTTGATAGGAACAACCTCTTCTCTGCATCAAGCGGGGGTGGTGATGAATCCCCCACTCCCACTGGGCAGATATTGCCCACCCCAAATTTGAGGGTGTTCAGTTTCTTATAATGGAAGGCTGTAACCAGAAATTTCAGAATTGATACAGTTCTGGGAAAGTGTACAAAGGCTGGGTTAATGAGAAGGTCAACTCCATAAATGGAAATGGAACTGTGATTGCTTTCAACAAATTGAGTTCTAAGAGGATGCAATGAATTCAAGAGTGGCAGGTAATTCAAGGTCGCAAACTGTTGTTCTCAAGGTTGCAATGTCATGCCAAGGCTATGTTAGGTCGTTAATAGGGTCCTAGTCAAAATGGAATGTGTAGAAGCATCTGAAATTCATATAAACGAACTAAAGGTAGCGGTGAAAGGCAATGTTGAGTTAGAGAAGCACCAGTACCAGCCAAAGCACCAGACAAAGTAGAACAAGCAAAGGGAGAAGAATAAAAGCTCACTAAAGTTGTTGCTACTACTTAATTGATCTATTGTGTCTCAATATTGATGGATACGCTATTATTCTCAAACAATCGGCCACTGAAGTTAAAAAATATTCGAAGAGAAGCATGACGTGACCTCCCAAGCAGAGATTGAGAGACTGTTAAAGGATTCTCGAGAGGCCTCTCACATCATATTCAACATGATTGTCCAGGCCAAACTCAAACTCAAGAGGCGGTTACAATTAAAGCTTAGAAAAGATCATGTAGGAGCAACACTTGAAATTCCTTCTGAAGTATTTCTTAAAACGTTTTTTATAAGAAGATGTCTGAAATAACTAAGATAACTCCATTGGGGATAACTGGTGATGTTTGTGAAGGTTTCATATATCATCCAACTACAACTTGATAAAAGATGTTCATTGCATCTTGAATGTTCTTATGGGTGAGGTTATATATTTTTTTAATTTATTAATAATTATTTATTATTGTTGTTACATTGTTAAACATATTTCTTAATCATTGTTTCTTATCATTATGGGTGAGGTTATATCCGTTTTCATTCATATATTAATGTGTAGTCACAGTTTTCCATTATATTAATATAAATTAAGTATAACATTCTTTTTTACTCTCTTTTGATTTAATTATATTAGTTTTATTTTCTTTAAGATGTTAATTGCATTACTATAATGGTCTTTAGGATGGTTATGTTCATCTTATTCTTAGTGATGAGACTCACAAGTGCTTTGCGAGTCATATCCGTTATTTTAAGACTCGGAAAATCTATTCTAAAGGACTGCTTATCTTAGAATTACAAATGTTCCATTGTGTTTGTAGGTTATTTTTATAATGTTTTGATGTCTACTTGAGTAAAAAGCATAGCTTTTTGACTTATTTTTATAATGTTTTGGTCTTAAATGAACAATATTTACAACAAATCCCCCTTTAAATCTTGCAATTTTCACAAATACCCTCTTATGTTGTGTTAGAAAACATCACTAGGGTACTTTTTGGTCCCTCACTTAGTTTCTGTTGTTCTAGAGTTTTTAAATCCGAATTTAAGTTAATTGTTTAAATTTTTATTGGTTAGCGAATGCATATGTTAGTTGTGTAACCTGCGGTTGGAATGTCAGTTTGTACAATTTGGTGGAATGTATATGGTTTCATATTTTTTGTTAGTACACTTAAGTGGAATGTATATGGTTTACAATGACGTCTCCTTAATTCTATTGACATACCTTGATTATGATTGTACATCTTATTATAATTGTGATGATAGACAAAGCGGATGTTAGTTAGTGGCGTTTCTTCAGAATGAACCCAAAAGCTTAATAGCTCCAGCCCTCAATATGATGCAATTGCTTCTTGAAACTAAAGCTCTCCATATGCTGCAGCCCTCAATATGTTGTTGCTGCTTCGAAACGGACCCAAACCCTTAATATGTTGCGGATTTCACCAACTGCCAATCATTCTTTCATGCAACTAATCTCCCTCACCTACCTAACACATATGTGTCATCACAAGTAATAGCTCAAAGAACCAAGAACATCACAATTAATAGCTCAATATGTGCAATGTCACATGGCATTATGCGTGTTATCTCCATTTGTGTAATGTTAACAGAAATTCAGGCTAAATATTTTCTTTAACTCTTAGAAGTTTAACTGCCGTGATTTCTATTTTAACTGGGGTCTGATCTAATGCTATTACTTTTTTTATTTTTGATTTCATGTAAATCAGGACAGTATGTTGGGTTTATATTTTTAGTTCTCTCTTTCTCCTTAAGTATTGGGTTTATTTTCAAATTGATATTTTTTTATATGGAGGTTATTTTCTTATTTTTTATTTTTATTGTCAACAATGTTATAACCTCAACAAAATTATAATCATTTTATTTTTTATTTAAGGTCTTTCAGTGTTTTGGATTTTAGGGATTGGAGGTTGAGATTCCAACGAGCCCGGTTCTGGATCTGAGATCTTACGGAGGTATTTCCCATCACACACATTCTATGCATATATCACTCCCCTATATTATTTTAGTGCTCTTTTTTTTGCATATAAAAGGTACACTCCTATCCGGTTTTTCCGTGTTTTTGAGAAGTTGAGAAAACAACCGGATAAAAGGTACACTTCCATCAATCTCCGGAGAGACCTAATCAAGATCAAACAGAGCATAGTATCCCAAGAACAGGGCCATGCTGTAAAACACATGGGACATCATGGAAACCAAATTCCAATCGTTGCAGCAGTGTGAACCAATAAACAAAGCAGAGGAAACCAAAGAAACCACCAACGATTTACAAAGAAGTCACCCCATTTGTGGTTTTAATTTCATTCCAAATTATGTTTCAACAGTCTCCGCTTCACTTATCAGTCAGTGTTTTGTTTTAATGTTTTTTCAAGTGTGTTTTTATATTGATTTTTGCCGATTTAGTAGGCTTGCGCCACTAAACAAAGCTGTATGTACAAGGGCCACACCCATTAATGAATGTATTGTAACTTTTATTGCAAATGCACACTTATATTTGTTGAATTGATTATATTATTTTCTTTGGATGTTTCTATGTTTTGAATATGGTATTTTATCATTTTTTTGTGATCATATCTCTCCTTATAAAAGCTACAAGATTGGGCACAAGACTCAAAGTAAATAGGAGCATGGCAAATTCTTTTGATGCATTATTGGGCACATGGGGGCACAAGACAAAGTAAAAGTTTGATATACTTTACCTAAATTGAAATGATAATACTGATTTTTTTTAACAAATGGTAGACATTTATAAATAGCTTAGCTAACAATATCTTTTAAAGAATTTTTAAATGAGATCATTGCTAATATTTTATATAACTAATATAAATCTTTTTGTGTTATGTAATAAATCTTTTTGAATTAAGTATTGGTGCTATTTTCACGAATTGAGTTGAATTTGGAGTATTTTAGAAGTATTTTTTCTCTCTTAAATAAGATGGGTAGTTTTATAAATAATTGAAACTCTCCAAAAAATTTAAATTGTGTAACACTATTTGTATTATATTTAAAACTATATAACTTAAATTATATACGACTTAACACTTTGTTTTGTTGGGGGGACAAAATTGTTTTCATTTCACCATTACATACCTTGAAATTTTTTGTCATTTTACGATTATGTATTTTTCAGAAATTTTCATCGTGCCTTCAGGCACGGGCATACCCTAGTATATATATACTTGTGTCTCATTCTACTATGTGTGCTTGGTAGATGATGTGTCGGGACATGATAGTATAGTATACATGCACCGCAGCTCAGCCTAGGGGTGTCGTATTAGTATATATGTAATGAAGTGATAAATGTATGCTTATGACTTATTATATGGTGTGTAATTAGTAGATGAGAAAGCTAATGACATCTAAAATAACCCTAGTTGATGGAGGATTAATCATATAATGAGAAATTCATAATTGGTTAATTGAGATAAAGAATCATGTGACGTATTACGTCATAAAGAGTTAGTATGTAGATAGAGACTTAATACGGCTAGTTTGGTGGGGTAGCTTAACCAAGAAAGGTTAACAGGAAAACGTTAGGTGTGCTTAATAAATGAGGGGTGAGTTATACCTCAAGAGAGTGCGACACTAGCTTAAATATGAAAAGTGTGCACGAAAATTTAATTATTTCAATTTTAATGCTTGCTAAATATTTTTCAAATTTTTTTAATTGGGTGCTGACCCGTGTCAAAAATATTTTGAAAAACATTTTAGGTGTCCAGCCATAGGGACGCCCAGTTTAAGGATTCTATCCAGGGATGTGTAGCTGCAGCTTGTTTAGAAGTTACAGGACTTTGCTATAAACGCTTCATTCACTCATTCCAAGTGTAGGGACCTTACTTTTGTACTCATTTGGGCATGTCGCCCTCATATTTAGTATTCAGTTTATTTATGTGACTTGTATATTCAGGTTATTTGTCTTAGTTTATTATTGTAGTTTATGGTTGAACCGATAGTTAATCCGGTCACCCTTAGTTATGTTATTCATTTGTGTTGGATTTCGTTTACCAATTTGTGTGATGGTTAATTTTTATTTCTTTCTACATGATATTAATTGTTGAAAGATAAAATTTGGCACCAGTCTAATTGATTTACTAGGTGGTTAGTAACTTTAAAAAGTTTTCGACAATGATGCTAAGAATGAGCCATATGAGGCCAACATTTTATTTTGATCACGGGCTAGCCACCCAATATTTTAGTAGGCGGGGTGTCACAAACCCTTATTTCTATATTATAAGCCATGAGAGAAAGATAAAATGAAGAGAGAAAGGAAGAAGAAGAAGAAGAAGAAGAAGAAGAAGAAGAAGAAGAAGAAGAAGAAGAAGAAGAAGAAGAAGAAGAAGAAGAAGAAGAGAAAACTCTGACTAAGCTCTGGTGAATCCCGACGAGGTTGTCGGATTTATCCAATGAATCAAGTGTTTAATTTTTTTAATTATTTATGTGTGTTTATAATTCATATTATAGTTGGTGAAAATTATATGGATTTTGGGTTAGGATTCCTGAACCAAAATGGGTTTTTCGAAAATGATTTCATATAATTTGAGGTGATAACAACTCCATTTGAAATTTGAGTTTAAATCCATATTATTGGTGTAATTTTAAGTGAGAAATTTGGAAAGATGATAAATAATGAGTTTAACTAAGTTAGTGTTTAAATCTTAGTTAAAGTGATGAATCCCATGAATAAATTGTTGTGTCGGGTAAAAATAAGTGTGTAGATGTTTATAGTGATGGTTGGTTATCTTACAAACCATAAATTTTGGAGTTGGAGAAGATGATAAACTCCCGAATTGAACACGTCGAATCGGTGAAATACGGTTCAGTTTGGGTCACCGGACCGGTTCATTTTTGGGGCCATCGGTTTGATTCGTTTATTGGTCACCGAACCGGTTCGTTTATTTAGCCATCGGTTCGGATCGTTTATGATAGTTAAATTTGAGAAATTTTTCTTGGACTAAAAGGATTGGGGAATAATTACCTTTGGAGCTAAATATTTAGGGATCATAAATAGAGTGTGAGGACCTCTAAAATATTATATAAGTGATATATAACTCTCGGGTTAGTAGGAATAAGATCCGGGTTATAAATTTTAGGAGTGTTTGGGACAAACGACACTCGGGAAAATCATTTCGGAGGCAATATATACATTTATGTGTGTAGAATGTATGTGTCGATGTGAGGGAAATCCGAATGTGCGAGTATGATAAAACTAGAATACTAGCTACACGTGATAAGATAATATTCGGAAGAAATCAATGTGATAATTGTATCATAAGTGAGTGAATACTTATGGAATTAACATAAGTGTGTGTATACTTATGAATTAATACTAATTGGTGTATTTGTGATTATAGGCTAATGCCACGTGAGATAGGCATGAATAGCCGGATTTGATATATATATATATATATATATATATATATATGTATATATATATATATATATATATATATATATATATATATATATGGGTATAGAGACAGTACATATATGATATGATTATAAATATATGTGTGTGTGTATGATTTATTCATACGAAACATACCCCTCTAATGTTATCGTGAGAAGTTACGCGATGTGGGTGAATACCCTGGCTTGAGGAGCAGAGTGAGTATAGTCCCCAGGTCATAGTATCCAGTTATTTATGCAGTGTGGCTTTATCATGGGTGAGACGTATTGGGTATGATTCTATCTCACTTTCAGGTGAGGAGCTATGACTGCTTCCCCATGCATGTGTTATGTTGTTATCATGTCCATGTGAGATTCCGACCGGGGGTACCCAAGATGATATATATACATGAATAAAATAGAGAATGAGATGCAAAATGATTTCAAGTTCACCGGGGAGGATAAATTCTTGAATAAAATGTGAGATATGTATATAAAGATAAGAATATTATATACGAGATTAATAACACTAAAACGTGAATAGTGTATAGTAGCTAGTGAAAGTTATTTATTATGAACGAATAAATTATAAGTGAGAATTTACAATGCATAAGCTCGTGCGAAAGCTTAGGATATTATATACGTGGGGTATGAGATAACATATGGTGATTTAGAGGTTTTGAGAGATGCTAGTTAGGTTGGGTAGCGTAACTAGGGTGTTTAAAATACATGCGTTAGGAGTGTACTATTAGATGAGATGTGAGGGGTATCTCATGTGAGTGAGACACCATTTAAATATGGAGAATATCATATTTTAAATGTTAAAGTATTTTAAACACTTGATAAATATTTTCAAAATATTTTGGGATCTGACCCGCTTGCAAATATTTTAAAAACCTTTAGGTGACCAGACACAAGGACGCCTGAATAATATTATTCTTTCGAGTCAGAGGATATTATAGCAGCCATGGATGCTAGTAAGTATTGTTTAGAAGCTTTTATCCTTGTGATATAGATAGGAGGTACTGTGAGTTATATTCGGGCATGTTTCCCAATTGTAGTCATTTATTTTATTTGCCGCTTTTTCGGTTGTGCCTATTCGATATGGTTACATTAATGTTTTACTGAGAGTTATCGATTATTGTTTATTTATTCCAGTTGTTGTGTATATTAATTGTGTGGATGTATTAATTGTTCGTTTAAGTTAGTAAGATTAGAATGTTTAAAATTTAACAGCGGGCCTAATAGGTTATTAGTAATCAATTTGTTTTTCGACAGTGATGCTGAGAATGATCCATTATGAGAATCTTGTTTTATTTTGAGAAAGGATTGATCAGCAGAGATTAAAATATGCGAGGTTTTATAGATGGTGTTAGAGCATCAAGTTCTTGTGTCCTTAGGAATCTGTGCGAACGTGCTACGATTTCAGTGTTGCTTTATATTTGATGTAGAGCCCTATGATTGGTTTGTTGATTCCTATGGTGGGATTTATTTCTCATGCTATATTGTATAATTTTAGTGAATCTTATATGCGTTTGGGTGTGCTTCGTATGCCGAACAATGAAGGACGACCAGTGAGGATCGCTAAGAGAACAGCAGGATCCCGAGTCACCCCTATTGTTGTATAAGATTTGGGGATGATGAACGTAGTCGAGGTCACCCCTATTGTTGTTAGGGAAGTTGGGGTTGTAACGACTTATGGGGTGCAGTATATATTTTCAAGTGCCGCTATAGTAAATAGTGGTGACAAATTAGACTCACCCAGCGTGGTTCGAATGGTATAGAGTCAGAGGGGTCTTTGAAGAGGACCACCCGTTGGAATTTTAGTAAATGTGGAGATTGTGTGTGTTAGCCAATGGCCATAAGATTCAAAGAGGCTTTGGCATATAGCAGAGTGTAGTATGCCTTGAAGTGAAAATTTGGGGTAAAATTTTTCTTAGCTCGTGGGAGAAGTGTTGTAGTTGTGGGAGTCAATCCCCACATTTAAAAAGTGAAATAGTATGCCATTGGAAGGATCTTAGGTACGGTTTAACCTCAAGTTCCTTCATCTATTATTGAGGAAGAGATGTGGATAAAATTATGAACTTATCGCAGGAGGGCCGGATAGAGGCCTTGTCTTGTGAACTTGGTCCCGATGAGGCAGGTATAATGAATAAAAGAGTCCTTGAGTAGGTAATGGACTCACGAGAGGAGTCACTATAACTTAAGGAAATTCTACTTGGATGATCGATGTAGATGGAGACAATGCCATGCTTTTGACAGTGATGATATTAACGCTTCTTTATGAAGGGAGATAAAAATATTAGAGAATTTATCCAGGGAGTAAGACTGAATGTAACGGTGTTAGTGAAACACCACAGAGGGAAATCAATCAGGGGACCCATTAAAGGATTCAGATAGCTAAACTTCTACCGAGTGACGGTGGATTCAATCAGGGTTGTTAACGTCAATAGTGTGTTCCTTAGGGTTAGGGGAGCTAAGGGAACAAGGGGGTTAGCCATCAGGGTCGAGGCTACCAGGGTCCAAGAGAAGGAAAACCCTATTACGACCAATGTAACCAAAGATAAGTGGATTATATGAAGATATATTTTTATGTGGAGAGTAGTACCACATGCATTGATTTTGCCCGAAGCGAGTAGGGACAAGATTATGGTGCCTAGCAGGGGCAATGATTAAGATAATTTTTGTTTCAGCTTGGCCAAGCGTGTTATGTTCGGGAACCATTTGAGCAGCCAGGGCGATTGGCAAGGTAGGAAATATGAGCTTTAACCTTGGGGGAATGAGGCATTCTTTATGTGATAAGAGCGAGTCATGGTATTCTGATTAGCACTAGATTCGCATGTGAGATGACTTTAGTGTGTATATCAATAACATTATTATGTTTGTATATTTTCCATTGTGTCGCTGGGTTATCGTTGGTTTCATTTGCAGGAAAGTGGGTGTAGTCATGATGGTATATATTTTATTGGAATTACTCATTTTTGTGATGTTATATACAAGTATGATATTATCCTGAGTATAAACTAGGTAGAACGATAGTGGGTTGATATTGCAAGGCTATAGTGTTTGTTATTTCAGGGAAGGATGTGTTGTTTTAGCGATGCCTCACCTGAAAGACGGTCAAGCTTGCATTCATATTATATTATGACAGAGACTTTAGAGAGTATAGTTGTCTCGAGATATTAATCCCGGTGTGTAGGGACTTTATCGGTATGATTCGGGGTGCATTGGGTTTACTATCGAGTGGAGAGATTTAGCTCGTTATTATGTTTAGCACTTAGGACATGGTGATAGGGAGAGGGCATTGTTATATCACTCCTTTAGAGACGTGGGAGTTGAGATTTATATTTATATGTCTTGGGACAAGATTTTTTAAAGTCTCGGTTATATGTTTGAAGTTTATGGAATTTGATTTTCGCCAATGGTGAGTGATAGTGCATTAGGGAAAGTCCCCTTTTTGAATGTTATTGAGGGATGAGATATGCATGAACCTTGATAAACGTAGTATGTAAAGTGAAATTGATGGATGCTAGGGCAACAGTTTTGAATGTTTATCAATGAAAGTGTACATAAAACACTCATAAGTGCGCATTGTGGTAAAAAGTGCATGAGCCGTGCTTTTTGGTATACCCTTGGGAAATAAGGGGAGTATATAGTACCAGTTAATATGAGATGTTATAATTGGATAATGGTGTTAGGTAAGACATAATGATATTGTCCCTAAGTGCACCACTCATAGATGGAAATAAGTTTAATCGAGATGATAAACCAAAAATTTTATATCCAGTCGATGATTCTAGTGACATAATGGTGGGCTAGTAAAGAAGGATTGCACCAGTGCAAGGTTCCACCCAATATTGGTTTGAATCAGGATGATATCCTTGAACCCCAACTCCGATAAGGATTTTTAGGAAGCAGTAGGGATGACGTTTTGTTTTGGGCAAGTTGTGTCACCTATAACTGATGAGTATACGTGGTGTGATTTACAATGTTGGATAATGTGAGTGGTGAGAGCATTATAAACTGTACAGTAATTAGGAAGGGAAATTATCGATTGCTAGAGTTGTGTGTAATAACTCGTACCGGTTTATTATGGACTAGGTGCCATTTAACATTTTTCTTGGAAAGCCTTATCATTCCCCCTTCGGTTGTTTAGAGGTGAGCGAATAACTAGACTTTTGGAGCGGACGTGATTTAAAATCTGTTGTTGAGAGGTACATTAACCACAAACTATTTTAGGGTGAATTTTGAGTGCCGTAAGAGTTACGTCACCATGAAATAAGACTTGAAGGACTGACATGAGTGGTAAGATATTTTTATGTTTTTTCTCAAGATGGGAGTTTTGTGTTGGGATGGATATGGAAAGCTGACACTTAGGGATGTGCGTCCTTCTAATAGTATTAAGGCGATAGATCCAGTGATGTATAGGCTCGTCTTATTAAGATGTCGTTGGTAGAATCACAATGTGTGATGTGATGTTATTGAGGTGAGAGCTTATGACTGATGGAGTATATATGTATGAAGAGAATTGAACAAGCTTTCTGTAAAGCTGGGTCTATAGTGATTAAGCCTTTCTATAGGGGGGTACCACTAGAGGGTGTATAGTAGAATAACACTTATGTTATTTTGAGAATGATTTCGAGTACTAGAGGATGCTGTGTTGTTAAAGATCCTAATTCTTAGTACCGATTATATCAGAATTTTGAGGACGAAATTCCATTGTAAGGGGGGAAAATGTAATACCTCGTACTTTTATAGATAATTAAATTACACATTTGAGAATTTTAAGTGAAAGGGAATTTGAAGTGTGGGTCAAATATTAATTGGTGAGTTTTGGATTATTATCAATGTATGCTATATTTACTTACGAGAATATGTAAATGAAGTTGGATTATTTTATATCGTGCCACAGTTAGGAAAAGTGACAAGTAATAATATTTTATTTGGAAAATACGTGCAGAGGTGTATTGGATTTAAATAGGTGAATTTTTTATAAGTGACTCGGATGGGGATTTCAAGTGCACGATTGGTCTCAGATGGGACAAGATAGTCAAAATAGAGTACTTGGGGGCTAGTGTTTGGGTTTCGAGGACTTTTTGGATCAGTAATGACTCGCATTTGATTGAATGAGTCAATTTTGGGTTTAATAAAGGGACAACCCTTATTTATCTCTTATAAGCCATGATAGAAAGAGAACGGGAAGAGTGTAATACCCCGTAATTTTGACTATATTTATTTTGGGATTAATTAATTAAATTGCGTATTAATTGGAAATTAATCCGGGTTATAAATACTAATGTGATGGGAATTGGTATTTGATTATGTACATATATGATTATATATGTATTTGGTATTATGAAATTTGTCGTGAGATTTATATACGGCATTTTAGAAATTTTGTTGAGACGCGTGGGACCGCCACGTCACGGTATAATATTTTGATAATAAAAAGTGAATTTAAAATCTATAATCCGTATGGTTGTTTTGAGTGCGCCATCGCGTCCGGAAGGGTCGAGATAGTCAGAAAACACTAGCCGGGGGTATAGTTTGGGTTCCGGGGTATTTTTAGGCCATACCGGTAACTTAAAGGGTATTTTGGTAATTTTACATTTTGAGGAATTAAAAGTGACGAAAATTAGAGATTAAATCTGATGTGGATATTAACCCATTAAGCCCATTAGCCAACCCATATTAACCTAGAAGGCTACGTAAGTTGTCATTTAGGTTTTCTAAGTTTCCCCAAATCAAAACCCTAGCCACCTTGAGCCACCATTGGAGATAGAGCTTGGGAGAGAAGAAACTCTGCAGAATCTTCACCAAACCTACACCAAACCAGAAATCAAACCAAGGCAAGTGTTTTAATCATATTTAAATTCGTAGAATGTTTCCTCCATGTTAGAAGATTGATAAATTACAACTGTTCTTGGAAGATTAAAAGAAAACCCATGAAATTTGAAGTTATCATTGAATGTTGGGATAGGTTTGCATGTAGAAACATTTGTGGGGAGGTTTAATTGCGGAGATTCATATCTAGGTGATGTATAAACGGATTAAATTCTGGGATTTGATGATGATATGTAGCTAGGGTTCATGTTCTTGAGATAATTGGAAAAGGTGTAGAAACGTGTAAATTAAATTAATATTTGGGTGGATTGATCCCTTAGAAACATGTTAGGATGTGACTATATATGTTTAGTATTGATTATAGACCCTAAAACGTTGTTAGGATGGACTTTGGAAGAGATTAGAAGAGTAAAAATGGTGAAAAACGATTTTTGGGAAGTTCTGGGCCGAAACTGGCATCTCGTTAGAAGCAGCCCCAGGTCGTTCGAACGAACTCGTTCGAACGAGCTTCTAACGAGTTGACTAGTCGTTATTAATGAGTAGGATTTTCGTTCGATATCTCGTTCGAACGAACTGGGACCTCGTTCGAACAGCCTCGTTCGAACGAGACTTCTAACGACCTGACAGTCCAAACTCGTTCGAAGCCTCGTTCGAACGAGACTTCTAACGAGTTGACAGTTTTGTCCTTTTTGGACTGTTTTGACTTTTGGAGTCCCGGGAACTGGTTCAAGGGTAGAGTTAGCATCCCTTTGATGATATAGTGATTGATTTGGGACTTTTGGGTTATTGAGATGAGTAAATCATACACTAGAGTTATATTCAATGAACCGTTTGGGTTGAGACGTGAGTGTCTACTACGATGTGAGGATAAATTATGGCACGTATAATTATGAACCGAAATAAAATAAGTTGTGATAATTATAATTATTACGAGAGTGCAATATGTACTACGAATATAATACGATATTACTAAGATGTGTGTTTACTTAGTATTAATATATGGATTGTATGTATGACATACCTACCATACTTGCTATCACGGGGAGGTTTCGTTCGCGTAGGACCCTCTAATCCTTGTGTGCCTACGGGGGGGATATAGACTGGTACCTTGATGAACATAGGTCATTGAAAGACTTATTGTGATATTAATAAGTCCGCTGACCATGGGAGCGTAGGTATGTGCATGACCCATGTGATGGTGACTGTGTTCGCCTCCACTATTTGTGATTTGTGTTATCTGAACTATTCCTGAGAGATTCGGAATATGTGATCCTTATGTACGTGATGTACCGGGATGGATAGCAGAGTATGTGTGCACTACAGCTTAAATTGCGGGGTGCTTGTATTGTATATTTATGAGATGAATAATATACGTTATATTAATGGGAATCCTCATGTTAATATTGTAAAATATTACGGTATTGTTTCGAGATATATTATGAGTTAGCTGATAGTTATATCAATGGCATACTTAATAACTGAGTTTACGTGAAACCTCTATTAAATTACAAGCGTTGTTATGTTAAATTAACCGAGTAAAATGGGTAGAACCTTTGGTAGTCTAGCTAGTTACGTTGTCACTTAGCTAGTGGAAAGGGTAGTTATAGATGGGTACTTACGTTAGGAGTGCACAGTTAGACGAGAGGTGAGGATATCATGCGAGTGTACGTCCTAACATGTACTTTGCATTTAATGTTTTAAATGTTTTTAAAGCACTTGCAGGTTTTTAAAATATAACTCCACATTCGGGCTCTGACCCGTTTGCTTTTCAAATCTCTTTTTCTTTATAAAACCATTTTAGGTGCCCAGCCACAAGGACACCAAGCATAGGATTCTCATTCAGGTGACGAGCTGTAGCTGTTTGTGGAAGTTATAGGGATTTGCATATAGACGCTTCTCTCATTTGGATTCCAGTCTCAGAATCTATCAGTTGTAGGGAATGTTGCCCATTCCTATTTAGAGCATTTTTACATTTCAGTTTTCAGACTCTAGCATGTATTGCTCAGTATTCAGTTTTAATTATTTATTTCAGTTTACTTATCAGTTGTGGGATTCGTATTGAGGAGTTTTTCCTCCAGGTTTTATTTACATATTGTGATGGTTATTCATTTCATTTCATCATGGTGAATGGTGTTATATATATTTATTCATTTTACACTTGTTGCATGTTAATCAGATTTAATAAAATTTGGCACTTACTTTTTAAATACTAGGTGGTTAGTAATCTTTAAAATGTTTTCGACAGTGATGCTATTAACTGAGCCAACTTGGCATTTTGAATTAATTTTATAAAGGAGTAGCTACCCGGTGTTTAATTAGTCGGGGTGTCACAGGTGGTATCAGAGCATCAGGTTCTAGTGTCCTTTAGGATCTGTACGGCTATTATGTTTCCGCTACGTTTTCTTTGATATAGAGCCTTATATTTTAGGACTGTTGTACTCTTATTGTGTATGCTTCGTTCTTCAGCTATTTTAAGTTTATAAACCGTGAACTTATAAACTTTGTTCTTATTTCAGATGCCTCCACGACGTGCACGACGAGTTCCCAGGAATGCAACGCCCGAACCACAGCCCGCTCCAGTTCAGGGTATGTTGAACGCCGCTGAGGTTGCTGCTATAGTAGCCCAAGCGGTAAATGCCGCGATTGCCGTGATTCAGCAGGCACCACCGCAGGCGCCGGTTGCCGCGCCAGTCCAGGTTAATGCATTCCCGTCTGCTTGGGAACGTGTACGTGACGCTTTTCAGAAAGCGCATCCGCCAGAGTTTGCTGGAAGCTCAGATGTGGTTATCTCGAGCCAATGGAGGAAAGACATGCAGAGGCATTTGAGGATGCATGAGTGCACAGATGTTCAGAAATAGGTGCTAGCTACTTTCAAGCTAGTGGGATCTGCACTACAGTGGTGGGAGTCTATCACCACTGCGGAGGAGAGGGATACCCTCACGATTCAGGAGTTCTGGGTGCGGTTCGACCGCAAGTACTTTCCGTCTGCAGTTCATACCGAGATGAGGAGGAAGCTGATGAGTTTGAAGCAGGAGGGCAAGATAGTGGCCGAATATGAGGCCGAGTTCACTAACCTGTTGAATATCGTTCCAGACGAGATTCCAACAGAGAAGAAGAAGATAGAGAAGTTCACTGATGGGTTGAATTGGAGGATCCATCAGCATCTGCTAGGGAACCTATCATTGGCCACGTATTCTGATGTGGTTAACGCTGCGTTATTGCACTGCCAGGACCACCGTTTTCACATGGCCGAGGGCAAGCGGTCGGGGGAGTCTAGCCATCAGGGCAGGACCGGAGGACATGGTGCCAGCGGGGCACAATCGGGTCAGGGGCAGAGACAGACTGAGCAGGGCTCCCAGCAGGGGGATAACAAGAGGTTCCGGTCAGGGAACTACAGGCAGGGACAGGGAGGTTTCTGCCAGGGCCATCAGGGTCCGAACGGCCAGCAGGGCCAACAGGGACAGAATGGACAGCAGTTTCATCAGGGCCAGCAGGGCCAAGGGAGGTATAGTAACGGCCACCAGGGCCGGGGACAGCAGGGGCAGAGGGGAGGGAACTTCCCAGGGAAGTGCTTTACTTGTGGCAAGACTGGCCATAAGAAGCAGGATTGTCCTGATAGGGGCAGGGCCCCACAGCAGCAGCAGCAGCAGGGTGCTCGCCAGGAGCCACAGAGACCTATGTTTCCCGCCGCTCTTCCTGCATCGCCACAGATGGCAGCTTTGCCACCCATTCCAGCAGTCCCAGCTCAGCAGGGGCAGCTACAGTATTGACGTGTCTACAACGTTCACCAGGCTGCACTTCCACAGGCACCGCCCGCGATCGAGGGTACATTTCCTATCCATGGCACTATGGGTCGGGTGTTATTTGATACGGGTGATACACATTGTTTCATAACTACACACTTCGCGAAAGCTTTAGGATTGTTAGCTACGGCAGAGAGCACAGTGACGTGTGTCGACTCACCATTGGGGAGTGGGTCACTTATTTTCTTTATATGCCGGGGAGTCGGGGTAGAGGTTGGTGGTTTGATATTGCCTGCAGACATGTTAGTGTTAGACATGCATGTTCACGATGTGATCATCGGTATGGATTGGCTCGTAGCATATAGGGCCATGATTGATTGCTTCAGCGGGAGCATTGTTTTTGCCATTCCGGGGCAGGAGATGTTTATAGTGGCGATGCCTCGCCCAGAGGGAGGATCGACCGCTCATCTGTATTACATAGAGGAGGATACCTCTAAGGAGGTTGTGATTCCTTTGGATTCGATCCCGGTTGTCAGGGAGTATTCAGATGTGTTTCAGGAGATACCAGGCCTACCACCCAGTCGAGAGATAGATTTTGTTATTGATTTGCTACCGGGTACGAGACCTATAGCACGTGCACCGTACCGTATGGCTCCAGCTGAGATGCGAGAGTTACGGGATCAGATAGAGCAGCTGTTAGGGTAAGGCTTTATTCGCAGGAGTACCTCACCTTGGGGCGCTCCAGTTTTGTTTGTGAAGAAGAGGGATGGTTCACTGAGATTGTGCGTGGACTACCGATAGTTAAATAAGGTCACGATACGGAATAAGTATCCGTTGCCTCGAATCGATGACTTATTCGACCAGTTGAGAGGATCTTCTTTCTTCTCGAAGATTGAGTTGAGGTCAGGATACCATCAGTTGCGTATCAGGGAGGAGGATGTCTCGAAGACTGCATTCTTGTCGAGATATGGTTCTTATGAATTTCGGGTTATGCCTTTCGGCTTGACCAACGCTCCAGCAGTGTTTATGGACTTGATGAATAGGGTGTTCAGGGATTTCCTAGATCAGTTTGTCATTGTCTTCATTGATGACATTCTGGTTTACTCTCAGACAGAGGAGGAGCACGCCGAGCATTTGAGGCAAGTTTTGCAGACACTTCGTCAGAACGAGCTGTATGCAAAATACGAGAAGTGCGGGTTTTGGTTGAAGGAAGTCCAGTTCTTGGGTCATATTATTTCCGACCAGGGAATATCGGTTGACCCGGGGAAGGTGTCAGCGGTGAGGGAGTGGGGACAGCCCACGACACCAACGGAGATTCGTAGTTTCTTGGGCTTAGCAGGATACTACAGGAGATTTATTCGGGGTTTCTCGGAGATAGCAGGTCCTTTGACACATCTTACTCGTAAAGGTGTACCATACATCTGGAGTGATGCCTGTCAGTTGGCATTCGATGAATTGAAGGACAAATTGACCTCAGCACCAGTGTTAGCATTGCCGAGACCGGGAGTTGAGTATTTGGTTTACACCGACGCGTCTTTGCAAGGGCTTGGAGGTGTATTGCAGCAGGAGAGACAGGCCATAGCTTATGCTTCCCGTAAGCTTAAGCCTCATGAGAAGAATTACCCCACACATGATTTGGAGTTGGCAGCAGTAGTATTTGCCTTACGGATTTGGAGGCACTATCTTTTGGGGGAGAAGTTTCAGCTGTTCACGGACCACAAGTCACTACAGTATCTGTTCACGCAGAAGGAGTTGAATATGAGGCAGCGTAGGTGGCTTGAGTTTGGGAAAGACTACCAGTTCGACATCCAGTACCACCCAGGTAAGGCTAACGTGGTAGCAGACGCATTGAGCCGTAGGCCAGTAGACGAGGTGGCAGAGGTATGGAAGGCTAAGTGGAAGGAATTAGGACACCAGGATGCAGTGGCCCGATCTTTTATGTCTGTGATGACCGTTACACCGCAGATCGTCACGAAGGTAGTACGGGCACAGGCTAATGACTCATTCTGTCAGGAGCAGATAGTTCGATTACTTGCAGAGGGAGCCGAGTCCTATACCGTTAGCTCAGACGGGGGATTACGCTTCAATGGGAGATTGGTAGTTCCGGAAGGAGAAGAATTACGACACGATGTTATGGCAGAGTCGCACGGCTTACGGTTCGCGGTACATCCCGGAGGGGACAAAATGTACCAAGACATGAGACGGCAGTATTGGTGGAGCGGTATGAAGAGAGATATCGCTGAGTTTGTTTCGAAATGCGCCACTTGTCATCTTATCAAAGTGGATCATCAGAGACCATCAGGATTGCTACAACCGTTGGAGGTTCCGGTATGGATGTGGGAGAGCATATCCATGGACTTTATAACGGGGTTACCTACGTCACAGAGGGGCCACGACTCCGTTTGGGTAATTGTGGACAGGTTGTCCAAGGTCGCTCACTTTTTACCCGTTAGGACTGATTACACTGCGGGACAGTATGCCCAGCTCTACATTTCAGAGATTGTGAGACTTCACGGCGTGCCCCTGAATATCGTGTCTGACAGAGACAAGATATTTGTTTCGAGGTTTTGGGAGAGTTTCCAAGAGGCCATGGGCACGGAATTGCGGTTGAGTACGGCTTATCATCCGCAGACCGATGGGCAGACAGAGCGCACCAATCAGATGTTGGAAGACATGCTACGCATGTGTATTATTGACTTCGGGGGTGGATGGGAGCAGTACCTTCCACTGGTGGAGTTTGCTTACAACAACTCCTATCAGTTCACGATTGGCATGGCTCCGTTTGAGGCGTTGTACGGTAGGCCTTGTCGTTCCCCAGCATGTTGGTTGGAGGTGGGGGACAACAAACTGCTTGGGCCGGAAGTAATTCAGGATACTTCGGCAAGGATTGAGTTGATTCGGAGTCGCATTCGAGTAGCTCAAGACCGGCAGAAGAGTTACGCTGACGCGAGGAGATTTTTCAGAGAGTTCCAAGTGGGGGACCAAGTTTTGCTCAGGGTATCTCCGATGAAGGGGATTATGCGTTTCGGGAAGAAAGGGAAGTTGGCACCGAGGTATGTGGGGTCGTTCCCTATTATTGAGCGAATCGGACCGGTTGCGTATAGACTCGGATTACCGGAGCATTTGCATCGGATTCACGATGTGTTCCATATTTCCTCACTGAGGAAATACCTTAGAGATAATTTGGCTCAATCTCACATTGCTGTGGAGGACATCGATCTCCAGCCGGATAGCTCTTATGAGGAGGGGCCGATTGCTATTTTGGACCGAAGCGAAAGGAAACTGCGGTCAAAGATAGTCCCGTTAGTGCGTGTTCAGTGGCGACATCACAATGTCGAGGAGTCCACATGGGAGCGCGAGGATGAGATGTGCGAACATTATCCAGAACTGTTTTTAGCAGGTACTTCCTAGTTTCGAATTTCGGGACGAAATTCAGTTATTAGGGGGGAAGTATGTAATACCCCGTAATTTTGACTATATTTATTTTGGGATTAATTAATTAAATTGCGTATTAATTGGAAATTAATCCGGGTTATAAATACTAATGTGATGCGAATTGGTATTTGATTATGTACATATATGATTATATATGTATTTGGTATTATGAAATTTGTCGTGAGATTTATATACGGCATTTTAGAAATTTTGTTGAGACGCGTGGGACCGCCGCGTCACGGTATAATATTTTGATAATAAAAAGTGAATTTAAAATCTATAATCCGTATGGTCGTTTTGAGTGCGCCATCGCGTCCGGAAGGGTCGAGATAGTCAGAAAACACTAGCCGGGGGTATAGTTTGGGTTCCGGGGTATTTTTAGGCCATACCGGTAACTTAAAGGGTATTTTGGTAATTTTACATTTTGAGGAATTAAAAGTGACGAAAATTAGAGATTAAATCTGATGTGGATATTAACCCATTAAGCCCATTAGCCAACCCATATTAACCTAGAAGGCTACGTAAGTTGTCATTTAGGTTTTCTAAGTTTCCCCAAATCAAAACCCTAGCCACCTTGAGCCACCATTGGAGATAGAGCTTGGGAGAGAAGAAACTCTGCAGAATCTTCACCAAACCTACACCAAACCAGAAATCAAACCAAGGCAAGTGTTTTAATCATATTTAAATTCGTAGAATGTTTCCTCCATGTTAGAAGATTGATAAATTACAACTGTTCTTGGAAGATTAAAAGAAAACCCATGAAATTTGAAGTTATCATTGAATGTTGGGATAGGTTTGCATGTAGAAACATTTGTGGGGAGGTTTAATTTCGGAGATTCATATCTAGGTGATGTATAAACGGATTAAATTCTGGGATTTGATGATGATATGTAGCTAGGGTTCATGTTCTTGAGATAATTGGAAAAGGTGTAGAAACGTGTAAATTAAATTAATATTTGGGTGGATTGATCCCTTAGAAACATGTTAGGATGTGACTATATATGTTTAGTATTGATTATAGACCCTAAAACGTTGTTAGGATGGACTTTGGAAGAGATTAGAAGAGTAAAAATGGTGAAAAACGATTTTTGGGAAGTTCTGGGCCGAAACTGGCATCTCGTTAGAAGCAGCCCCAGGTCGTTCGAACGAACTCGTTCGAACGAGCTTCTAACGAGTTGACCAGTCGTTATTAACGAGTAGGATTTTCGTTCGATATCTCGTTCGAACGAGATATCGTTAGAAGAGTCAGTTCGTTCGAACGAACTGGGACCTCGTTCGAACAGCCTCGTTCGAACGAGACTTCTAACGACCTGACAGTCCAAACTCATTCGAAGCCTTGTTCGAACGAGACTTCTAACGAGTTGACAGTTTTGTCCTTTTTGGACTGTTTTGACTTTTGGAGTCCCGGGAACTGGTTCAAGGGTAGAGTTAGCATCCCTTTGATGATATAGTGATTGATTTGGGACTTTTGGGTTATTGAGATGAGTAAATCATACACTAGAGTTATATTCAATGAACCGTTTGGGTTGAGACATGAGTGTCTACTACGATGTGAGGATAAATTATGGCACGTATAATTATGAACCGGAATAAAATAAGTTGTGATAATTATAATTAGTACGAGAGTGCAATATGTACTACGAATATAATACGATATTACTAAGATGTGTGTTTACTTAGTATTAATATATGGATTGTATGTATGACATACCTACCATACTTGCTATCACGGGGAGGTTTCGTTCACGTAGGACCCTCTAATCCTTGTGTGCCTACGGGGGGGATATAGACTGGTACCTTGATGAACATAGGTCATTGAAAGACTTATTGTGATATTAATAATTCTGCTGACCATGGGAGCGTAGGTATGTGCGTGACCCATGTGATGGTGACTGTGTTCGCCTCCACTATTTGTGATTTGTGTTATCTGAACTATTCCTGAGAGATTCGGAATATGTGATCCTTATGTACGTGATGTACCGGGATGGATAGCAGAGTATGTGTGCACTACAGCTTAAATTACGGGGTGCTTGTATTGTATATTTATGAGATGAATAATATACGTTATATTAATGGGAATCCTCATGTTAATATTGTAAAATATTACGGTATTGTTTCGAGATATATTATGAGTTAGCTGATAGTTATATCAATGGCATACTTAATAACTGAGTTTACGTGAAACCTCTATTAAATTACAAGCGTTGTTATGTTAAATTAACCGAGTAAAATGGGTAGAACCTTTGGTAGTCTAGCTAGTTACGTTGTCACTTAGCTAGTGGAAAGGGTAGTTATAGATGGGTACTTACGTTAGGAGTGCACAGTTAGACGAGAGGTGAGGATATCATGCGAGTGTACGTCCTAACATGTACTTTACATTTAATGTTTTAAATGTTTTTAAAGCACTTGCAGGTTTTTAAAATATAACTCCACATTCGGGCTCTGACCCGTTTGCTTTTCAAATCTCTTTTTCTTTATAAAACCATTTTAGGTGCCTAGCCACAAGGACACCAAGCATAGGATTCTCATTCAGGTGACGAGCTGTAGCTGTTTGTGGAAGTTACAGGGATTTGCATATAGACGCTTCTCTCATTTGGATTCCAGTCTCAGAATCTATCAGTTGTAGGGCATGTTGCCCATTCCTATTTAGAGAATTTTTACATTTCAGTTTTCAGACTCTAGCATGTATTGCTCAGTATTCAATTTTAATTATTTATTTCAGTTTACTTATCAGTTGTGGGATTCGTATTGAGGAGTTTTTCCTCCAGGTTTTATTTACATATTGTGATGGTTATTCATTTCATTTCAGCATGGTGAATGGTGTTATATATATTTCTTCATTTTACACTTGTTGCATGTTAATCAGATTTAATAAAATTTGGCACTTACATTTTAAATACTAGGTGGTTAGTAATCTTTAAAATGTTTTCGACAGTGATGCTATTAACTGAGCCAACTTGGCATTTTGAATTAATTTTATAAAGGAGTAGCTACCCGGTGTTTAATTAGTCAGGGTGTCACAAAGAGATAAAGGAAGAAGAAGAGGTGAATCATTCCAAGCTCCGACGGATCCCGGCACGAGGTCATCAAATTTATCCAATGAGGCAAGTGTTTAATTTGCTTTAATTATTTATGTGTGTTTATAATTCATATTATAGTTGGTGAAAACTATATAAATTTTGGGTTGGTATTCATCAAACAAATTGGGTTTTTCGGAAATGATTTCATATAATTTGAGGTGATAATAACTCTATATGAAATCTGAGTTTAAATCCATGTTAATAGTGTAATTTTTGGTGAGAAATTTGGAAAGATGAGAAATAATGAGTTTAACTAAGTTACGGTTTAAATCTTAGTTAAAGTGATGATTCCCCTGAATAAATTGGTCTGTTGGGTAAAAATAAGTGTATAGATGTTTATAGTGATGGTTGGGGATGTTAGAAACCATAAATTTTGGAGTTGGAGAAGATGATAAACTCCCGAACTGAACATGTCGAACCGGAGAAATGCGGTTCGATTTGCGTCACCGGACCGGTTCATTTTTGGGGCCATCAGTTCGGTTCATTAATTGGTCACTAGATCGGTTCGGTTTTTTGGCCATTGTTTCAGTTCATTTATGACAGTTAAATTTGAGAAATTTTTCTTGGACTAAAAGTATTGTAGAACAATTTCCTTTGAATATAACTATTAGGGGATCCTAAATAGAGTATGAGGACCTTAGAAAGATTAAATAAGTGATATATAAATATTGAGTTTGTGGGAATAAGATGGGGTTATAAATTTTTGGAGTGTATAGGACGAATGACACTCGGTAAAATCATTTCGACGGGTATATAAACATTTATGTGTGTAGAATGTATGTGCCAATAATATGTGAGTGAAATCCGAATGTACGAATAGGATAAAACTAGAATACTAGCTAGACGTGATGAGCTAATATTTAGAATAAATTAATGTGATAATTATATCGTAAGTGCGTCAATACTTATGGGATTAACATAAGTGTGTGTATACTTATGAATTAATACTAATTGGTATATTCGTGATTGTATCCTAATTCCACTATAGATAGGCGTGAATAGCCGAATTTGATACATATATAGGGGTATAGAGATAGTATATATATGCTATGATTATAAATATATGTGTGTATATGATATATTTATGTGAAACATACCCCTCTAGAGCTATCATGGAAAGTTGCGCGATGTGGGTGAATCCTCTGGCTTGAGGAGCAGGGTGAGTGTAGTCCCCAGTCATAGAATCTAGTTATTTATGCAGTGTTGCTCTTTATCATGGGTGAGACAGCTTATGAGCATTGTATCGAAGGCCATAAGTGCCCATATCTAGTGGATCACACACTCATAGTGGATGTAAGCCTAATTGGCTGAACCACTATACATCTGTGTCTTATTCCTCTTATACCCATCCCTTTCTATACACTTACACACATATATAACTCTTGCTACCATTGTTACTACAGTTTGAGATCATCATCACTTATCTGGTGGTGTTGAATCTTTGCATCATCAATGTTCTTAATCAAAAGAGTTTTGAGTCTTTTCAGAAAGTGTGTGTGTGTGTGTGTATCCTGAAAATATACGTATAAACATATTCATTTTTTGTGTGATATTTAAATAGTTTAGGAAACTCTAATATAGATCGTTCAAAATGAAAAAAAAAATCCATTTTAAAAAAGGGTCAAAATATGTGAGTTTTTAAGTTAACATATTTTGACTATTTTTTTTAAAGAAAATAAATTCATTTTGATCTATTTTTTTTGTGTCCCATGAAATGTTTAAATACCACAAAAAAACTATCAACTAAAAAATGTGTGTGTGTGTGTTGTGTGTGTGTGTGTGTGCGTGTGTGCGTGTGTCTCATGCTCATACATGAATTTGAGTCGCTTATTAGAGAGCTAGCATCAAAGTGTTTGGAAAACCTTATTTTTTTATAACTGATAAAAGCCTTTACTTGCATTTTATCTAAAAACAATCAATTTATAATCATTAATCCTTTTATTATCATTCATAAAAATGTGGCCACTTTAGTACGAATTATGATTTTAATAAAATTTGATTGAAATGACTTTTTCACATTAAATAAGTAGTTCACAATCCAACATAATCCAAGTTCTTACAGATCGAGATACATGTCCGCATAAAACATTAACGAAAAATGATTAAGAAAAGTCTTGGGCAACCATATCATGGTATGTACTAGTAACTCAGAGCTCCTCTAGAGACGATCCTAACTCTCTTTGGACTTTTTTTCATCCTTACATGAAGTTCATGGGGCGTGGAGTTTTAACAACATATGGAAATGATCAATATCTCATTAGGGCGAATAATAGGCTATAATAGAACAAGGAAATAAGTATACATTTATTATGCATCTTAATATTTTTGAAAAATATTACATTTATTTAAACTTGTTCCAAATGCAACTAGAATGTGTGAAGTGTAACATAAGGCGATATGCCAACACATGCTTAACCTTTTAAACCGACTCATGGTAGAGTTTCATGTTTAACCCTTTATCATTTATCGTTACCATTCCTTTTTAATAATTCATTTATGATTTCAATTAACCTTTTTCATTGTCATTTTATAAGCACCAAGCCCATTAAAAAGATCATTTAGCATAATTTCGGTGGTTACTAATCTCGTCTATATTTTTCTGTTGTTCATGCCTATCATAAATGCTGCAGCGAATTCTTTACTGGCCGGTTATCTTGGGTCTACACTGAAGTTGTACCGTAGGGCTCCGGGCCCTTCCTAAACTTTCTTGGTTTATCTGGGTATATTTCATTTACTCAATATTAACATCTCTTCACATTTAACAATATTTGAAATTTAAATCCGGTCGATAATGCCAACAACTCAAGGTAAATGCCACCCTGTCAATGTAGTTACACACTTTATAAACCTTTATGGTTCAATATTCACTTGTTTCCGAAGTTAAAACCATTTTTATTGCATACGTAATAAAGCCTATTTGAAAAAATATTACATTTTTGTGGTAAAACCTTAATTTCTCATTATTTAGGGTTCATTTCACAATTTAACAAAATTGTCAATCACCTTGTAAAAATCACTTCCTTTATTACAAATACTCATGAGTTTGTCAGTTAAACACCTACATTATTATTCATCAAATTTAAACCTTGAAGGATTTTGCCTACCCTTTTTAAGTATTTAAAACATATTTCCAACCATTTTACACATTGGGGCTCGACGCTTTTTACCTCATAATATCTGAAAATATGAACAGGATATTTCAGTGGATATTCCCACTCAAATGTAACAATTTCAATTTAAAGTTTTAGCTAGTTGCGTATTTATATGCTTTTACAAATAAAATGATAATATTAAAAAATGGGCTTGTTTTTAAATGAAACCCTAATCTTTTCATACATAAAATGACAACATGTTCCACAAGATGACCTCTTTGCACCATGTGTTTTTCATTCAAATGCTCTAACCATATTCTAAAATTTTTTAGCAATATTAAATCAAGGATTTTATCTTGATTTATCACACATTTTCACATAAAATCATATTAATAATAATATAAAAGTAGCACATGTTGTTAATGTATTCCTACACATATGTAAAACTCCTAAGCGTGCTTGATTTAGCTTGGGGAAATAAGTTAACAAGAACTCTTACCTCAAAGATGATAATCCTAGAAAACATGATGAGAAATCCTAGAAAAGATGATGAGGAAATCTCCACAAGAATCCAAGCTTGGTCTCTAAACCCTAGCTGTAAGAACCCTTTACCACTCTAAAATAATCGACTTCAAGCTCCAAATATATATAAACATGATACTAATGAAAGTGGGGCGTTATATGCGGAAGAACCAAAGTATTTTCTGTAAAAAAAAAGGGGGAGATTTCTCGTTGAAATGGTGGCATTTCTCACTTTGGACTGCAAGATTTGAGGTGGGTTTAGATTGGGGAAGAGGGTTTGTTTTATAAAGGTTTTCGTAATTAAATAAAGGGATAAACTTATGTTTAAAATGTTCTAGTTAGATATAAAATGCAAGGGACAGGGGAAAATCAATTGGATTGAGATTTGGCCAATGAGAGGGGGAGAACACAAGTCTCTAGACCAATTAGAATGCAATAATTCAATGGATCGTAGCTTTCTATTATAGCCTAAATCCTCGGTCATGCCAATTAGGTCCGTAGGTGATCATTACCGCGCAATGAAATTTCACGATCACGTGGTTCCATAATTTTATTTTAGCCCTAATGCACATTTGTTCTTATACTTTCTACATCAATACTTCTAGGAACTTAAATATTATTCTAGTCTCCCTTTAATATTGATTTTATTATTTAAACAATATTTCATTAACATACAAGTTAATAAATTTTCCATTCTTCTCAAACTTATAAATAGAATTCCTTTTTCATATTTCTAAATAATTACGAACTAGTAAATTTTTTTCTAGGTTTTTTATTATTAAATACGTAAACCTTTCCCAAGTAATACCATGCAAAATATCCATATTAACCATAGAAATTCATGCATTAATTCATATCTTATTACATTAGCAATGTATAAAATCACAAAATGTGAAAGAGACTTTTAATTGAAAACCTGGAAATTACATTCTTACCTCCGTTGGAAATTTCATCCCTGAAATTACATTACAATCATAATCTTACAAGAATAACTCAAAACACTAAATTTTCATCGCTAAGTCTCGTTCCCAAGTTTGTTATTTAATTTAGTTAGTGCTTCACACCATCTTGACGGGAGGAATTGTCTTCGTGGGAAACAAATGTTATTTATAATTCGCCACTGCCACTGCCACTAGTCTGGTTTAATACCTAAGATCAAAATAATACCAATTGATTGTGTATGAAAGGTCGAGAATGTGCTTCCTAATTATTGTAATACACCATAATTTTGAGGGATTTATTTATGAATATTGTATAAGATTTTGATAAATTATTATTTTCTTAATCGAGATATTGATATTATATTTATTTTTACTTGAAATGAATCGAATATTTAAAATCAAATTTAATTGGCTTTTGGACATTTTGAAACGGTTTAAATACGTAAAGTTGATAATTTTGAATTAAAGGGCAATATAGTAATATGCGTTTGCTTAGGCTCCAAGCTAGGGTTTGAGAGAGGGGTTATATAAGGAATACTATGGGTGATTACAAGTAAAGGGAGATGAAAAAGAAAGGCCAAAAACAAAATCCATATAGGCAAAAACGAGTGGAATGAGAAGAGCAAATTTGGAATGTTTAGATTTTCTTTTTGAGTGCATTCGGATGACATTTAAGAAAAACTCAAAACATATACCAGACTCAATTTTTCATGTAGAATCCAAATATTAAGTCGGATTGACAATTCAAATAATTTTTGGATTTGATTTTTTGGATTTTAAAAATAGGACTATTTTGGGTTATCTCATGTTGAGGCTAGAACATGATTTGATTATTTTTGCAAGAAGAATGTGATGGTGCAATCAGATTTTGAAGCTGAATTTATATGGAGATTCAAGCAACAATTTTAAGGTAAGGGACTTACACAATATTCTCCTAAATTCTCGCGAGAGCATTTTGTTTTGATTTTTGTGTCGATTGAACTCATGACTGAATTGTGATATTCTTTTGAAATCTGAAAATTGTTGGAATCTTAATATTGATTCATTGTGATATATTATATTGTGATTTAAGCATCGAGTCAAGAGATTTTAATATGGAACGGAGAATATGGACTCGCAAATAGTCCCACAAATCGGTATATGGCTTTGAGATGCCTAGGGAGGTGAGGTGAGGCCTGGTGACTCATTGATTTGTTGCTGAGAAATTAATATTGATATAATGTTTGAGTACTGCATTTGATTAGTATATGTGGATTCGTATTGTTGCGATTCATTCATCATGCTATTTATTTTTGAGCATCCATTCCTGTCATATTGTGTACTTCTCCATATTTTCTTTTAGTTGGCAAGTTAGCGTGGATTGGGACGCTATTAGCTATTTTCGAGAATTATTTTAGATCCTAGTTTGGAAGATGATTCTTCGATGTATAAATTAGTGGTGTAATTTTAGTTGAAGAATTTTTACTTGAGAGAAACATTAATTTAATCTTTATTGTTGAAATAGAAAAATTGTGGATTTGTTGTATTTAAATTGTGGAAATTTAGATGCTCTATACTTTATTTTTACGGATTTAGTTTAGTTTTATCATAATAGCACGCCGCGTGTCCTTTCGAGGACGTGGGGTGTTACAGATGGTTTCAGAGCTTAGGTATACGACAACCCTCGGGTTTTGGGTATTGGGTCTAGCATGCGGGTTAGACATGTTTTCTTTGAAGATAGAAAATTTTCGAGGATGTGTTAGTCATCGTGGTGAGGATGTTTAGAATTAATTTGAGAACATTTGCATGTAATTTTAGGAAATAGAATCGAGTAGCATTTTATTTCGAGTGTTAGGTTTCGTCGAATTTCGAGGACGAAATTCCTTTTAAAGGGGGGAAGTATGTAATACCCCGTAATTTTGAGCACTTTATTTATGAATATTGGATAAGATTTTGATAACATTAATATTTTATTAATTGAGATATTGATATTATATTTTTTTTTAAATGAATCAAATATTTAAATTCAAATTTAATTGGCTTTTGGACATTTTGAAACGGTTTAAATACGTAAAGTTGATAATTTTGAATTAAAGGGCAATATAGTAATATGCGTTAGCTTAGGATCCAAGCTAGGGTTTCAGATAGGGGTTATATAAGGAATATTATGGGTGATTATCAGGAAAGGAAGATAAAAAGAAAGGACAAAAACAAAATCCAATTATGCAAAAACGAGTGGAATGAGAAGAGCCAATTTGGAATGTTTAGATCTTCTTTTTTAGTGCATTCGGATGAGATTTAAGAAAAACTCAAAACACATACCTGACTCAATTTTTTGTGTAGAATCCAAATCTGAAGTCGGATTGATGATTAGAATAATTTTTGGATCTTATTGTTCTTGATTTTTAAAATAGGGCTATTAGGGGTTATCTCGTGTTGAGGCTAGAACATGATTTGATTATTTTTCCGAGGGGAAGGTGATGGTGCGATCAGATTTTGAAGCTGAATTTATGTGGCGATTCATGCAAAGATTTTAAGGTACGAACTGCACAATATGCTCCTAAATTCTCTCGAGAGTATTCAGTTTTCATTTCTGTGTCGATTGCACTCATGATTGAATTCCGATATTCTTTTGAAATCTAAAAATTGTTGGAATCTTGATATTGATTCATTGTGATATATTATATTATGATTTAATCATCGTGTCATGAGATTTTAATATGGGACGGAGAATGGGAACCCGCCAATAGGTTCACAAACTGGTACATGGCTTTGAGATGCCTAAGGGAGGTGAGGTGAGGCCTGGTGACTCATTGATGTGTTGTTAAGAAATGAATATTGATATAATGCTTCAGTATTGCATTCTATTTGTATATATGGATTCGTATGGTTGCGATTTATTCATCGTGCTATTTATTTTTAAGCATCTATTCTTGTCATATTGTGCATTTCCCCGTATGTTCTTTTAGTTGGCAGGTTAGCTTAGATTGGCACGCCATTGGCTATATTCAAGAATTATTTTAGAGCTTGGATTGAAAGATGTTGTTTAGATGTATAAATTAGTGGTGTAATTTTAGTTGAAGAATTTTATATTTGAGAGAAACATTATTGCAATCTTTATTGTGAAAATAGAAAAATTACGGATTTGTTGTATTTAAATTGTGGAAATTTAGATGCTCTATACTTGATTTTGATGGATTTAGTTTAGTTTTATCGTAATAGCACGCCATGTATCCTTTCGGGGACGTGGGGTGTTACAGATGGTTTCAGATCTTAGGTATACGACAACCCACGGGTTTTGGGTATTGGGTCTGGCATGCGGGTTAGACATGTTTTCTTTGAAGATAGAAAATTTTCGAGGATGTGTTAGTCGTCTTGGTGGGGATGTTTAGAATTAATTTGAGGACTTTTGTGTGTGATTTTAGGAAATAGAATCAAGTAGCATTTTATTTCGAGTGTTAAGTTTCGTTAAATTTTGAGGACGAAATTCCTTTTGGGGGGGAGGGAGGGGGGGAAGTATGTAAAACCCCATAATTTTGAGGGCTTTATTTATGAATTTTTTATAATATTATTATTTTAGTAATTGAGATATTGATATTTTATTTATTTTTATTTAAAATGAATCGAATATTTAAATTCAAATTTAATTGGCTTTTGGACATTTTGAAACGGTTTAAATGCGTAAAGTTGATAATTTTTAATTAAAGGGCAATATTGTAATATGTGTTAGCTTAGGCTCCAAGCTAGGGTTTGAGATAGGGGTTATATAAGCAATATTATGGGTGATTGTAAGGAAGGGTATATGAAAAAGAGAGGCCAAAAATGAAATCCAAATAGGCAAAAACAAGTGGAATGTGAAGAGTAATTTGGAATGTTTAGATCTTCTTTTTGAGTGCATTCGGATGAGTTTTAGGAAAAACTCAAAACACATACCTCGCTCAATTTTTCGTATAGAATCCAAATCTGAAGTTGGATTGACAATTAGAATAGTTTATGGATCTGATTTTTTGAATTTTTAAAATTGAACTATTTGAGCTTATCTCGTGTTGAGGCTAGAACATGATTTGATTATTTTTGTGAGAGGAACGTGATGGTGCGATCAGATTTTGAGGCTGAATTTATACGGGGATTCATGCAATAATTTTAAGGTACGGGACTTACACAATATGCTCCCAAATTCTCCCGAGAGTATTCAATTTTTATTTATGTGTCGATCACACTCATGATTGAATTGTGATATTCTTTTGAAATCTAAAAATTATTGAAATATTGATATTGATTCATTGTGATATATTATATTTTGATTTAAGAATTATGTCATGAGACTTTAATATGACACACATAATGGGCTCCTACCAATAGTCCCACAAACCGGTATATGGCTTTGAGATGCCTAGGGGAGGTAAGGTGAGGCCTGGTGACTCATTGATGCGTTGTTATGAAATTAATATTGAAATAATGCTTGAGTATTGCATTTGATTTGTATATGCAGACTCGCATTGTTGAGATTTATTCATTGTGCTATTTATTTTTTATCATCTATTCCTGTCATATTGAGTACTTCCTCGTATTTTCTTTCAGTTGGCAGGTTAGCGTGGATTGGGACGCTATTGGCTATTTTCGAGAATTATTTTAGATCTTGGATTGGAAGATATTTTTTCGATGTATAAATTAGTGGTGTAATTTTAGTTGAAAAATTTTGTATTTGAGAGAAATAGTATCGTAATCTTTATTGTCGAAATTGAAAAATTATGGATTTGTTGTATTTAAATTGTTGAAATTTAGATGTTCTATACTTCGTTTTGATGGATTTAGTTTAGTTTTATCGTAATAGCACGTCGTGTGTCCTTTCGGGGGCATGGGGTGTTACAAATGGTATCAGAGCTTATGTATCCGACAAACCTCAGGTCTTGGGTATTGGGTCTAGCATGTGAGTTAGACATATTCTCTTTAAAGATAGAAAATTTTTGAGGATGTATTAGTCATCGTGGTGGGGATGTTTAGAATTAATTTGAGGACTTTTGTGTGTGATTTTAAGAAATAGAATCGAGTAGCATTTTATTTCGAGTGTTAGGTTTCGTCGAATTTCGAGGACGAAATTCCTTTTAAAGGGGCGAAGTATGTAATACCCCATAATTTTGAGGGCTTTATTTATGAATATTGTATAAGATTTTGATAATATTATTATTTAATTAATTGATATATTGATATTATATTCATTTTTATTTGAAATGAATCAAATATTTAAATTCAAATTTAATTGGCTTTTGGACATTTTGAAATATTTTAAATACGTAAAGTTGATAATTTTGAATTATAGGGTAATATAGTAATATGTGTTAGCTTAGGCTCTAAAATAGGGTTTGAGGTAGGGGTTATATAAGGAATATTATGGGTTATTGTAAGGAAAGGGAGATGAAAAAGAGAGGCCAAAAAGGAAATCCAAATAGGCAAAAACGAGTGGAATGAGAAGAGCTAATTTGGAATGTTTAGATTTTCTTTTTGAGCTAATTCGGATGAGATTTAAGATAAACTCAAAACACGTAACAAACTCAATTTTTCGTGTAGAATCCAAATCTGAAGTTGGATTGAAGATTTAAATATTATTTGAATCTGCTTTTTCTATATTTTTAAAATTGGACTATTTGGGATTATCTCGTGTTGATGCTAGCACTTGATTTGGTTATTTTTACTAGAGGAAAGTGATGGTGCAATCAGATTTTGAGGCTGAATTTATATGGCAATTCATGCAAAGAATTTAAGTTACGAGACTTACACAATATGCTTCAAAATTCTCTTGAGAGTATTCAGTTTTGATTTCTGTGTCGATTGCACTCGTGATTGAATTGTGATATTCTTTTGAAATCTGAAAATTGTTGGAATCTTGATATTGATTGATTATGATATATTATATTATGATTTAAACATCGTGTCATGAGATTTTAATACGGCACGGAGAATGGGCACCCGCTAATAGTCCCACAAACCTGTATATAGCGTTGAGATGCCTAGGGGAGGTGAGGTGACGCTTGGTGACTCATTTATGTGTTGTTAAGAAATTAATATTGATACAATGCTTGAGTATTGCATTTGAATTCTATATGCGGATTCATATTGGTGTGATTTATTCGTCGTGCTATTTATTTTTTAGCATCTATTTCTGTCATATTGTGTACTTCCCCGTATTTTCTTTTAGTTGGCAGGTTAGCGTGGATTGGGACGCTATTGGCTATTTTTGGGAATTATTTTAGAGATTGGATTGGAAGATGTTTTTTCGATGTATAAATTAGTGGTGTAATTTTAGTTGAAGAATTTTGTATTTGAGAGAAACAGTATTGTAATCTTTATTGTGGAAATAGAAAAATATTGTGGATTTGTTGTATTTAAATTGTGGACATTTAGATGCTCTATACTTGATTTTGATTGTTTTCGTTTAGTTTTCTTGTAATAGCATGTCGTATGTCCTTTCGGGGGCGTGGGATGTTACAGATGGTATCAGAGATTAGTTATACGAGCACCCTCGGGTCTTGGGCATTGGGTCTAGCATGCAGGTGAGACATGTTTTCTTTGAAGATAGAAAATTTCGGGGATGTGTTAGTCGTCGTGGTGGGGATGTTTAGAATTAATTTGAGGACTTTTGTGTGTGATTTTAGGAAATAGAATCGAGTAGCATTTAATTTTGAGTGTTAGGTTTCGTCGAATTTCGAGGATGAAATTCCTTTTAAAGGGGCGAAGTATGTAATACCTCGTAATTTTGAGGGCTTTATTTATGAATATTGTATAAGATTTTGATAATATTATTATCTTAGTAATCGAGATATTGATATTATATATATTTTTATTTGAAATGAATCGAATATTTAAATTCAAATTTAATTGTCTTTTGGACATTTTGAAATGGTTTAAATACGAAAAGTTGATAATTTTCAATTAAAGGGCAATATAGTAATATGCGTTAGCTTAGGCTCCAAGCTAGGGTTTGAGATAGGGGTTTGTAACACCCCGTATTTTTGGTACATTTAAAATTTAATTAATTCAGAAATTCTAAATTACTAGTGTGTTGTAATTTAATGAATTAATTATGATAGAATAATATATAAATATTAATCTGGGATTGAATGGTTAATATTTAGGGAAAATTATTTACTGAGCGTATAGTAATAATGTAATTTCGTCGTTTCGAGTATTAATAACGAGATATGTACTTATCACATCCGGAAGTCGGTATAGACTATATTGGGTGGGGGATAAGTATTTCTATAAATTAATTCGGATTCAAATTCTGAGTGTACAGTTGAGTCCGGATGGGCCGAGATAGTCGGAGAAGTGTACCTGGGGGTAGTAAACGGGTCACGGGACGTTTTTAGACATAGTCGGGCCCACTCGGGGGCATTTGGGTCACTTGGGCTTGGCCCATTAGCCAAAAAACAGGATTAAGTTAATTAATCTAATAAAAAGAAATAAGGGGGTGGCTGAACTTAATTAGAAAAAGCAAATTAAGGGTTAGGAAACCCTAACAGCAGTCAAAGCCAAATTGGGGATCAAAAGAGAGCCAACAAAGGTCATCTTCAACCTTGGGATTTAGCTCCAATTCAGACTCTACGAACCTTAAGGCAAGTGGATAACTTGCAATAGCATTAAATCTGTTTTCAATTCATATTCATGTGTAGTGATTAAGTAGAAATTCGTTTTTGGGTGTTAATGGTATGAACATGAGATTTTGAAAACAACAATTCTGATTTACGAAATTGGGTGGTGATTCTTGTAAAAATCTGATGATTGTAAGTTAATGCATATCTGGTAGAATGATATCTGAATATTTGGAAACGAATTTGATGATGAGATTTTGGGTATAAATGGGTTTAGGGTTAATGATGAAACTTTCCCCAAACTTAGAAATTGGAGTTAATGGACGAATTAAAACAATGTTGATGAATGTTCTGGAGATCCCTAATGAGTTTCCTAATATATACAAATGCTAAAAGGGATTTAGTTTTAGTGTAGAAGGAATTGGGACTTGAAAACTCGTCCATGGCTGTCTGTCTTCGCGAAGAAGACGAGTACCTGATCGATCGATCGATCGACGCCATGAAGTCGATCGATCGATGGTCGGCCGAAACTGACAATTCGCCAAGTTTTGTTTATATAGAAAGAGATTTATATAAAAGTTGTTATGTAATTAATTATTGTGGAGAAATTAATGCATGAGTTAAACCTGATTAAATGTGAGTGAATTAATTAGGAGATGGGAGTAGAAATTTGGGTGACACGTCAAAATTGGTTGAGCGACATCGAGGTAAATTATTTTACTGAGTAATGAACTAAGAAATTTAGAGTCGGTATTTAGACTCGGGTGAGGTTAATTCGGGCTATGAGATTGAGTCCAATTAAATGGTGAGGGCAACATCAAAAGTAACTGAATTTATTAATGTGCAAATTAATAAATAATTCGAGTTGGGTAACAAACTCATAATAAAAATGGAATAGGCTTGTGTCACGGGTTTAGTACACGGTGTAGCTGGAACATTTTTATATATGTATATATATATATATATATATATATATATATATATATATATATACGGTGTGTGATAGTATATATATATATAGTGTATGCCTTAATATCAGTGGTTAGATATTATTATACTCTAGTGCTATAGGGGGAGGTTACGCGCAGTGGATGAATCCCCTAGCTTGAGGAGTAGGGCGAGAAGATTCCCAGGTCATAGCGTCCGTTACAGGGGGTGAGGGGCATCACACTTTCCGGGAAGGAATATGACCGCCTCCAATCGTATACTAAACCAAGTTAGTGAGCGATTCTAACTTGGATAACTAGGGTATGTGAATATACCTAGTGTACTAGCACTTTAGAGAAATTATGTCCGGTGAGTACTTTTACTCGGGTGGATGTTAGTGTTTTATGTATTTCAGTATGTGTGTGAATGCTGCAATATTTCTAAGTATATAATTAGGTGATTATTATATACGGGCTAAATAAATACAAGCATGAGTTGTTGTATATGTATAACGAGTGGAGAAGTTATATGAATCAAAAAGGGAAATGATTAATTAAGTTGATGTTACTAATAACTTAAAAATCATAATCACATTATACTTAAATTAGAGTAGGGGGGGTACAAGGAGACTTTAATAATTATCTAGTCATGAGATAGATAACTAGGTGATAATTAAAGCGTTAGTGGTGCACATTAGAGGAGGGGTAAGGAAGTTCTCAAGAGAGTGCGACACTAACTAAAATATGAAGAGCATGCATATTTATTATTACTGCAAGTTAATCATTTGTTAAATGTTTTCAAATGTTTTGGGTACTAACCCTTGCTATAAAAACTTTTTAAAAACCTTTTAGGTGTCCAGCCACAGGGACGCCAGCCTTGACTATATTCCAGGAATTCGATGCTGCAGCATATGTGGATGTTGCGGGGTTTTGATAGACGCCTCATTCTTCATTCTTAATGTAGAAGTTCGTGATTAGTATTCGAGCATGCCGCTCACTTTCCATTTAAATGTTTTTAGACTTGTTGGGATTTTATTCTTGTCTTTATGGAATTTATTATTTGGACCGTTGGTTTACTCGGTCAATTATATTCTTACTTGTGGATGATAAATTCAGCTATCTGTGATTGTTTATAGTTTTTATTGTCTGCATGGGTTTTGTTTAAATAATGAAACATAAAAATGGCACCAGTCTATTTTTCTCACTTAGGTGGTTAGTAATATAATATGACGACAGTGATGCTAAGAATGAACCAAATGAGAATCCTGTTCTAACTTGATTTAGGACTGATCACCCGGGATTAATTAGGCGGGGTGTCACAGATGGTATCAGAGCATCAGGTTCTAGTGTCCTTAGGATCTGTGCGGCTTTCTACGTTTCAGCGTAGCGTTCGGTTGTTATAGAGCCCTATTATTAGGACTGCTGATTATATCTTCCGCTTGTGAGAGATCGTATTTCTGCTATTAGTTTTGTATAAATTGTGTACTTATACAATTCAATCTATTTCAGATGTCACCGAAGAGACTGAGAGCGGAAAGGGCTGAGGCTAGAGATGAGGTGAGGGAGGCTCGCCAGGAGCCACAGGTACCGCCACCACCACCACCACCCGAGTTGATTTCTACTACGCAAGTGGCAGTGATAGTGGCCCAAGCGGTCGAGACAGCGATGCGAGCTATGGCAGCTCATTTTCCACAGCCCCAGGCACCGCCTCCAATGGCTCCAGCAGTTCAGGCTCCAGTGGGGCCACCGTCTTGGCAGCAAGTTAGGGAGACCTTTCAGAAGGGTCACCCACCTGAGTTTCAGGGGAGCATCGATGTGGTGGAGGCTTGTGACTGTAAGAAGAATATTCAGCGCCATCTGCGCATGCTGGAGGGTGCCGATGTGCAGAGGCAGAAGCTTTCTTCCTTTCGTCTGTCGGAGGCAGCCCTACAATGGTCGGAGTCAGTGACCACCACTGAAGAGCGAGATTTCATGGCGGTACCCGAATCCGGGGTGCGGTTCGACCGTAACCACGTTCCACCAGCGGTAGAGGCGGAGATGCAAAGGAAGTTCAGTGAGTTAATACAGGGTGACCGGTCAGTGGCAGGTTATGAGCAAGAGTTCACCCGTTTGGCAAGCTTTGTACCAAATGAGGTGAGCAATGAGGAGTGGAAGAGGTCAAGGTTCATGAATGGCCTAGCCTGGAGGATCAGGCAGTATTTAATTGGGAATTCGACGTTAATGACTTATGCAGATGTCGTTAATGCCGCCCTCGTACTTTTTCGGGATCATCGTGCCCATACAAAGGGGAATAAGAGAGCAGGTGAATCGAGCCAGCAGGGCAAGGCGGTTACGGTTGGTTTCACAAGTAGTACTCAGCCACAATTCATTCAACAAGGGAATCAGGCAAAGAGATTTAAGCCTGGTGGGTTCCAACCGGGAGGACAGGGGTCCAAGCAGGGGCAGCCAGACCCTAAACAGCAGCAGCAGGTTCCTCAAAGCCGTTAGGGCCAAGGGAACAATCGGGGAGGCCAGCAGGGCCAGCCACGTCAGGGCCAACGACAGGGAGACGTACAGAAGCTCTGTTTTGTTTATCGCCATCCAGGACACTTCAAGAGGGAGTGCCCGCAGAGGGGCAGAAGCCGTCAGCAGGGTACCCATCAGGGGCAACAGGGGCAGATACCACCGGTCGCACCAACTCCACTCGCCCCAAAGCATCAGTGGCAGATACACTACGGGCATGTGTATAATGTCCGGAATGTTCCCAATCCTCCGGCACAGCAGGCGCCGCCAGCAGTTGAGGGTATGTTTTTCATTCATGGTCATGTATGTAGCATAATTTTAATATGGGAGCATTCATTCATTAAATCTAATTTTGCTAAACGGGCTGGGTTATTAGAGGCAGCGGGTAGCCTCCGTATGAGCGTAGAGTCGCCAGTAGGCAGCGGGGCTTTGATTCGCTCGATTTGTTGGGGAGTGGACATTTTGGTTGGAAGGCTTAGTTTCAGCAGACCTCTTAGTGTTAGATATGGAGGGGTATGATGTCATCTTGGGCATGGATTGGTTGGAAGGTTACCGGGCTACGGTGGATGGTTGTGAGAGGACAATCGTGTTCTCCATTCCGGGACAGGAGGTGTTCCTGATAGCAATGCCGCTTCCTGAGGGAGGGTCTCGCACTCACTTATATTACATTGAGGAGGAAACCTCACAAACGGTGGTAGTCCCTTTAGACTCTATTCCCGTAGTGAGGAACTTTGAGGATGTATTCCAGGAGATACCAGGGTTACCACCCAGCAGAGAAATAGAATTTGTTATCGATTTAGCAACGGGGACGAGGCCGATTGCTCGGGAACCTCACTGTATGGCCCCTTCAGAGATGCGTGAATTGAGGGAACAGATTCAGCAACTACTGGGTCCGGGTTTTATTCGGCGGATTACATCGTCGTGGGATGCGCCGGTATTGTTTCTAAAGAAGCGAGATGGTTCACTCCGCTTGTGCGTGGATTATAGGGAGCTGAACAAGGTGACGATACGGAATAAATATCCGTTACCTCGGATTGATGATTTATTTGACCAATTGAGAGGGGCGTCTTACTTCTCCTAGGTCGACTTGAGGTCAGGGTATCATCAACTGCGTATTCGAGAGGATGATGTTCCTAAGACCGCTTTCTTATCGCGGTATGGATCATATGAGTTCAGGGTGATGCCCTTCGGGCTCACCAATGCACCAGCAGTGTTCATGGATCTCATGAACAGGGTTTTCAGGGAGTACCTAGATCAGTTTGTCATCGTGTTCATTGATGACATCCTAATCTACTCGCGCACCGAGGAGGCACACGCAGAGCATCTGCGCATGGTCTTACAGACACTAAGGGATCATCCGCTCTACGCCAAATTTGGGAAGTGTGGATTCTGGCTACGGGAGGTACAGTTCCTTGGTCACGTCGTGTCAGATCAGGGTATTGCAGTGGATCCGAATAAGGTGTCAGCGGTGAGGGAGTGGGGACAGCCCACGACACCGACCGAGGTGCGCAGTTTTCTGGGTTTGGCCGGTTACTACAGGCGATTCATTAAGGGATTCTCTAAGATTGCAGGACCTTTGACGAATCTGACTCGAAAAGGGGTACCTTTCAAGTGGGATGATAATTGTCAATTAGCGTTCGACGAGCTAAAGGACAAGTTGACATCTGCATCCGTGCTTGCATTGCCAAAGGGAGGGCTAGAGTATCGGGTTTACACAGACGCATCCTTACGGGGTCTTGGGGGTGTGCTCCAGCAGGAGGAAAGGGCTATAGCTTATGCTTACAGGAAGCTAAAGCCCCACGAGAGGAATTATCCCACTCACGACCTAGAGTTAGCAGCGGTCGTTTTGCTTTGAGGATATGGAGGCAGTATCTTCTAGGAGAGAAGTTTACTTTATTCACGGATCACAAGTCTCTTCAGTATCTCTTCACACAGAAGGATCTGAATATGAGGCAGAGGCGGTGGCTAAAATTCGTGAAGGACTACCAATTTGATATTCATTATCATCCTGGTAAGGCCAATGTAGTAGCAGACGCATTGAGCCGAAGACCGACTGGGGAAATATCGGAGGTATGGAAAGCGAAGTGGAGAGAGCTTCGATATGAGGATGAAGTAGCCATGGCTTGCATGTCAGCTTTATCCATCACACCCGAGATCATTATGCGAATTGTGAAGGCTCAGGCTGAGGATCAGGTTTGCCGGGATAGGGTGGGCCAGTTGTTAGCTGAGGGAGCAGAGGGTTACTCAATTAGCTCAGAAGGAGGCCTACACTTTAATGGGAGGTTAATGGTGCCAGAGGATGAGGATTTGAAGCACGCTGTTATGACAGAATCCCATGGTTCGAAATTTGTGGTACATCCCGGTGGGGATAAAATGTACCAAGATATGAGGAGGCAGTATTGGTGGGCAGGAATGAAACGGGACATAGTGGAGTTTGTTTCGAAGTGTGCCACGTGTCATCTTGTGAAAGTTGACCACCAGAGACCATCAGGGATGCTACAGCCGTTAGAAATTCCCGTGTGTAAGTGGGAGAGCATCTCCATGGACTTCATCACAGGATTACCTGTATCGCAGAGGAGTCACGACTCCATATGGGTTATTGTGGATCGATTGACTAAGGTGGCCCACTTTTTGCCTGTACGCACAGACTTCGAGATGATGCGTTATGCACAGCTATTCATAGCAGAGTTTGTTAAGCTGCATGGAGTGCCGATAAATATTGTATCCGACCGAGACAAAATCTTTGTCGCCCACTTTTGGCAGAGCTTTCAGGAGGCAATGGGCACGGAGTTGCGCTTGAGTACAGCGTATCACCCACAGACGGACGGACAGACTGAGAGAGTTAACCAGATGCTGGAAGACATGCTCAGAATGTGCATTTTGGACTTCGAGGGAGGATGGGAGAAATATCTTCCTTTGGTAGAGTTTGCGTATAACAACTCTTACCAATTCACGATTGGCATGGCACCGTTTGAGGCACTGGACGGGAGACCTTGTCGTTCACCCGTTTGTTGGTTAGAGGTGGGGGACAACAAACTCTTGGGACCGGATATTGTTCAAGAGACATCTTCCAAGATAGAGCTGATTCGAGGAAGAATTCGGCTAGCTCAGGACAGGCAAAAGAGTTATTCGGAGGCTTCTCGACGACATGTGGAGCTAGAAGTTGGGGACCAGGTTTTAGTCCGGGTATCCCCAATGAAGGGGGTGATGAGGTTCGGCAAGAAGGGTAAGTTAGCACCGCGATACATAGGACCTTTCCCTATTATTGAGAGGGTGGGACCGGTGGTGTATAAGCTTGGGTTACCAGAACATCTTCAGCGGATAAACGATGAATTCCATGTGGCATCGCTGAAGAAATATCGAAGGAGCGAGAGAGCATTTTGGCACATTCCACTCGAGGAGATCGACTTACAGCCAGACATCTCATATGAGGAAAGGCCGGTAGCTATTTTGGATCATAGTGAGCGGAAATTACGATCCAAGGTTGTTCCATTGGTTAGAGTACAGTGGGGTCATCACAATGTTGACGAGTCTACCTGGGAGCGAGAGGAGGATATGCGGGAACAATATCCAGAACTTTTCAACGCAGGTACGATCTAATTTCGGGTACGAAATTCCTTTATAAGGGGGGGAGTATGTAACACCCCGTATTTTTGGTACATTTAAAATTTAATTAATTCAGAAATTCTAAATTACTAGTGTGTTGTAATTTAATGAATTAATTATGATAGAATAATATATAAATATTAATCTGGGATTGAATGGTTAATATTTAGGGAAAATTATTTACTGAGCGTATAGTAATAATGTAATTTCGTCGTTTCGAGTATGAATAACGAGATATGTACTTATCACATCCGGAAGTCGGTATAGACTATATTGGGTGGGGGATAAGTATTTCTATAAATTAATTCGAATGCAAATTCTGAGTGTACAGTTGAGTCCGGATGGGCCGAGATAGTCGGAAAAGTGTACCTGGGGGTAGTAAACGGGTCACGGGACGTTTTTAGACATAGCCGGGCCCACTCGGGGGCATTTGGGTCACTTGGGCTTGGCCCATTAGTCAAAAAACGGGATTAAGTTAATTAATCTAATAAAAAGAAATAAGGGGGTGGCTGAACTTAATTAGAAAAAGTAAATTAAGGGTTAGGAAACCCTAACAGCAGCCAAAGCCAAATTGGGGATCAAAAGAGAGCCAACAAAGGTCATCTTCAACCTTGGGATTTAGCTCCAATTCAGACTCTACGAACCTTAAGGCAAGTGGTTAACTTGCAATAGCATTAAATCTGTTTTCAATTCATATTCATGTGTAGTGATTAAGCATAAATTCGTTTTTGGGTGTTAATGGTATGAACATGAGATTTTGAAAACAACAATTCTGATTTACGAAATTGGGTGGTGATTCTTGTAAAAATCTGATGATTGTAAGTTAATGCATATCTGGTAGAATGATATCTGAATATTTGGAAACGAATTTGATGATGAGATTTGGGGTATAAATGGGTTTAGGGTTAATGATGAAACTTTCCCCAAACTTAGAAATTGGAGTTAATGGACGAATTAAAACAATGTTGATGAATGTTCTGGAGATCCCTAATGAGTTTCCTAATATATACAAATACTAAAAGGGATTTAGTTTTAGTGTATAAGGAATTGGGACTTGAAAACTCGTCCATGGCTGTCTGTCTTCGCGAAGAAGACGAGTACCTGATCGATTGATCGATCGACGCCATGAAGTCGATCGATCGATGGTCGGCAGAAACTGACAATTCGCCCAGTTTTGTTTATATAGAAAGAGATTTATATAAAAGTTGTTATGTAATTAATTATTGTGGAGAAATTAATGCATGAGTTAAACCTGATTAAATGTGAGTGAATTAATTAGGAGATGGGAGTAGAAATTTGGGTGACACGTCAAAATTGGTTGAGCGACATCGAGGTAAATTATTTTACTTAGTAATGAACTAAGAAATTTAGAGTCGGGATTTAGACTCGGGTGAGGTTAATTCGGGCTATGAGATTGAGTCCAATTAAATGGTAAGGGCAACATCAAAAGTAACTGAATTTATTAATGTGCAAATTAATAAATAATTCGAGTTGGGTAACAGATAAGCACCCAAAACTGTACAATTTATACCCCGAATAGATGTATTTTAGTTGCTAATTCTCGACAATATGGGTCTTATGCGCGTAAATGTTTATCATGCAGGCTTAACTGTAGTTGCGGTGCCAAAAGCTACATTTCGAGGTCAATTACAGTTATATTGGAGCTAAATACCCTTGCCCCGTAACCTCATCCTACCCAAACCTAGCCTAAACTTGTCCCTAAACCGTCACCCAAGACCCGTGTGTGTTGGTTTGTTCCCTTTTTATTTTATTTTAATTTTTTAGATTTTTAGTTTAAGTCATTTTAATTTTAGGATTATTTTAGGTTTTATTTCCTATTTTTATATTTTTTTATTTCTATTTTTATTAATATAATTTTATTTTATTTTATTAAGTTTTTAGTTTTAGTTTTTATTTTATTTTATTTTATTAGGATTAGTTTTTAGGAATTTAGTTTTATTAGATTTTATTTTTTTTAGGACTTTAGTTTTTAAATTTAATAGATTTATATTTTTATTTTTATTTTCATTTCATTTCTTTTTATTTTTATTTTTATTGAGTCTTTATGTTATTTTTTAGAATAGAAATTTAATTTTTAGATTTTTAGTTTTTATAGTTTTATTTTATTAGTTAGTTTATATTTTTTTTAGGGGTCCAAACTAATACACTTACACACCACATACCCCCACTTATCCTAAACTCCCCTTACCCTCATCCTCACCATTAACACCCACACAAACATCCACATTACCATACCTCACTCTCTCTCTCTTCCCGGACTTCCCCGCTCGATCCCAGCCTTACCCCCACCGTCGGCTGGCTTCGGCGCCGTCTCAACCCCTGCTCCTCGAGACCCACCTGCCGACCACCCATCATTCCACCAACACCTTCATCCACCTCCACTCCCGGCCGCAGCAGCCTTCGACGGCGATCGCCCCAATATCGGAACCCAACCGGGTTCAACCCGACTGAACCTCCAACCGCCTCAGCCACAACTCGCGACCCACTCCGATCCAAACCAGTTACCATCCAACCCGGAATCGCGAAACCCATCAACCCGATCTCATCCCCTGCCATACCCATACCCAAATCCACATCCAAATCTGAAAATCCATCTAGATCCAACACTTCCACCAACCAAAACCCATTCCCACCATCTCTCAATCTCTCTCACCTCCCATATCCAGCCTCAAACAAAGAAGACCCATTTGACCTCCCAACCCAAATGAAAAGCCACGAGTTTAAACCTCCTGCCAAAGTCACCTAACAAACACAAACCAATTCCCACATGTGTCTACTTAAACCTTTCTCCCAAATTTACCCATAATACCCCCTAACTAACCCCCCAAAATCAAATCCCAAAATTACCCCTCAACCCAAAACAGATTTTTTCCAAATATCCTACCTCACACCCCCATGCACATGTGACCTCACCCATTTCCACATGCACTCCCTACCTTTTTACCATTATACCCCTTTGCTCCATTGCATATAAAAACAAAGAAGACCTCATTTGTGGAGAATTCTAGATTAGAGAGAGAGGAAATTGTAGAGAGAAATTTTAGGGTTAGAAATAAATAGTAGATTAGAATTAGTTTTGTTTATATAGAAAGAGATTTATATAAAAGTTGTTATGTAATTAATTATTGTGGAGAAATTAATGCATGAGTTAAACCTGATTAAATGTGAGTGAATTAATTAGGAGATGGGAGTAGAAATTTGGGTGACACGTCAAAATTGGTTGAGCGACATCGAGGTAAATTATTTTACTGAGTAATGAACTAAGAAATTTAGAGTCGGTATTTAGACTCGGGTGAGGTTAATTCGGGCTATGAGATTGAGTCCAATTAAATGGTGAGGGCAACATCAAAAGTAACTGAATTTATTAATGTGCAAATTAATAAATAATTCGAGTTGGGTAACAAACTCATAATAAAAATGGAATAGGCTTGTGTCACGGGTTTAGTACACGGTGTAGCTGGAACATTTTTATATATGTATATATATATATATATATATATATATACGGTGTGTGATAGTATATATATATAGTGTATGCCTTAATATCAGTGGTTAGATATTATTATACTCTAGTGCTATAGGGGGAGGTTACGCGCAGTGGATGAATCCCCTAGCTTGAGGAGTAGGGCGAGAAGATTCCCAGGTCATAGCGTCCGTTACAGGGGGTGAGGGGCATCACACTTTCCGGGAAGGAATATGACCGCCTCCAATCGTATACTAAACCAAGTTAGTGAGCGATTCTAACTTGGATAACTAGGGTATGTGAATATACCTAGTGTACTAGCACTTTAGAGAAATTATGTCCGGTGAGTACTTTTACTCGGGTGGATGTTAGTGTTTTATGTATTTCAGTATGTGTGTGAATGCTGCAATATTTCTAAGTATATAATTAGGTGATTATTATATACGGGCTAAATAAATACAAGCATGAGTTGTTGTATATGTATAACGAGTGGAGAAGTTATATGAATCAAAAAGGGAAATGATTAATTAAGTTGATGTTACTAATAACTTAAAAATCATAATCACATTATACTTAAATTAGAGTAGGGGGGGTACAAGGAGACTTTAATAATTATCTAGTCATGAGATAGATAACTAGGTGATAATTAAAGCGTTAGTGGTGCACATTAGAGGAGGGGTAAGGAAGTTCTCAAGAGAGTGCGACACTAACTAAAATATGAAGAGCATGCATATTTATTATTACTGCAAGTTAATCATTTGTTAAATGTTTTCAAATGTTTTGGGTACTAACCCTTGCTATAAAAACTTTTTAAAAACCTTTTAGGTGTCCAGCCACAGGGACGCCAGCCTTGACTATATTCCAGGAATTCGATGCTGCAGCATATGTGGATGTTGCGGGGTTTTGATAGACGCCTCATTCTTCATTCTTAATGTAGAAGTTCGTGATTAGTATTCGAGCATGCCGCTCACTTTCCATTTAAATGTTTTTAGACTTGTTGGGATTTTATTCTTGTCTTTATGGAATTTATTATTTGGACCGTTGGTTTACTCGGTCAATTATATTCTTACTTGTGGATGATAAATTCAGCTATCTGTGATTGTTTATAGTTTTTATTGTCTGCATGGGTTTTGTTTAAATAATGAAACATAAAAATGGCACAAGTCTATTTTTCTCACTTAGGTGGTTAGTAATCTAATATGACGACAGTGATGCTAAGAATGAACCAAATGAGAATCCTGTTCTAACTTGATTTAGGACTGATCACCCGGGATTAATTAGGCGGGGTGTCACAGATGGTATCAGAGCATCAGGTTCTAGTGTCCTTAGGATCTGTGCGGCTTTCTACGTTTCAGCGTAGCGTTCGGTTGTTATAGAGCCCTATTATTAGGACTGCTGATTATATCTTCCGCTTGTGAGAGATCGTATTTCTGCTATTAGTTTTGTATAAATTGTGTACTTATACAATTCAATCTATTTCAGATGTCACCGAAGAGACTGAGAGCGGAAAGGGCTGAGGCTAGAGATGAGGTGAGGGAGGCTCGCCAGGAGCCACAGGTACCGCCACCACCACCACCACCCGAGTTGATTTCTACTACGCAAGTGGCAGTGATAGTGGCCCAAGCGGTCGAGACAGCGATGCGAGCTATGGCAGCTCATTTTCCACAGCCCCAGGCACCGCCTCCAATGGCTCCAGCAGTTCAGGCTCTAGTGGGGCCACCGTCTTGGCAGCAAGTTAGGGAGACCTTTCAGAAGGGTCACCCACCTGAGTTTCAGGGGAGCATCGATGTGGTGGAGGCTTGTGATTGTAAGAAGAATATTCAGCGCCATCTGCGCATGCTGGAGGGTGCCGATGTGCAGAGGCAGAAGCTTTCTTCCTTTCGTCTGTCGGAGGCAGCCCTACAATGGTCGGAGTCAGTGACCACCACTGAAGAGCGAGATTTCATGGCGGTACCCGAATCCGGGGTGCGGTTCGACCGTAACCACGTTCCACCAGCGGTAGAGGCGGAGATGCAAAGGAAGTTCAGTGAGTTAATACAGGGTGACCGGTCAGTGGCAGGTTATGAGCAAGAGTTCACCCGTTTGGCAAGCTTTGTACCAAATGAGGTGAGCAATGAGGAGTGGAAGAGGTCAAGGTTCATGAATGGCCTAGCCTGGAGGATCAGGCAGCATTTAATTGGGAATTCGACGTTAATGACTTATGCAGATGTCGTTAATGCCGCCCTCGTACTTTTTCGGGATCATCGTGCCCATACAAAGGGGAATAAGAGAGCAGGTGAATCGAGCCAGCAGGGCAAGGCGGTTACGGTTGGTTGCACAAGTAGTACTCAGCCACAATTCATTCAACAAGGGAATCAGGCAAAGAGATTTAAGCCTGGTGGGTTCCAACCGGGACGACAGGGGTCCAAGCAGGGGCAGCCAGACCCTAAACAGCAGCAGCAGGTTCCTCAAAGCCGTTAGGGCCAAGGGAACAATCGGGGAGGCCAGCAGGGCCAGCCACGTCAGGGCCAACGACAGGGAGACGTACAGAAGCTCTGTTTTGTTTATCGCCATCCAGGACACTTCAAGAGGGAGTGCCCGCAGAGGGGCAGAAGCCGTCAGCAGGGTACCCATCAGGGGCAACAGGGGCAGATACCACCGGTCGCACCAACTCCACTCGCCCCAAAGCATCAGTGGCAGATACACTACGGGCGTGTGTATAATGTCCGGAATGTTCCCAATCCTCCGGCACAGCAGGAGCCGCCAGCAGTTGAGGGTATGTTTTTCATTCATGGTCATGTATGTAGCATAATTTTAATATGGGAGCATTCATTCATTAAATCTAATTTTGCTAAACGGGCTGGGTTATTAGAGGCAGCGGGTAGCCTCCGTATGAGCGTAGAGTCGCCAGTAGGCAGAGGGGCTTTGATTCGCTCGATTTGTTGGGGAGTGGACATTTTGGTTGGAAGGCTTAGTTTCAGCAGACCTCTTAGTGTTAGATATGGAGGGGTATGATGTCATCTTGGGCATGGATTGGTTGGCAGGTTACCGGGCTACAGTGGATGGTTGTGAGAGGACAATCGTGTTCTCCATTCCGGGACAGGAGGTGTTCCTGATAGCAATGCCGCTTCCTGAGGGAGGGTCGCGCACTCACTTATATTACATTGAGGAGGAAACCTCACAAACGGTGGTAGTCCCTTTAGACTCTATTCCCGTAGTGAGGAACTTTGAGGATGTATTCCAGGAGATACCAGGGTTACCACCCAGCAGAGAAATAGAATTTGTTATCGATTTAGCAACGGGGACGAGGCCGATTGCTCGGGAACCTCACTGTATGGCCCCTTCAGAGATGCGTGAATTGAGGGAACAGATTCAGCAACTACTGGGTCCGGGTTTTATTCGGCGGATTACATCGTCGTGGGATGCGCCGGTATTGTTTCTAAAGAAGCGAGATGGTTCACTCCGCTTGTGCGTGGATTATAGGGAGCTGAACAAGGTGACGATACGGAATAAATATCCGTTACCTCGGATTGATGATTTATTTGACCAATTGAGAGGGGCGTCTTACTTCTCCTAGGTCGACTTGAGGTCAGGGTATCATCAACTGCGTATTCGAGAGGATGATGTTCCTAAGACCGCTTTCTTATCGCGGTATGGATCATATGAGTTCAGGGTGATGCCCTTCGGGCTCACCAATGCACCAGCAGTGTTCATGGATCTCATGAACAGGGTTTTCAGGGAGTACCTAGATCAGTTTGTCATCGTGTTCATTGATGACATCCTAATCTACTCGCGCACCGAGGAGGCACACGCAGAGCATCTGCGCATGGTCTTACAGACACTAAGGGATCATCCGCTCTACGCCAAATTTGGGAAGTGTGGATTCTGGCTACGGGAGGTACAGTTCCTTGGTCACGTCGTGTCAGATCAGGGTATTGCAGTGGATCCGAATAAGGTGTCAGCGGTGAGGGAGTGGGGACAGCCCACGACACCGACCGAGGTGCGCAGTTTTCTGGGTTTGGCCGGTTACTACAGGCGATTCATTAAGGGATTCTCTAAGATTGCAGGACCTTTGACGAATCTGACTCGAAAAGGGGTACCTTTCAAGTGGGATGATAATTGTCAATTAGCGTTCGACGAGCTAAAGGACAAGTTGACATCTGCATCCGTGCTTGCATTGCCAAAGGGAGGGCTAGAGTATCGGGTTTACACAGACGCATCCTTACGGGGTCTTGGGGGTGTGCTCCAGCAGGAGGAAAGGGCTATAGCTTATGCTTACAGGAAGCTAAAGCCCCACGAGAGGAATTATCCCACTCACGACCTAGAGTTAGCAGCGGTCGTTTTGCTTTGAGGATATGGAGGCAGTATCTTCTAGGAGAGAAGTTTACTTTATTCACGGATCACAAGTCTCTTTAGTATCTCTTCACACAGAAGGATCTGAATATGAGGCAGAGGCGGTGGCTAAAATTCGTGAAGGACTACCAATTTGATATTCATTATCATCCTGGTAAGGCCAATGTAGTAGCAGACGCATTGAGCCGAAGACCGACTGGGGAAATATCGGAGGTATGGAAAGCGAAGTGGAGAGAGCTTCGATATGAGGATGAAGTAGCCATGGCTTGCATGTCAGCTTTATCCATCACACCCGAGATCATTATGCGAATTGTGAAGGCTCAGGCTGAGGATCAGGTTTGCCGGGATAGGGTGGGCCAGTTGTTAGCTGAGGGAGCAGAGGGTTACTCAATTAGCTCAGAAGGAGGCCTACACTTTAATGGGAGGTTAATGGTGCCAGAGGATGAGGATTTGAAGCACGCTGTTATGACAGAATCCCATGGTTCGAAATTTGTGGTACATCCCGGTGGGGATAAAATGTACCAAGATATGAGGAGGCAGTATTGGTGGGCAGGAATGAAACGGGACATAGTGGAGTTTGTTTCGAAGTGTGCCACGTGTCATCTTGTGAAAGTTGACCACCAGAGACCATCAGGGATGCTACAGCCGTTAGAAATTCCCGTGTGGAAGTGGGAGAGCATCTCCATGGACTTCATCACAGGATTACCTGTATCGCAGAGGAGTCACGACTCCGTATGGGTTATTGTGGATCGATTGACTAAGGTGGCCCACTTTTTGCCTGTACGCACAGACTTCGAGATGATGCGTTATGCACAGCTATTCATAGCAGAGTTTGTTAAGCTGCATGGAGTGCCGATAAATATTGTATCCGACCGAGACAAAATCTTTGTCGCCCACTTTTGGCAGAGCTTTCAGGAGGCAATGGGCACGGAGTTGCGCTTGAGTACAGCGTATCACCCACAGACGGACGGACAGACTGAGAGAGTTAACCAGATGCTGGAAGACATGCTCAGAATGTGCATTTTGGACTTCGAGGGAGGATGGGAGAAATATCTTCCTTTGGTAGAGTTTGCGTATAACAACTCTTACCAATTCACGATTGGCATGGCACCGTTTGAGGCACTGGACGGGAGACCTTGTCGTTCACCCGTTTGTTGGTTAGAGGTGGGGGACAACAAACTCTTGGGACCGGATATTGTTCAAGAGACATCTTCCAAGATAGAGCTGATTCGAGGAAGAATTCGGATAGCTCAGGACAGGCAAAAGAGTTATTCGAAGGCTTCTCGACGACATGTGGAGCTAGAAGTTGGGGACCAGGTTTTAGTCCGGGTATCCCCAATGAAGGGGGTGATGAGGTTCGGCAAGAAGGGTAAGTTAGCACCGCGATACGTAGGACCTTTCCCTATTATTGAGAGGGTGGGACCGGTGGCGTATAAGCTTGGGTTACCAGAACATCTTCAGCGGATAAACGATGAATTCCATGTGGCATCGCTGAAGAAATATCGAAGGAGCGAGAGAGCATTTTGGCACATTCCACTCGAGGAGATCGACTTACAGCCAGACATCTCATATGAGGAAAGGCCGGTAGCTATTTTGGATCATAGTGAGCGGAAATTACGATCCAAGGTTGTTCCATTGGTTAGAGTACAGTGGGGTCATCACAATGTTGACGAGTCTACCTGGGAGCGAGAGGAGGATATGCGGGAACAATATCCAGAACTTTTCAACGCAGGTACGATCTAATTTCGGGGACGAAATTCCTTTATAAGGGGGGGAGTATGTAACACCCCGTATTTTTGGTACATTTAAAATTTAATTAATTCAGAAATTCTAAATTACTAGTGTGTTGTAATTTAATGAATTAATTATGATAGAATAATATATAAATATTAATCTGGGATTGAATGGTTAATATTTAGGGAAAATTATTTACTGAGCGTATAGTAATAATGTAATTTCGTCGTTTCGAGTATGAATAACGAGATATGTACTTATCACATCCGGAAGTCGGTATAGACTATATTGGGTGGGGGATAAGTATTTCTATAAATTAATTCGAATGCAAATTCTGAGTGTACAGTTGAGTCCGGATGGGCCGAGATAGTCGGAAAAGTGTACCTGGGGGTAGTAAACGGGTCACGGGACGTTTTTAGACATAGTCGGGCCCACTCGGGGGCATTTGGGTCACTTGGGCTTGGCCCATTAGTCAAAAAACGGGATTAAGTTAATTAATCTAATAAAAAGAAATAAGGGGGTGGCTGAACTTAATTAGAAAAAGTAAATTAAGGGTTAGGAAACCCTAACAGCAGCCAAAGCCAAATTGGGGATCAAAAGAGAGCCAACAAAGGTCATCTTCAACCTTGGGATTTAGCTCCAATTCAGACTCTACGAACCTTAAGGCAAGTGGATAACTTGCAATAGCATTAAATCTGTTTTCAATTCATATTCATGTGTAGTGATTAAGCATAAATTCGTTTTTGGGTGTTAATGGTATGAACATGAGATTTTGAAAACAACAATTCTGATTTACGAAATTGGGTGGTGATTCTTGTAAAAATCTGATGATTGTAAGTTAATGCATATCTGGTAGAATGATATCTGAATATTTGGAAACGAATTTGATGATGAGATTTGGGGTATAAATGGGTTTAGGGTTAATGATGAAACTTTCCCCAAACTTAGAAATTGGAGTTAATGGACGAATTAAAACAATGTTGATGAATGTTCTGGAGATCCCTAATGAGTTTCCTAATATATACAAATGCTAAAAGGGATTTAGTTTTAGTGTATAAGGAATTGGGACTTGAAAACTCGTCCATGGCTGTCTGTCTTCGCGAAGAAGACGAGTACCTGATCGATTGATCGATCGACGCCATGAAGTCGATCGATCGATGGTCGGCAGAAACTGACAATTCGCCCAGTTTTGTTTATATAGAAAGAGATTTATATAAAAGTTGTTATGTAATTAATTATTGTGGAGAAATTAATGCATGAGTTAAACCTGATTAAATGTGAGTGAATTAATTAGGAGATGGGAGTAGAAATTTGGGTGACACGTCAAAATTGGTTGAGCGACATCGAGGTAAATTATTTTACTTAGTAATGAACTAAGAAATTTAGAGTCGGGATTTAGACTCGGGTGAGGTTAATTCGGGCTATGAGATTGAGTCCAATTAAATGGTAAGGGCAACATCAAAAGTAACTGAATTTATTAATGTGCAAATTAATAAATAATTCGAGTTGGGTAACTGATAAGCACCCAAAACTGTACAATTTATACCCCGAATAGATGTATTTTAGTTGCTAATTCTCGACAATATGGGTCTTATGCGCGTAAATGTTTATCATGCAGGCTTAACTGTAGTTGCGGTGCCAAAAGCTACATTTCGAGGTCAATTACAGTTATATTGGAGCTAAATACCCTTGCCCCGTAACCTCATCCTACCCAAACCTAGCCTAAACTTGTCCCTAAACCGTCACCCAAGACCCGTGTGTGTTGGTTTGTTCCCTTTTTATTTTATTTTAATTTTTTAGATTTTTAGTTTAAGTCATTTTAATTTTAGGATTATTTTAGGTTTTATTTCCTATTTTTATATTTTTTTATTTCTATTTTTATTAATATAATTTTATTTTATTTTATTAAGTTTTTAGTTTTAGTTTTTATTTTATTTTATTTTATTAGGATTAGTTTTTAGGAATTTAGTTTTATTAGATTTTATTTTTTTTAGGACTTTAGTTTTTAAATTTAATAGATTTATATTTTTATTTTTATTTTCATTTCATTTCTTTTTATTTTTATTTTTATTGAGTCTTTATGTTATTTTTTAGAATAGAAATTTAATTTTTAGATTTTTAGTTTTTATAGTTTTATTTTATTAGTTAGTTTATATTTTTTTTTAGGGGTCCAAACTAATACACATACACACCACATACCCCCACTTATCCTAAACTCCCCTTACCCTCATCCTCACCATTAACACCCACACAAACATCCACATTACCATACCTCACTCTCTCTCTCTTCCCGGACTTCCCCGCTCGATCCCAGCCTTACCCCCACCGTCGGCTGGCTTCGGCGCCGTCTCAACCCCTGCTCCTCGAGACCCACCTGCCGACCACCCATCATTCCACCAACACCTTCATCCACCTCCACTCCCGGCCGCAGCAGCCTTCGACGGCGATCGCCCCAATATCGGAACCCAACCGGGTTCAACCCGACTGAACCTCCAACCGCCTCAGCCACAACTCGCGACCCACTCCGATCCAAACCAGTTACCATCCAACCCGGAATCGCGAAACCCATCAACCCGATCTCATCCCCTGCCATACCCATACCCAAATCCACATCCAAATCTGAAAATCCATCTAGATCCAACACTTCCACCAACCAAAACCCATTCCCACCATCTCTCAATCTCTCTCACCTCCCATATCCAGCCTCAAACAAAGAAGACCCATTTGACCTCCCAACCCAAATGAAAAGCCACGAGTTTAAACCTCCTGCCAAAGTCACCTAACAAACACAAACCAATTCCCACATGTGTCTACTTAAACCTTTCTCCCAAATTTACCCATAATACCCCCTAACTAACCCCCCAAAATCAAATCCCAAAATTACCCCTCAACCCAAAACAGATTTTTTCCAAATATCCTACCTCACACCCCCATGCACATGTGACCTCACCCATTTCCACATGCACTCCCTACCTTTTTACCATTATACCCCTTTGCTCCATTGCATATAAAAACAAAGAAGACCTCATTTGTGGAGAATTCTAGATTAGAGAGAGAGGAAATTGTAGAGAGAAATTTTAGGGTTAGAAATAAATAGTAGATTAGAATTAGTTTTGTTTATATAGAAAGAGATTTATATAAAAGTTGTTATGTAATTAATTATTGTGGAGAAATTAATGCATGAGTTAAACCTGATTAAATGTGAGTGAATTAATTAGGAGATGGGAGTAGAAATTTGGGTGACACGTCAAAATTGGTTGAGCGACATCGAGGTAAATTATTTTACTTAGTAATGAACTAAGAAATTTAGGGTCGGGATTTAGACTCGGGTGAGGTTAATTCGGGCTATGAGATTGAGTCCAATTAAATGGTGAGGGCAACATCAAAAGTAACTGAATTTATTAATGTGCAAATTAATAAATAATTCGAGTTGGGTAACAAACTCATAATAAAAATGAAATAGGCTTGTGTCACGGGTTTAGTACACGGTGTAGCTGGAACATTTTTATATATGTATATATATATATATACGGTGTGTGATAGTATATATATATATAGTGTATGCCTTAATATCAGTGGTTAGATATTATTATACTCTAGTGCTATAGGGGGGGGGGGGGGGGTTACGCGCAGTGGATGAATCCCCTAGCTTGAGGAGTAGGGCGAGTAGACGCCACCAATCGTATACTAAATCAAGTTAGTGAGCGATTCTAACTTGGATAATTAGGGTATATGAATATACCTAGTGTACTAGCACTTTAGAGAAATTATGTCCGGTGAGTACTTTTACTCGGGTGGATGTTAGTGTTTTATGTATTTCAGTATGTGTGTGAATGCTGCAATATTTCTAAGTATATAATTAGGTGATTATTATATACGGGCTAAATAAATACAAGCATGAGTTGTTGTATATGTATAACGAGTGGAGAAGTTATATGAATCAAAAAGGGAAATGATTAATTAAGTTGATGTTACTAATAACTTAAAAATCATAATCACATTATACTCAAATTAGAGTAGGGGGGTACAAGGAGACTTTAATAATTATCTAGTCATGAGATAGATAACTAGGTGATAATTAAAGCGTTAGTGGTGCACATTAGAGGAGGGGTAAGGAAGTTCTCAAGAGAGTGCGACACTAACTAAAATATGAAGAGCATGCATATTTATTATTACTGCAAGTTAATCATTTGTTAAATGTTTTCAAATGTTTTGGGTACTAACCCTTGCTATAAAAACTTTTTAAAAACCTTCTAGGTGTCCAGCCACAGGGACGCCAGCCTTGACTATATTCCAGGAATCCGATGCTGCAGCATATGTGGATGTTGCGGGGTTTTGATAGACGCCTCATTCTTCATTCTTAATGTAGAAGTTCGTGATTAGTATTCGAGCATGTCTCTCACTATCCATTTAAATGTTTTTAGACTTGTTGGGATTTTATTCTTGTCTTTATGGAATTTATTATTTGGACCGTTAGTTTACTCGGTCAATTATATTCTTACTTGTGGATGATAAATTCAGCTATCTGTGATTGTTTATAGTTTTTATTGTCTGCATGGGTTTTGTTTAAATAATGAAAGATAAAAATGGCACCAGTCTATTTTTCTCACTTAGGTGGTTAGTAATCTAATATGACGAAAGTGATGCTAAGAATGAACCAAATGAGAATCCTGTTCTAACTTGATTTAGGACTGATCACCCGGGATTAATTAGGCGGGGTGTCACAGGGTTATATAAGGAATATTATGGGTGATTGTAAGGAAGGGGATATGAAAAGGAGAGGCCAAAAATGAAATCCAAATAGGCAAAAACGAGTGGAATGAGAAGAGTCAATTTGGAATGTTTAGATCTTCTTATTGAGTGCATTTGGATGCGTTTTAGGAAAAACTCAAAACGCATACCTCCCTCGATTTTTTGTATAGAATCCAAATCTGAAGTTGGACTGACGATTCGAATAATTTTTGGATCTGATTGTTTTGAATTTTTAAAATAGGACTATTTGGGGTTATCTCGTGTTGAGGGTAGAACATGATTTTATCATTTTTATGAGAGAAACATGATGGTACGATCAGATTTTGAGGCTGAATTTTTACGATGATTCATGCAACAATTTTAAGGTACAGGACTTACACAATATGCTCCTAAATTCTCCCGAGAGTATTCAGTTATGATTTCTGTGTCGATTACACTCATGATTGAATTGTGATATCTTTTTGAAATCTGAAAATTGTTGAAATATTGATATTGATTCATTGTGATATATTATATTGTGGTTTAAGCATCATGTCATGAGATTTTAATATGGCACGGAGAATGGGCTCCACCACTAGTCCCGCAAACCGGTATATGTCTTGGAGATGCCTGGGGAGGGAGGTGAGGCCTGGTGACTCATTGATGTGTTGTTAAGAAATTAATATTGATATAATGATTGAGTATTGCATTTGATTTGTATATGTGGATTTGTATTGTTGCAATTTATTCATCGTGCTATTTATTTTTTATCATCTATTCATATCATATTGTGTACTTCCCCGTATTTTCTTTTAATTAGCAGGTTAGCGTGGCTTGGGACGCTATTGGCTATTTCCGAGAATTATTTTAGAGCTTGGATATGAAGATGTTTTTTTTATATATAAATTTGGGGTGTAATTTTAGTTGAAGAATTTTGTATTGAGAGAAAAAGTATTGTAATCTTTATTGTTGAAATAGAAAAATTGTGGATTTGTTGTATTTAAATTGTGGAAATTTAGATGCTCTATACTTTATTTTTATGGATTTATTTTAGTTTTATCATAATAGCACGCCGTGTGTCCTTTCGGGGACGTGGTGTGTTACAGATGGTTTCAGAGCTTAGGTATACGACAACCCTCCGGTTTTGGGTATTGGGTCTAGCATGCGGGTTAGACATGTTTTCTTTGAAGATAGAAAATTTTCGAGGATGTGTTAGTCATCGTGGTGAGGATGTTTAGAATTAATTTGAGAACTTTTGCATGTAATTGTAGGAAATAGAATCGAGTAGCATTTAATTTCGAGTGTTAGGTTTCGTCGAATTTCGAGGACGAAATTCCTTTTAAAGGGAGGAAGTATGTAATACCCCGTAATTTTGAGCACTTTATTTATGAATATTGGATAAGATTTTGATAATATTAATATTTTATTAATTGAGATATTGATATTATATTTATTTTTATTTTAAATGAATCGAATATTTAAATTCAAATTTAATTGGCTTTTGGACATTTTGAAACGGTTTAAATACATAAAGTTGATAATTTTGAATTAAAAGGCAATATAGTAATATGCGTTAGCTTAGGCTCCAAGCTAGGGTTTGAGATAGGGGTTATATAAGGAATATTATGGGTGATTATAAGGAAAGGAAGATAAAAACAGAGGAAAAAAACAAAATCCAATTAGGCAAAAACGAGTGGAATGAGAAGAGCCAGTTTGGAATGTTTAGATCTTCTTTTTTAGTGCATTCGGATGAGATTTAAGAAAAACTCAAAACACATACCTGACTCAATTTTTTGTGTAGAATCCAAATCTGAAGTGGTATTGATGATTCGAATAATTTTTGGATCTGATTTTTCTTGATTTTTAAAATAGGGCTATTTGGGGTTATCTCGTGTTGAGGCTAGAACATGATATGATTATTTTTCTGAGAGGAAGGTGATGGTGCGATCAGATTTTGAAGCTGAATTTATGTGGTGATTCATGCAAAGATTTTAAGGTACGAGACTGCACAATATGCTCCCAAATTCTCTCGAGAGTATTCAGTTTTGATTTCTGTGTCGATTGCACTCATGATTGAATTGTGATATGCTTTTGAAATCTGAAAATTGTTGGAATATTGATATTGATTCATTGTGATATATTATATTGTGATTTAAGTATCGTGTCATGAAATTTTAATATGGCATGGAGAATGGGCACCCGCCAATAGTCTCACAAACTGGTATATGGCTTTGAGATGCCTAGGGGAGGTGAGGTGAGGTGAGGCCTAGTTATTCATTGATGTGTTGTTAAGAAATTCTTATTGATATAATGCTTGAGTATAGCATTTTATTTTTATATGAGGATTCGTATTGGTGCGATTTATTCATCGTGCTATTTATTTTTGAGCATCTATTCCTGTCATATTGTGTACTTCCCCAATTTTTCTTTTAGTTGGCAGGTTAGCCTGGATTGGGACGCTATTGGCTATTTTGGAGAATTATTTTAGAGCTTGGATTGGAAGATGTTTTTTCGATGTATAAATTAGTGGTGTAATTTTAGTTGAAGAATTTTGTATTTGAGGGAAGGAGTATTGTAATCTTTATAGTGGAAATAGAAAAATTGTGGATTTATTGTATTTAAATTGTGGAAATTTATATGCTCTATACTTGATTTTGATGCATTTAGTTTTTTTATCGTAATAGCATGCCACGTGTCTCTCCGGGCGCGCGGGGTGCTACAATCATAAAAATATGGAATATGTTGTATACATGAGATAACTGTGGTGGTAACGCCAAACTATAAGACATTGGACCAACTCTCTTCAAGATGTCAAAAGGCCCAGTGTATCTTGGTGCCACTTTCCTTTCCTTTTCGAAATGGATCACTTTTGCCTAGCTTTAATCCTAATGAAAACATGATCACCAACCTCAAACTCCAAGGGGCTTTTTACCTTTTATGCATTACTCTTCTATTGGGTCTAAGCCATATCTACCTGTTACCACAAGGCATCAATATTTTATGCAGTATACCGAATAGGATCAGATCATGTAATGTTCTTCTTACAACTTTCTCCTAATAGACTGTAAAGAGACATGGTCAAACATATAAATCCTTTAAAGGTGCCTTCCCATTAATCGTTTGGTAGATATATATTATTGTTAAATAACTTTTCTAAAGCTAGATATTCTTCCCAACCACCTTAGAAGTCCAATGCACAAGCCCATAACTTATCCTCGAGAATTTAAAATATCCTCTTAGACTATTTGTTTGTTTAGAAATGATATCCTCTTAGATAAAGAACTTCATGGTGATCTGCTCCCATTTCCACTCTGCCACTGGAAACAGTTATAAAAAACTTGTTGGCTTTTAATACTCTGCCACAAAAACATCTACATCTCTTTTAATTCTCGACCACCAATAGTCATGAAACAATTCTCAACATAACTTGGTAATGTCTTGATGTATGCTAAACCATGATTGATGTGCCTCAACTAAGATCTCCTCCCAGTGATCCTGAATTAGGGGTATCAATCTCCCTTAATATTGGAACTCGTTGTCTTTATCCAAGGAAAGATCATCAAAGGGTTCACTATAATGATGACGGTTCTCTAAGTGCATGGCCTCATCATTATACAACTGTGTTTCCAATACCTTCAACTATACAACTGGCCTCGCCACCATGTTCTAAATATAGGCATACTCCATATCTCTCTTGACCCTCAACTATAAATGCTTTACGTCCTTGTTGTCACAACTCACCTATTTTATTAATGGGTGATCAATCCTCTATTATAATACGACAAGAATCTCATTTTATTCATACTTAGCATCACTGTCAAAAATATTTTAATTACTAATAACCTATTAGGCCTGGTGTCAAATTTTCAAAACTTATTATAATGCTTATATAAATTCCCAATCACATAACAATCCATTTATATAGCAAGATCCACATTCTCCACTATAACACATTGTATACAGAATAAGGTCGAATAGTTAAATTAATCGATAACTCTCAGGAAAATTCTAATACACAATCTGACTAATAAAGGAAGTAAATAGAAACTGGAAAATATATCAACTGACTAATTGGGAAATATGCCTGAGATAAATCCTGAAGTGCATCCTATATAGATCACAATGATAGAACTATCTAATCAATACCTGCAGCATTCACAATTGCTGCAGAAGCATTTGACTGGAAGGATGGCTAAGTCAGACTTCCCTCTGGTTGAGCACCTAAAAATTTTGAAAATATTTTGCAAGTTTAAAAAATACATTAATACATATGCAATGCAGTTTTTCATATTTAAATCGGCGTCTCACTACCATGAGATACCCCTCTCTCGTCTTTTATATTTCATGCCTAACACATGTATTTTAAACACCCTAGTAATGCTACTCAAACTAACTGGTATCTCTACTAATCTTAATCACATACACTGCCTTATGCCCCACATATACTTTTATTTAACTTGGAATTTCCATTAAGCTTTCGCATCTACTTATTCATTAGAAATCTCATTTATAATCCTAATAATTCTTTTCACATAATATCACACTAGTTATTAATTGAATATTCACATCTTAGTGTCATGCACCCGTATATATTTCTATCACACTTATATAGGTATTTACACATAACATGTCCGAGTTATCCTCCCGAATGCATATAATTTTACGATTCGTATAATTCTTTAATTCACTAGTATAAATTTACACCTCCACCACACACACACACACACACACACGGATTTATATATATAACACATCAGGAATACATACATATATATCGCTCGCTATATACGTAGAACTGCAATCCCTCTAAGCATTATTTTGCTAGATGAAAAAACCCATCCAAGCATTACCTCCCTGGATGTAAACTCTATCATGCTATCAGGATCCATGGATATATACCTCAACCTGGGCCATCGGGTCGAAATCATGCCACTGAACCCAAATCATAACGTAAAACTAGAGGCAATCATAGTCATACATCCATGGGTCATAACCATACAACAGTGGACCACTAGACTCAAAATTCACATAGGGTAGTCGTGCGACAGACCTATGACCTGGGTAATCGATCCTACACCTACTGGTTAATGCCTGGGTAGACCATCCACCGCGTGCAACCTTCACCGATAGCATTATCTAGCATATGTATGTTTCACATGTATAACACACACACACACACACACACACACACACATATATATATATATACTGTCTCTATACTTGTATATATATACAATAAATTCGGCTAACCGCTCGTCACTCATAGCACTAGCCTATAATTTTCGAGTCTGAATCCAACTCTTGAATCCATAAGTAGACATTTACTTATTTTTATTTGACGGTTATATTTTATTCTGGACAGTAAGACTATCTCCATACATACCATATCCCAATTCAATCCGAAGTCCTTATTCAAATCCATTAATATATTTTCTAGTGTTTTTCATACTAAACACTCCTAATTCCAAACCCCGATTATCCCAAGTATCCCAAGGTAGCAATGATGTTTCAAACTATTTTTCAAGAGTCCAATTTTCAATTACGTGCATTCCAAAATAACCCTAACCCAAACTGATTAACGAACTAACTAAAGAAAAAATTACGGCTAAACTAGGCACCTTAACCAGTTCGGCTAGGGGTGAACCGGTTCGGCCCTTTGCACTGGACAAGTCGAGGCTGCTACTTTAGTTACGAGTTTCACCCAAATTTTCACCCACAAATGAGTTAAAATCTTCATACCAATACACATTAAAATTACCTATCAATTTCAAATAGAAGGAACATGTTTGATTGCCTCAATTCATAAAAAATCATTCATAATCATTGGATTTAACAGCATGTGTTCGGGAATTAATTCACACCTTAATTCTAATACAATTATCAAATTCATAAATAAAAACCACCCTTTTTCATGATTCAATGTCATATTTATTTATCACGATGCTATCTTTCATATAGGTCTCAATTCTCAAATTTCATAGGGTATAATCATCTATAAAATTTTATGAAATCATTTCCCAAAAAAAACATTTGTATCCTGTGAATCCCACCCACAATTCATATTTGTTTCACCAACTTTAATATGAATTAAAACACAACATGTAATAAAAAATAAAGTTAAACACTTGCCTCTAATTGTAGAAAATTATGATCTTGCTTCATGAGATCCTCTATATGCAATGATCCAAGGCCCAAAGTTGTCCAATCACTTCCCGAAATGATGCTATTGAGTTTTCTCTTGAATTTATCCCTTCTCTTTTTCCTCTCTCTCAATACTAGGTGAATTAGAATGTGTATGGTTGCCTCTCTGATAGAATATCCTTAATATTCCCCTAATCCCTAAATTAGGTTAAGTAATAATATTAAAATGAACTAAATACCCCCGTACGGGTCCCGTATTGCCTAAAAAGTCCCCCGAGCCAGATTTCAACCTTCGGTTACCTAATTCGGACTCTCTCGATCCATCCCGAATCGTTCGTCAACTCGAAATTACCATTTGAGTCATTTATCATCAATTCACCATCTCATTACCAACAGGAACCCACACGCTTGTCCCGAATAAGATAGAGTCAATCCGTCACTTACTTATCACACAAGTAAATATAATAACACATACATATTAATCTAATATTCACTAATTAACATTTATTCAATTCACTTTATTTCTCAAATTAATTAAATTACTATTACACTTGTGATTTAAATATTTCCAAAAATATGGGTGTTACACCTGATTATCTTGTGATGGTGAAAAGTCATTGTTGCCAAAGACTTCCTACTGAGTGTCACTACACCAAAATGGGTAAATTGGCACCCTTCCAGTGGCTATCCTTGTCACGATCAACGTCCGTGACAAAAAAAAATGCATTTTATGTCACGATCAGTGATCATGACAATTGTACTTGTCACGGACTTGTCACAGTCATTGTCACGGTTAAGGACCGTGACACGTCCGTGATAAATTTCCCAGCGAAAAACCCTTTCCCCTCCTTTTTACCCCACCGATTTATTCCCTCCTTTTTTTCTCTCTCTCTCTACTTTCAAGTATGTTTCTCTCTCTCTCTTCCATTTATATATATATATGTGTGTGTGTGTGTGTGTGTGTGTGTGTGTGTGTGTATATATGTGCATGTGTGTGGTGGGTGGGGGGCTGGGTGTGTGTGTGGTGGGGGAAGGGGGTGGGGCAGGGTGGGGGGAGGGATGGGTGAGTGGGTGGTGGGGTATGGGTGGGGGGCTGTGTGTGTGTGTGTGTGGTGGGGGTGGGGTTGTTTGTGTGTGTGTGTGGTGGGGGAGGGGGTAGGTGGTGAGGTAGGGGTGGGGGGATGCGTGTGTGTATGTGTGTGTGTGTGTGTATGTGCGCGTGTGTGTATATGTGTGTGTAGTGTGCGTGTATATGCGTAGTGTCCCTTGTAAATGAATTGAATGATTCATAATTTTTTTAGTCAATTAATATATGATTGCCCCTCATTGTAAATTAGTAAATTAATATATGATTAATTATGAAAGTAGGATTGCCCCTCATTGTAAATTAGCAACTTAATAATTGTATACTTTAATTGTTAGTTTAATTGATGAAAATAATCAATTGAGTAGATGAATTATAAGGAGTACAGGATACACATTTGTTGTTGACGTTGTTGTTGGATTATAGTGGATCGATGTTGGGTTGGTTAATTTTAAAAGTTGCATGACCACTGGATTATTGTCCATATGGGGGTGGAATTTTTCAACTTTTTTTGAAAATTACTCTGTATATCGAACAATATATATATAGTATGATAATTAAATGAAAATAATTGAAATTACATATAGTACGCATGGATAGCCGTCTAGTTCTTATGTGTACGTATTCAATAGCCCTTAGACCAGTTCGAGAGTCATTATCCCTGTAATGAGAACTCTCGAATTGTCCTATTTGGGACTGCATAATTTCTGTTTAATATTGTTAGAGGATTAAAGTTGTTACTTTGGTAGGAAGTTCTACTGTCATATCCTAATGTTCTCTGGGTACATACTAGATTGACAAGTGTGACTATTATTTCAATTGAGCAATTGAAATAACACTCACACTTGCCAATCTACATCGTGTACTTGGAGAACTACGGGGATATGCTGCCGAATTTTTCTCAAATTGTAACAATGTGCATGAGCTATTAAGTATATTACAGAAAAATGCGATCTTGAATGGGATAGGACCACTTACCCTTTAGAGGAGATGGAGGAGATAGAAATTTCTATTATAAAATGAATTTGAATTTGAAATATAAAAATTGAATATAAATAAGACATAATTAAATGAAACATACTATAAATCTAAGTTTTGTTTACCTTTAATAGGTGATTAGTTGTGGTAGCTGTGATGGGATATCCGAAATACAAAGAGTGGATGGGTGAGACAAATAGAATGGGAGATGTGTTTCACAGTGGTGCTATCGAATTTGTGAAATACGTAAAGAGATGTCATAATACGCAGAGGTACTTTCTTTCGAGCGAGTGCAAAAGATAAAAACCTCGTTGAAGCTGAAATGACTTACTATGGTGTAATTCGAAATATATTTGAATTGGATTATATAAGCTTAAAAGAGGTTGTATTTTACTGTGACTGGGTAAGCATTGAGGATAAAAATGCTTGTAAAGTTGATGCTGTCACCAATTTGATCATGGTTGAATTTTCCAATTTGAAGAGCAACGACCACGTGAGCGATGAGCCATTTTTTTATCATTTTAAAAGGTTAACCAAGTGTTTTACTCCGAGTATATCAACAACGGGCCTTGGTCAATTGTCCAACAAGCGCCAAAGCGTCTAAATAGTAGTGTGGATGACTTGGCTGCTCCTACCAAATATCAATCCATTTTTTATGATAACTCGAATTTTAAACAATTTTCCAATTTGTAATAAATATTTCAATTTGTACCGAAACATCCATTTTTAATGCTTATAATTGATTTTCACTTTATCATTTTCACTCTTGTGTAGTGTGCGTCTGTGTGGGCAGTAGGGTGGGGGTGGGGATGTGTAGTGTGCGTGTGTGTGGGCAGTAGGGGTGGGGGTGGGGATGTGTAGTGTGCAATTTTGGGCAATAGGGGTGGGGGTGGGGATGTGTAGTGTGCGTGTGTGTGTGTAGTAATTATACATATTTGTAGTAAAAATTCATTTTGATTTGTACATATATATGCGCGCGTGTGTGTGTGTTTGTGCGTGTGTGCGTGTGTAGGTGTGTGGGTGTGTATGTGTGTGCATGTGTGTGGATGGTGGGGAGAGGTAGGGTGGGTCCGTGTGTGTGTGTGTGTGGTGGTGGGGGTGGGGGTGGGGCAGGGTGTGTGTGCGTGTGTGTGGTGGGGGGTGGGGGTAGCAGGGTAGGGGGGGAGGGGGGGGGATGTTTAACAGTAACAATTCATTTTTATTTGTAGTAATTGTACATATTTGCGTGTCTTCTTCTAATTCATTTTGATTTGTACGAATTACATTTTATTACAGGACATGTCTCATTCAGGTATTAAGACGAGGATGATGATACTGGTTATGATGATGTCGTCTGGGCTCGGTGGTAGTGGAGGTGACGAGGGCTCCTCGGCCCCTAGGCTCCCTAAATATGGCAAATTGGGGATGGCCCTCGAGAACAAGTCGGGGCTACAAGCGAGATCCGTCGAGCTAGTAAAGACGATCATCGGCCCGGGGTACACTAGTTGGAAGGAGGTGCCATATGAGCTCAAGTTAGCTGTTTGGGTGGCACTACAGGTAATGTATTTATATTTATATGAATATATCAATTTTAATTTAAATTTCAATTTTATTTTATATTTATGTTTATATTTATTCACAACTAACATTGTATTTGTTGGACAGGAACAATTCAGCCTGGATCCAAAGCGACGTGATTCCGGCTTGGAGCAATTGACGGAGCAACACAAGACGTGAAAGAAAAATATGCGGACCCAGTACTTTGGTAAGACACGAGAGTCCGTTATCTGAATGCGTGAATCCGTCCCGCTGAAGAAGCCGATCTCATTGACAAAATGGCAACAGTTCGTTGACAATGAGATCGGGGAGGGAAAACTGGGCAAAAAAGACGGACATGCACTACTCCGGTCAGACATCTTATGCTGAGGTGGAGCATAGGATGATGGTAAGATTTAATTTTTCTATAACTACAGAAATATATTATTCGGCATTATTTTACTTTGCGGGGCCGATACTAATTTTACTTTATTTTATTTCAGGGTACAGGGAGTGGCCCTAGGGGTATGCTACATAGGCTCGATACTTATGTGGCTCTTAGGACGAAGAAGGGGGAGGACAAGGAGGTGTACCCGAGCATCGCGACCATGATTGTAAATAATCCGACAGCTTACTTTTTGTTAATTACGTTATAAGTTTTGAATTTACTTTTTACTAATCATGAGCTTTTTGTCGTTTCAGGTAAAGCTTAAGGAAGTGCATGAGTCGCAGTCTGATGCCGACAAGTCATCTTTGTCCATAGACGTACTCAGCCAAGTTCTTGGCTCTAATTGCAAGGGGAGGACAAGGGGTTTGAGCTCGTGGGTGCCCAAATCTAGGATCATCGGATTGGAGACGAGCAACATCGGGTTGGCTCGAACGGTGGACTCGCATGATGCAAAGTTGTCCCATTTGGAGGCGACGGTCCAAGATATGTTCTCCTTCATGAAGCATTCGTTGGGAGGAAAATGAAAGGGTAAATGGAAGGAGAAAGAGGAGGAGGTGCAGGAGGACAAGGATGTGGACCTCGCTTCTTCATCGCCGACACATGCGGACGTTGATGATCAACTTCCCTATTTGGCTCCCTTGGACCGACCAATGTTGACACTTGGTTGGCCGAGCGTGTTTATACTGGAGGTCTTTGATGGCCAGCGGATAGGGCGGGAGATAAGGGACTCGAATATCGTCTAGGGTGTACTAGTTCATGGATGTGAGCTTCAAGACATCGAGTCCAAGGTGCTCGTCACGCATGTGATACCCGAGAATGAGAACTCCCCATTGTGGTTGCGCAAAAAATGCATCACGATGTATATCAATGGGTGTGTCAATTTGTATATCGCGTGGCCTACTCACCTCCTCAGATTTAACCGTACTCAAGACATGTAGTGACATTATTTGAATTGAATTTTTTTAAGTTGGTATATTTGAATTATATTTGGATTATATCGTGATGCATATTGTCTCTATTTTGAATGTATATTTGCATTATCTCTATTTTATTTGGATATATGATGCTTGAATAGGTACAACGTTGCTATAACAGGTACACATATACTGCTGGACAGTGGCAGTGGCCAAACTTCCCAGCTGATTTTTTTTCAATTCCGCCCAGAATTGTCACGATCATTGACCGTGACAAGTCTGTGACAAAGGATTGTTGTCACGGACTTGTCACGGTCAATGACCATGACAATTTTTTTAATATTGTCACGAGTTTTTCACGGTCCTTAATCGTGACAAAACTTGTCAAGCTCAAGAACCGTGGCATGACCGTGACAAGTCCGTGATAACAAAAGTTGTCACCCTCAGAATTGTCACGGTCATTGACCTTGACAAGTCCAACTTGTCAAGGTCAATGACCGTGACAATTTGATAGATTTGATGTAGTGTGTGTGGGCCATGAAAATTGACTTGCTTAAATGGTACTGAAGCTTAAAGTCACAGTCCTTTAAAATCTTGATCCATATTCTACGTCGTAGAATGAGATCTTTTTGCGTGAAAATTCAACGAGGACTTTTATGATTGGATAAGAACGCAAATTGTTCCCCATATAGATAAAACCGTTGAATCTTAATAGCAAACACGACTACTACTAGCTCTACATCATGAGTAGGGAAGTTCTTCTTGTGAGTCTTCAATTTAGAGGGGTGAATATGCAACCATCTATCCCCTAGTATTAACACAATGCCGAGTCATGATCATGAAGTATCATAGTACAAAACATTCCTCTTTCCTCTTCCCGAGAGGATAATAATTGGCATAGTAGCCAACCGTGTCTATAAGTCCTGAATTTTTTTCTCACACTCTACATCCCTTTCAAAGTGAACATCCTTCTGATTAAATCGTGTGACAGTTAAAGCATCGATACTACTCACCTAGTACCTAGAAGTTGTAACACCCCGCCCGCCCGGGGAGAGCGAACAGAGCGCCACTATCGATAAAATAAATCCAAATCCACAATAACAAGGTATAGAGCATTTAAAAACCCATAATAATATAAATCCACTAATTTCAAACTTCAAATAAAATACAACAACGTCTCTCGAATAATAAAATACAACTATCTAACTCGAATAAATTGCTCTATACACCAATGAAATAATTAATACAATTCTTCCAACTTGTATTAAAATTCTTCCCAAATACTCCACGCTAAAATAATGCCAATAATCCAAAGAGTCCAAATCCACGCTAACTTGCCACTAAAAGAAAATATGGGAAAGTACACAATACGACAGGAAAGATGCTCAACAAACATATTAACGGTGAATGAAACGTAACAACACGAGTACAAATATTCAAATCGAAATGCAAATCTCAAAGCATTTATCAATATAATTTCTCAACAACACTTTAACTGGGTCACCAGGCCTCACCACATCCGTATATGCTTTATCAAGCCATAGCTCGGGAAACAGGAATTTTGGCGGGTGCCCAACATCCGTGTCATATTAAAATCTCATGACAACGTGCTCATTAATAATATAATGATACCACATGAATCAAAATAATTTCAACAATTATTTTCCAGATTTCAATGAATTTAATAATTCAAATATGAGTTCAATTAACAAGAATTCAAAGAGAATGACACTCACGAGATTTAAGGAGCATATTGTGTAAAACCCCATAACTCAAACCATGATGAGAAACCAATGATCGCATCCTCAAGATCAACACAAAAGATCTACAGAATCTCCTCCAAGAACCTCCAACAAAAATAGCTCCAAGAACACCTCTAATCTAAGGTTGGAACTCACAAATCTCAAGGGCCAATGTGTATATAAAAAGAAGAGGAATATAAAATATATTTGCTGCCAAAATTTGTGACAAAAGTATGCTAAAAGGCTTGCCCACGACTTCCTTTTATAATGCAAAGAAATGAAGAGTTGGAATCCAAAAGACTCCTTTAAATAAGGAAAAGAAATGAAAAGTTGGAAGTCAAAACAACTCTTGAAAATTACTTAATGTTCGCCGACTTAGAATTCCAAGAGTTAAAAACATTTTAAAATCATTTTAAAATCTGTTTTAACTCCGTTTTCGAAACCGTTTGAAATTCTCGCCTTTAAAAATAATAACCAACATATTTGATCAATAAAAATAATTTTATCAAAAACTTTATTTTCCTCCATTTTCCTAAAATTAATTAAAATAGCCCAAAATTACGCGGATTATTACACTTCCCCACTAACAATGGAATTTCACCCTCGAAATTCACCGAATGCCTAACTCTCAAAATAATAAGGCCACTATACTAACTCCAAAAATAATTTCATCTCCAAATATAATTTCCTCACATCTAATCTATATGCCTAACACGAATATCACCTAAAATTTGCTATCTCCAAAAATTGTTATCCACGCAATGAACCCAAAACCCAAGCCCCGAGGGTTGTCGTATACCTAAGCTCAGATACCATTTGTAACACTCCACTCCGCTCTCCCCGGGCGAGCGGGGTGTTATAGAAGTTTGTTACCTCTGTAATGTTCTACGGCTTCTCCAAACTGAAAATGTATTACACCTTTGTAAGTGCAATAGAAATGCCTTTGTCCCAAAATGACATAGCTAAGGAAGCTTACCTCATCCATCCCAAACTTATTCTTACATGATTTCTCATACAAATTATTATCTATGTGCACTCAAGAGGCCTTGCACAGGTGCTCCTTGTGATCCACGTTTGATTTTGAGTATACTAAAATGTCATCCATGAACATGATCATAAATTAATTGAGGAATTGTTTGTAGTTTCGATTCATCAGATTTATAAAGGCTAATAGGGGATTTTACAACACAAAGGGAAAGACTTTTTATGGATATATTATCCTCTAAACAAAAGTTGATGGTAATCGGATCGAAGGTCAATCTTTGAGAACCTCGTTGAGCCCCATAATTGATCAAAAAAATATTCAATTCGTATCATAGGGCACTTGTTATTGATAATAACACTATCTAGTTGTTGGTAGTCAATGTAAAGCCTTAATGAATTATCTTGTTTCTTAGAAAATAAAACTGGTGCTCCCCATGGCGACCCACTAAAGGAGAATAAAACCATTACTTAATAAGTCCTTTAATCGAATCTTGAGTTCACAAAGCTCTGAAGGAGTTAAACAGCATGGTGGAATGGAGATGGGAGAAGTTTCCTGAGGAGCCTCGATGGAAAAATTGATCCCCTCTAAGGATGTAGACTAGGAAGCTCCTCTAGAAACACATCGGGAAATTCCAGCCCAAAATATAGGAGGATAGGGTCAGACACCTAATGTTCTAAAACTATAGCTAACTAGCTAAAGTAATTTTACTGCTCCTGTATTATGGCATACTTACATGGATAATCAGTGACTTACTCGATGTTGAAGCTGTGATGGGAACCGTTAGGATGCAAAATTGATATATTGTGTTGATGTCACACGATATTGCCACTAAAGAATAATATCTAGTCCATACCTTCCATACAATGGTGTTCGGATGTGCAGTAGATAGTGTAAATTGGTTCCCATAACCGCTCGGCACCTAAACCTTCCCCGGCCTAATCTTTGCGTCTACACTATGTCAAGACTACTAAAATCATCCCATTTATGGTGTCTACTGGATGGGACTAGTATAATTAGAGTTCGTTCATAGAATAAATCTAGATGCCTAGTTACTCGGCTTATATTGATGCCTGCCTTTCCCCAGAGGGTAGTCCCTTTTAAAGTGATCAGGTGATCAATATAAAAATCACCTTTGACTTGATGGAGAAGTCCCCTTGTTGTTATAGTTCCCTTTGGAGGAATCGATCCCTATGACTTCCTTCAACTTGCTAATGAACCTACGAGAGCCCACCTTTATGATGTTTCTTCTAAAACATTTCTAATCATTGCTTGCTCCCATCTTCCTTTTCTTAATTTTCCTGGAATTTTTGAATTCCAATTCAAGAATGATTCCTTTATTAATTATCTCTTTGGATCCATGAATATCTTTCCCAACCATGAGCACGTGGATAGAGGGGTTAAGACCCTTAACAAACAGTCTAGTGTTTCCCCTTTCGTCATTGAAAACATATTGTACGTATTTTGGCAATATCTCAAATTTAACCTCATATTCTCGAAGAAACAACTTTCCAATTATCAAATTATAGAACTTGTCTTTCTTAGCATCACAATAAATATAAAAAAATCTCTATAAAGACCGTACGAAAACCTCCCCATCTCGCTACTTCTACCTATTCGGCTTAGAAGGATACCTACCATATATGTTCTTGGTCAGTAAATTAAAAACTAAAAAGTCTCACCCTCTACATGGATGGTAAATATAGGATATCCAGAATGCACATAGTGCATTACAACCATTCATTGGTCCATTCAGAGTAGGTAGTGTCATTAAAAGTGGGCAGATTGAGTTTTCAAAATTCCTTTAGGATGATGGAAAACTAGTTACTGTTGACAAAACCATTAATTTTTCCTTAAGCAGCCTTCTTGGGGAGAGTGAATCATCTTGTTCCCAAAAGTGCCTCCAACATTTGCTTTAGATCGCTAGTGTTCCCATGTAATGACCCGACCCAGATTTCTGGGTTACCTGTGAGTCAGCCCGGTTTGAATCGAGAGCTATGTGTGAAGTTCAATGAAACAACCTAAATAATGTTGCTAGTCAAGTTTTATTTTAATTAACATTTCACTTGTTTATCATGTGATACCATCTTTATGATAAACTACGTGTGGGACCCATGGGGAGCACCTCAAAGTCCAAGTAAACAGAGCTACTAATGTAAATAAATAAAGTACACTTACCTCTATAACTCCCTCAAAATTACGAACCCTCACTCAACCTACAATAACAAAGCGAGGGTGTGAGCCAATGCCCAGCGGGAAAATACAAGCCGTATAGAAACGAACAGCAGAAAGGAATACTCACACACAACAACACATGCATGCAAATATATATATATATATATATATATATATATATATATATATATATATATATATATATATATATATATGTATGTATCTACATATATACACCCTTGAAAATACATATTCAATGCATTAACTATTTTACTTGCGAAAACCTTACCTGCCCAGATTAATTTACCTTAATCTTATAATTTCTTTCTTTATTCATACTTAGAATTTCTTACTTTATTTGACACACCTGGTTTAACACTTGAAACTATTATACTTGACTTACCCACACTACACCAAAATGGACAAATTGTCACCTTCCAGTCGGCCACCCTTGTCATGGTCATTGACCGTGACAACAAACACGCGTTTTGTGTCATGGTCATGGACCGTGGCACGATCGTGACAAATGTTCTTGTCACGAACTTGTCACCGTCCATGACAATGACAATACTTAAAATAATTTTCACGGTCAAGGACCTTGACACTACCTTGACAATGTCTTCAGCAAAAAAAAACCCTAGGCTTTCTTTTTTTCCCACCGTTTTTGTTTTTCCCTCTCTCTCTCTCTCTAAGCGATTTCGAGGTCTCTCTCTCTCTCTCTAAGGTATGTTTTTCCTCTCTTTCTCTTCCATTTCAATATGTGTGTGTATGTGTGTATATATATGTGTATATGTATGTGTGTGTATATATGTGTGTGGTGGGGGAAGGGGCAGGGGGTGGGGTGGGCTGTGTGTGTACGTGTGTGTGTACAGGTGTGGTGGGGGTGGGGTGAGGGGGGGAGGGGGCAAGGGGTGTGGTGGCGGGGTGTGGTGGGGTGTGTGTACATGTGTTTGTGTGTGCAGGTGTGGTGGGGGTGGGTTGAGGGGGGCAGGAGGTGTGGTGGTGGGGCTGTGGTGGGGGTGTGTGTGCAGGTGTGTGTAGGGATGACAATTTTTGACCCGACACGATAACCCGACATGAACTTGACACGAAGTTAGCGGGTTAGGGTTGATGATTTCTTGACATGAACCCAAATATGACACGACCCGCCAACACGAATAATAAATGGGTTGGGTTAGTGTCAAATATGTATAACTCAAAAATGACACAAATAGACCTATTTATCTCGTATTTTATGGAGAATATATTAGTAAATTAATAATTGTATACTTTAATTGTTAGTTTAACTGATGAAATAGATTAATTGAGTAGATGAATTAGAAGGAGTGCGGGATACATATTTGTTGTTAGTATTGATGTTGGAATATAGTGGATCGATTTTAGGTTGGTTAACAGTAAAAGTGGCATTACCACTGGATTTTTGTCCATATGGAGGTGGGATTTTTTAACTTATTTTGAAAATTTCTTTGTATATCAAAAAATATATAATTACTAATAATTATTGGATTATTGTCCATATGGGGGTTGGCCAATGTGGGGTTTTAAGTGTATCTGGTGGATATTCTTTAGTGGTTAATTCTAGATATTATTAATAAAGATAAGTAGGGATCTTTTGGTATGGATGAAAATGGCTATATTATTAATAATTATTGTGTGTGTGGTGGGGGGCAGGGGGTGGTGTGTGCGCGTGTACGTGTGCATGTGTGGTGGGGGTGGGGGAAGGGAGTGGGGCAAGGTGGGGGGAGGGGGAAGGGATGGGGGTGGGCGGGGGGTAGGGGTGGGGGACTGCGTGCGAGTCTATGTGTGTGTATGTGCGTAGTGTCCCTTGTAAAATAATTGATTGATTATTAATTTTTTTAGTAAATTAATATATGATTACCCCTTATTGTAAATTAGTAAATTAATATATGATTAATTATGAAAGTAGGATTGCCCCTCATTGTAAATTAGTAAATTAATAATTGTATACTTTAATTGTTTGTTTAATTGATGAAAATAATTATTGTGTTTGTGGTGGGGGGCAGGGGGTGGTGTGTGTGCATGTACGTGTGCATGTATGTGGTGGGGGAGGGGGTTTATGAAAGTAAAATAATAATTAGTGCTCATTTTTATTTGTAGTAATTGTACATATTTGCATCCCTTCTTCTAATTTTTTTTATCTGTACTAATAACATTTTTTTACAGCAAATGTCTCCTTTAGGTATTAAGGCGAGGATGATGATGCTGATTATGATGATGTCGTCTGGGCTCGGTGGTAGCGAAGGCGACAAGGGCTCCTCGGCCCCTAGGCTCCCCAAATATGGCAAATTTGGGATTCCCATCGAGAACAAGTCGGAGCTATTAGCGAGATCCCTCGAGCTTGTAAAGACGATCATCGGCCCGGGGTTTATGAGTTGGAAGGAGGTGCCATATGAGCTCAAGTTAGCTGTTTGGGCGGCACTACAGGTAATATATTTATATGAATATGAATATTTCAATTTCGATTTCGATTTCAATTTAATTTTATATTTATATTTATATTTATATTTATATTTATATTTATATTTATTCGTAACTAACATTGTATTTGTTGGACAAGAACAATTCAACTTGGATCCAAAGCTATGCGATTCCGTCTTGGAGCAGTTGAGGGAGCAACATAAGACGTGGAAGAAAAATATGCGGACACGGTACTTTGGGAAAACACGAGAGTCCATTATCCAAAGACGTGAATCCGTCCTGCCGAAGGAGCCGATCTCATTGGCACAATGACAAAAGTTCATTGACAATGAGATCGGAGAGCGACAATTGGCATCTTGCCAATCGGGGAGGGAAAATCGGGCAAAAAAGACAGACGTGCACTACTCCAGTCGGACGTCTTATGCCGAGGTGGAGCATAGGATGATGGTAAGATTCAATTTTTCTATAACTACAGAAATATATTATTCTGCATTATTTTACTTTTCGGGGCCGATACTAATTTTACTTTATTTTATTTCAGGGGATAGGGAGTGGCCCTGGGGGTAAGACACAAAGGCTTGATACTTATGTGGCTCTTCGAACGAAGAAGGGGAAGGATAAGGAGGTGTCCCCGAGATTCGCGGCCAAGATTGTAATTAATCCAACATTTTACTTTTTGTTAATTAGGTTATAATTTTTTAGTTTACTTATTTTACTAATCATGTGTTTTTGTCGTTTCAGGCAAAGCTTAAGGAAGTGCATTAGTCGCAATCTGATGCCGACAAGTCATCTTTGTCTATAGACGCACTCAGCCAGGTGCTTGTCTCTGATCGCAAGGGGAGAACAAGGGGAGTGAGCTCGTGGGGGGCCAAATCTAGGATCATCGGATTGGAGATGAGCGACACCAGGTTGGCTCGAACGGTGGATTCACATGACGCGAAGCTGTCCCATTTGGAGGCGACGGTCCAAGATATGTACTCATTCATGAAGCGTACATTGGGCGGAGACCATAAGGGGAAAGGTAAGGAGAAGGCGGTAGAGGAGGAGGTGCGGGAGGATGAGGTGCAGGATGACAAGGATGTGGACCTCACTGCTTCATCACCGGCATGTGCGTACTTCGATGATCCACTTCCTTATTTGGCTCCCTTTAATAGACCGATGTCGACACTTGGTTGGCCAAGCATTTTTATATTAGACGTATTTGATGGCCAGCGGATCGGGAGGGGGTTGAGGGACACGAATATCGTCTAGGGTGGAATAGTTCATGGACGTGAGCTTCAAGAGATCGAGTCCAAAGTGCTCGTCACGCATGTGATACCCGGGAAGGAGAACTCCCTATTGTGGTTGCGCAAACAATTCGGCACGATGTATATTATTGGGCGTGTCAATTCATATATCATGTGGCCTACTCACCTCCTCACATTTACCCCTGACATGTAGTGACATTATTTTTAAGTTGGTACATTTGAATTATATTTGGATTATATCGTCATGTATAATGTTTCTATTTTGAATATATATTTTCATTATCTTTAGTTTATTTATATATATGATGTTTGAACAGGTACAACGTTGCTATAATAGGTACAAATATACTGCTGGGCAATGGAGTGGCCATACTGCCCAGCAGATTTTTTTAAATTCTACCCGAAATTATCACAGTCAATAACCGTGACAATTTTTTTAAAAGGGTCAAGGCTTTGTCACGGTTATTAACTGTGACTAAACTTGTCACGATCAGGGACCGTGACACGGCCGTGATAATTCTAACAAACTTGTCACGATCAATGACCGTGACAATTCTAACGAACTTGTCATGGTCAATGACCGTGACAAGTCCGTGATAAAAAAAATTGTCTTGCCCCGAATTGTCACGGTCATTGACCTTGACAAGTTGAACTTGTCAAGGTCAATGACCATGATAATTAGGCAGATTTGGTTTTGTGCCAAATACATTCTCTTACTAGAATTACTCATTTTTCTCATTAATATACACTTTAGTAACTTCATTGAAAATTGTCATTTCAACTCACGTATTCATCGTGTTAGAAAATACTTATTTGTTACTTGAAACCTTTTTAATACTTACTTATGAAATTATGGGTTTAATAACTCGGTTACTTAATCACCCACTTACCCACTTACTTTATCCCATTTTAACTTTTGTTATGGACATTAATAGATTTACGCATTTACTTGTCCATGCAGGTTTTATCGGAACATTTATACATCCATTCAAGTTAGGTCGTATTAACACACTACCAAACAACCCATTTCTTGATACATTCCATATGTCCTTTATCACTTTCTCAGAATCTTTCAATTAAACGCATACTTACATGGGCTCCACACCAATGGCTATGTGGACCATATGCTCTGGCCAGTGATTTTGGGCTTTTCATCCAAGGGCTCCGGGCCCTTCTTGCTTATTCTCGATTGCATCCGATTCCTTATTAATGTGTTTAACATTTTACATATGTCCACATTATTCAATTTCCTTACTTTTACCCGGACGATGCAAAAACCCACACTTAACCGTCCGTTTTTCCATTAACACTTGGAAAATTGTTTATTTTCTTCTTTAAGTCCCTTATTCACACACACACACATGATTTCTACTAAATTCATTCACACTTAGGACTTAATTCATTCTCTCACACACATCAGTGTAAAGAAATTCTTTAATATTTTTATTCCATAAAAATGTTCCACATTAAGAAAATTATAAATTTACCCTTTATTGGCCAAACATGCATTTTAGTCCTTTAACAAGTGTATTTTTGTGAAAATCATTATTTAGTTTTGAACTTAACATGTAAAAGACTATAGCCATTTTAACACTTGTTTAATATCACACGTTTGTCCAATTTTCACATGTGTCACTTTAACACGTTTGACACACAAAATAATACCCATTGCATTTAAGCTCCTATATTTTCGTTTTGCGAGGAACTTAAAAAAATATTTATTTCATAAATATTTTGAGACATTTTTATTTCATTATTTCCCTTTTCACTAGAATTACACTAAAATGGCATTTCTTACATTTTTATTTCATAAAAATGTATATTATTTTCTTTTTACAAGAAATATGCCACAATAACATCTTCTTACATGTTTATTAACATAAAATGCCCAGTTTCAATTTTACTAGAAAATACAGTCAATCAATATTTTCCTACATTTTTATTTCCATAAAATGTCCATTTTTCCTATTTACTAGAAAATATAGACAAACAATATTTTCTTACATATTTATTCTCGTAAAAATTTCCATTTTCAGATTTATTGGCAAACATACTAGAATAACATTATCTTACATTCTTACTCCATACAAATGTCCATTTTCAGATTTAGTAGAAAATACACACGACAATATATTTTTCTACATTTTTGCTACCATAAAATGTTCACTTTCAGAGTTATTAGGAAATATTCACAAATAATATTTTCCTACATTTTTATTTCCATAAAATACCTATTAACATCTTTACTAGGAAACATATCATCATTTCATGTTAATAACCCTACTCATAACATTTAATAAGAACAAGACTGCAAAATACATCAAATGGAGTCTTAGATATAGAGAGTAGATTATCCCACCTCAAATGAGGCCCAAATCAGTGGAAGGTATGAAAGATTAATGGAGGGTAAAAATCCCCACCTCCTAAGGTGGCCTTAAAGGGGTTGTCCTACACCACCAATTTTGTTTCCAAGAACATCATCTTCATCTCTACTCAAAATCATCTTGGGTTTCTATGTTGAAGTATGATTGGGATTCCTATGGATATCGTGATTGTAGGGGTTTAAGGGTGGTGGGGAGTGTGATAAAGGTCTATGGTAGAAGGGTTCTCCCACAATGAGATCCCAAAGCCAGAGAGAAAAAGGAATTTAAGTATGATTAAAACGAAGTGTGTAATGGCTACACTTGTTTCTATCTCCATCTTATAACTCCAACTAATAAAATGTTGCCAAATGAGGTAACCTCATCATTCAAAAGCCTTCCCATATCTAATATTAGAAAGCTCATACTTCGACATCTTAAATAATCTTGTGGTTAGTATCTTGGTAACAGTAAAATAGGTCTACTTTGTACAGTGTCGAGATCCACACTCCTCTTCCTCTGGTACAAATCAACAGCCCACAATCCTGAGCACTAAGCTTCCTAGCTCATCCAGCCGTTAGATTTCCATGAACTGACCCAAGGCATTGATCCAAGGTTTACCACGCTGATAGCATATCATGTATTCTATGATGGTTTTACTAAACCATACTTCCTTATTTAAATCCCTAAGATAACCAATGGTCTTTCTCATGTTTTACCTGGCTACGCCCAAAAGGTCAGGCCCATGCGCTGATTACAATGGGTTTAACTACTGAGAAGCTAATGGTGAAGAGAGAGAGAGAGAGAGAGAGAGAGAGAGAGAGAGAGAGAATTTTATTAGCGTCGTTCAAACGATAGGCTCATTGTTCAAACGAAAGGTTCCTTTCATTTGAATGACCCTCTTCATCGTTTGAATGACGGCATGCTCAAGGTCATTCCTATTCTTTATAGTACGTTCCTACTTCTTTTGTTAATTATTTCAATGCATAGATCCCCTTTTTGTATTAATACCTTTAATAAATATAAATTCGTCTCATAAATTCCAATCTTTCTTCATTTCTCACATTTTCCCTAATAGTTTCCAATTTCTTAGATTCACCCCTACACTCTAAAATATTATAAAGACATATTTATAGTTTAATTCATTCACAACCACTCATACTATAATCCACATGTAAATCCTAAATCCATTCATGCTCATTATTTATTTGCATTTTTTATCTAAAATTCCTACAATCATAATTGATCATCCTCATATGTAATCCATATGTACAATTTAATTAATTTATCGGAGCGGGGTATTACAAAATTTCCTCCTTAGGGAATTTCATCCTCAAAATTACTAGCTTTATGACAATTTATAACCTCGTCACATACGGTTGGCTTCCAACACTAGGCATTCTCAGTACTATGGTCTAACCCCAAAGATTTCATTTTAATCAATCATCATTGTTAATCCAATCAAGACGGACCCTAAGGTCCTATTGCTAGTTCTCAATCATGCCCATTTAAACAAAAATTCAAGATTGTAGATACTTCCTAAACATCGCAAAGTCACTAATGAATTTATCAGCATGGATCATTCCTACATCAGGATTCACAACCTACCTTTCCTCAAATAATTCCTCGGATCACTCCTTAAAGAGGCGAATATAATTTCATCACTTCTCGTTACACATATCAATGACTTCTCAGTCAATCGCCTTGTCACAGAGTTCTACACCACTGATACCTCCTATGAGATTCCCATGTTGACCTAGGATCATCCTGAGTACTACTATGTGGACACATAAAAGTGATCATCTTCTAAATTTCCAAAATCATAATATTCTTAATTTATAACCTCAGACTACACAACCTAGTCATAACTAACTATATCAATTATATAACAAACCTAATATCCTATAGAAATCAAGCAGCATATATGACTATATGTAAGAGCATGAAAGCACGTGCACATATAGACCGGTGTAGGACAAAGGTGCATCCGAAGAAGAGCTCACTCACATATCGTGATGCATCTGCCATAAAAGGCCTAACCCGCATCATTATCGAGCTTACACCGTGCCACACCCGAATTGTAACTCATTAATAATTTCCTATTACCAGGATCAAATAAGACACATAATGCAACGAATCATGTGACAATCATGCCAAAGGAAAACAATCCAGTACCGACAAATCGAACCATACGAAGTGCGAACCCATGATCCACCCTTAGGGTCTCTAACTTTTACCATTACTTGTCAAGTATCCTGGCCTTGCCTTGTACCCTGACTTGGCCTCTTAACCCTGATGAGTTCTATCATGAATCATTCATCCATACAGAACGAAAGGGAAAAGAATTTCTTCGGGGAGCTGAAATGACAAGCTTCCCTCCTTAGGAATAACGCTACCTATCGACCACTGGTAAGAATAACGATCCTTTTTCACGGTGATGTTAGTAATCTTTTCACTCATCCTTAGTTACCAACCTATCAAAGCTAGGCCCCCAAAATTCAACATGCGGTAGTTAACCTCAATTTTCGAGATCATCCTCACAAAGTGAAATGCAAAGCTCACAAAATTTCAAACATTCAATTCATGAACCATTGCTACCACCCTCGGCACCTTCTACATGATCATAATTATTCTAATGGCACCTCAAACTTTAGGCATCACTCATGCCCGATGATTTTCTTCAGCGGAGTCCTTACTAATTGTGCAGGTAGAACACGTAGGTGCCATAATCATGCCTAATACTTATCCCTAGTGCTATCTGACAACGTCATGACACATATCATTGTGTTCTAACTCTCCCAGGTGCACCACCAAGCATTGATAAACCTATTTTCGAAATCATCCTCGAAGGTCATATCATGACAGGTGCTTAAAAATATGTCGTACTAACCACAAGACACTGTCACAAGTCAATATGATCTAACTGTACTATAATCATCGATGGTCCACCATCACTTATGTAAACTTCAATACAACAGTGGTTCCCAATGCCTCATGGGCGACGATGTCAAACTCATTTATTTCTCTAAATAGATTATACATCTATTACAAAAAACCACGAGTCATACCAGGACATATGCTACATAACCTTGATTCACTATTACTAGGGAATGGCTATCACCTGCATTAATATTTCATTGAATAAGCCTCAGTATATAACTCCTGGGAGATTTTAGTACGATTTTGTAGCCTATATCCATTAATCCTCGATGAATAGTCAACCACCACAACCGAGTTACCTTACCATGCAACCCTTGTACTACGAGTTAATTTATAAATTAACACATCTACATATTTTTATTGGTAGGATAAGGGACGTCAGGTATTGACTATCAACACTAAGTAGCATGACCATAACGCCATAAGGGATCCTATTTCTCAATGCCACATTGCAATCACCAACCCATAGTTTTATAACCTCCATGTTCTGGTAGGACACAGGACGTCGGGTATTGCCTTGGAGAACGCCCACCCTAATGATGCCGCAAAAAGGTCCTATTCTAAAATATCATAACTCGTTTTCTCAATACTAAATCACCACAGTTCTTTCTCTTTACTCCTAAGTTACCTCAATCGCTAAGAGTATCTAATCCCACATTATAGTCAAGGAACATGAATCGGGATATACTAAATCTAATCCCACAACCAAAGGACCTAATATGTTCTTTTCACGAAACTAACAGTTTTAAATACATTACTCCTTATAGTAACTGTGTGACCCTACTCAAGGCTTACATGATATACTCACATGCTAACAATCACTAAGGAATGATCCCATAGGGGCAACATCCTATTATTTATCCATCACTCATGACGTTACCCCAAGGATCATATTTACCTAATCATAACATTGATATGGACCCCTCATATGTGTCGCACCTAAGATTACATAAATTTTCAATTCATAATTTCTCATTTGCTTAATCAAAATATTTCAACTATCAATCTCTACCATTGACTATACATATTTTGTTACCACTTTCGCAATCACATCATCACATTCTATTAACATCTCTGAAGACTCTATGTCATAAACGGTTGAAACAACTACCTCACACTAGAAACCATGATGTCCCCACTTAATGTTTTACATGGACACTCATAACTTATTAATCATACTTTATCAAAAATGCGAAAGCGATTTATGCAATGAATTATAATGTATGCCACTTGGCACTAATTCACTAATTACGCTAACCTCTTTAACTTTACCGTTGAGGACACGAACTACACCGTTACCAAACTAGCGTGACCAACACAAACCACACCAGCATCGAAAGATCTAATACTGACCTCACCACATCACAATCAAAAGAAACCATGAACCTAGATCTCTAATACCATTTGTAACGACCCGACCAAGATTTTTGGGTTACCTGTGAGTCAACTGGGTCCGAATCGAGCACTACGTGTGAAGTGCAATGAAACAACCTAAATAATGTTACTAGTCCAATTTTATTTTAATTAATGTTTCACTTATTTAGCAAGCGATACTAGTTTCACTACACCAAAAACAGGATTCTGGCACGGTTTAAAACTGTGCCAGATCAAATCTGGCACGGTTTTGAACTCTGCCAGAATCAGGTGTTCCAAAATGGCAATTTTTTTCTAGCACGGCTCAAAAGTGTGCTAGATTCAGCCAAACAAGAACACTTCTGGCACACTTTTAAACCGTGCCAGAATTTGATATTTCTGGCACACTTTTGGCACAGTTTTTAAATGTACCAGATTCAGCCAAACAAGAACACTTCTGGCACACTTTTAAACCATGCCAGAATTTGATATTTCTGGCACACTTTTGGCACAGTTTTTAACTGTGCCAGATTCAGCCAAACAGGAACACTTCTGGCACACTTTTAAACCGTGCCAAAATTTGATATTTCTTGCACACTTTTGGCACAGTTTTTAACTGTGCCAGATTCAGCACAGTTTTAAAAAATTTGGCACAGTTCAAAACCGTGCCAAAATATAATACACTTTTGCCACAGTTTTGAACTGTGCCAAATTTTTTATAAAAAAATAAAAAAAAATATTATTTGAAAGCACAAAATTCACAAATTAATAATATATACCGCGTTGTTAATAAACTGATGTACATACAAACTTCAAATTATTACAAGTCTTTAATAGCTCACAGGCCCAAAAAAAATTGGGCAGAGTTTCCTCTATTTTCAGGACATTCCAAAACCTGTTAATACAAAACTTGCCTAAAATAAAGGTCGTACGACCACAAAATATAACAATTAACTTGCAAAAGCCCGCACGGCCATAAAAGTCAACAATAAAACAACAAAAGACCGTAAGTCCATGACACAAAAAATGGAATCATTAATAAACCCCTTGTTGTAAACCATTGAGTTCTTTGTGTGTTCCATGTGACTAAAAGCCAACGATAAAGAGTTATCCTGCAAAAAAATAGGATACAAAAAAGATACGATATTAGTAACCCAATAATTTACACACAAAAAAAATACTCAAACTAAAAAATTACTTATATGAGTGGAAATTATCGTCATACTCTCAAACCAAGAGACCCAGGACTACACGGTCAGTTCTTACAAGTTACATTGGTCCCGTGCGAGGTGTTCGTGACTCCTATGGGGTCGTTTGGGGGACGGTTTAGGTTTTCACCCTTTAACGGCATGTTTTTAACTCTAAGTGCGATTTTGGCAAATTATCGCCATACTCTCAAACCGGAAGACCCGGGACTACGCGGTCAGTTCCTACAAGTTACATTGGTCTCGTGCGAGGTGTTCGTGCCTCCTATGGGGTCGTTTGGGGGCTGGTTTGGATTTTCACCCTTTAACGGCATGCTTTTAAGGAGTGTTGATTTTTTCAAATTATCATCATACTCTCAAACCGGGAGACTCGGGACTACGCGATCAGTTCCTACAAGTTACATTGGTCCCGTGCTAGGTGTCCGTGCCTCCTATGGGGTCGTTTGGGGGTTGGTTTGGGTTTTCACCCTATAACGGCATGTTTTTAACTCTAAGTGTTATTTTTGCAAATTATCATTATACTCTCAAACCAGGAGACTCGGAACTACACGGTCAGTTCCTACAAGTTACATTGGTCCCGTGCGAAGTGTTCATGCCTCCTACGGGGTCGTTTGGGAGTTGGTTTGAGTTTTCACCCTTTAACGGCATGTTTTTAAGTCTAAGTGTTGATTTTGGCAAATTATTGTCATACTCTCAAACCGGGAGACCCGGGACTACGCGGTTAGTTCCTACAAGTTACTTGGTCCCGTGCGAAGTGTTCGTGCCTCCAACGAGGTCGTTTGGGGGCTGGTTTGGGTTTTCACCCTTTAACGGCATATTTTTAACTCTAAGTGTGATTTTTGCAAATTATCGTCATACTCTCAAACCGGGAGACCCGGGACTACGCGGTCAGTTCCTACGAGTTACATTGGTCCCGTGCGAGGTATTCGTGCCTCCTACAAGGTCGTTTGGGGGCTGGTTTGGATTTTCACCCTTTAACGGCGTGTTTTTAATAAGTGTGATTTTGGCCAATTATCGTCATACTCTCAAACCGGGAGACTCGAGACTACGCGGTCAGTTCCTATGAGTTACATGGGTCCCGTGCGAGGATTTCGTGCCTCCTACGGGGTCGTTTGGGGGCTGGTTTGGGTTTTCACCCTTTAACGAAATATTTTAAACTCTAAGGATTGATTTTCGCAAATTATCGTCATACTCTAAAACCGAGAGACCCGAGACTACGTGGTCATTTCCTACAAGTTACATTGGTCTCGTACGAGGTGTTCGTGCCTCCTACGGGGTCGTTTGGGGGCTGGTTTGGGTTTTCACCCTTTAACGGCTTGTTTTTAAGTCTAAGTGTGCTTTTTGCAAATTACCGTCATACTCTAACATTGGGAGACCTGGGGCTACACGGTCAGTTCCTACAAGTTACATTGGTCCTGTGCAAAGTGTTCGTGCCTCCTACGAGGTCGTTTGGGGGCTAGTTTGGGTTTATACCCTTTACTGGCATGTTTTTAACTGTAAGTGTGATTTTTGTAAATTATCGTCATACTCTCAAACCGGGAAACCCGGGACTACACAGTCAGTTCCTACAAGTTACATGGGTCCCGTGCGAGGTGTTCGTGCCTCCTACGGGGTCGTTTGGGGCTTGGTGTGGGTTTCCACCCTTTAACGACATGTTTGAAAGTGTAAGTGTTGATTTTTACAAATTATTGTCATACTGTCAAACCGGGAGACCCAGGACTACGCGGTCAGTTCCTACAAGTTACATTGGTCTCGTACGAGGTATTCGTCCCTCCTACGGGGTCGTTCGGGGGCTGGTTTGGGTTTCCACCCTTTAACGTCTTGTTTTTAAGTCTAAGTGTGATTTTTGCAAATTATCGTCATACTCTCAAAACGGGAGACCCGGGACTACGCGGTCAATTCCTACAAGTTACATTGTTCCCGTGCGAAGTGTCCATGCCTCCTACGAGGTCGTTTGGGGGCTGGTTTGGGTTTTCACCCTTTACTGGCATGTTTTTAACTCTAAGTGTGATTTTTGTAAATTATCGTCATACTCTCAAACCGGGAGACCTGGGACTACACGGTGAGTTCCTACAAGTTACATGGGTCCCGTGCGAGGTGTTCGTGCCTCCTACGGGGTCGTTTGTGGCTTGGTTTGGGTTTCCACCCTTTAACGGCATGTTTGAAAGTATAAGTGTTGATTTTTGCAAATTATTGTCATACTGTCAAACCGGGAGACCTGGGACTACGCGGTCAGTTCCTACAAGTTACATTGGTCCCGTACGAGGTGTCCGTCCCTCCTGCGGGGTCGTTTGGGGGCTGGTTTGGGTTTCCACCCTTTAACGGCTTGTTTTTAAGTCTAAGTGTGATTTTTGCAAATTATCGTCATAGTCTTAAAATGGGAGACCCGGGACTATGCGATCAGTTCCTACAAGTTACATTGTTCCCGTGCGAAGTGTTCGTGCCTCCTACGAGGTCGTTTGGGGGCTGGTTTGGGTTTTCACCCTTTACTGGCATGTTTTTAACTCTAAGTGTGATTTTTGTAAATTATCATCATACTCTCAAACCGGGAGACCTGTGTAATACCCCGTACTTTTGGCTATATTTATTTTTGGGATTAATTAATTAAATGCGTATTAATTGGAAATTAATCCGGGTTATAAATACTAACGAGATGTGAGTTGGTATTTAATTATGTGCATAAATGAGTATATATGAATTTGGAATTATGAAATTTGTCGTGAGATTTATATACGGCATTTTAGAAATTTTGTTGAGACGCGTGGGACCGCCGCGTCACGGTGTAATATTTTGACTATAAAAGTGAATTTAAAATCTATAAACTGTATGGTCGTTTTGAGTGCGCCAACGCGTCCAGAAGGGTCGATATAGTCCGAAAACACTAGCCGGGGGTGTAGTTTGGATACCGGGGTATTTTTAGGCCATACCGGCATCATAAAGGGTATTTTGGTAATTTCGTATTTTGGGAAATTAAAAGTGACGAAAATTGGTTAATTACATCTGATGTGGATTTGACCCACTAAGCCCCTAACCAACCCATATTAACCTAGAAGGCTACGTAGGTTATTAGAAGAGTTTTCTAAGTTCCCCAAATCAAACCCTAGCCACCTTAAGCCACCATTGGAGAAGAAGCTTGGAGAGAAGAAATTCTGCAGAAATCTTCACCAAACCAACATCAAAATCAGAAATCAGATCAAGGAAAGTGATTTAAATTACATTCCTTATGCAGTGAATGCTTCTTCCATGTTAGAAACCTTGATAATCAATCTTATATAAGAGTTAAAAGAAAACCCATGAAATTGGAAGTTATTATTTAATTTTGGTATAGGTTTGCATGTAGAAACATTGTTTGAAGATTGAATTCATAGATTTCATATTTATGTGATGTAAAAACGGATTAAAATATGGGAAATTATGATGAGAAAAATCTAGGGTTTATGTTCTTGAAGAAAATTGGGGAAAAATGTAGAAACTTATGATTTAATGATGTTTAGAATGTATTAAACCCTTAAAAGATGTTAGTATATCACCTTATCATGTTTGAGGATGATTAGAGAACTTAATACATTGTTGGAACGAATTTTAGAAGAGATTTGAGGAGTAAAAATGGTGAAAAACGAGTTTTAGGAAAATCTGGGACGAATTTGGTAGGTCGTTAGAAGCCCCTGCACAGGTCGTTCGAACGAACTCGTTCGAACGAGCTTCTAACGAACTGACTAGTCGTTCTAACGAAAGGGAGCCTCGTTCGATAACTTCATTCGAACGAGATCTTGTTAGAAGGTACAGTTCGTTCGAACGAACTGGAATCTCGTTCGAACAGCCTCGTTCGAACGAGACTTCTAACGAGTTGACAGAGGAATCTCGTTCGAACAGTCTCGTTCGAACGAGACTTCTAACGAGTTGACAGTTTGGTCCTTTTTGGACTGTTTTGATTTTTGGAGTCCCGTAAACTTGTTCGAGGAAATAGATAACATTCCGATGATGATGTAATGATAGAATTGGGACTTTTGGGTATTTATGAGAAGGAAATCATATACGAGAGTTATATTAAATGGACGGTTTGGGTTGAGACGTGAGTGTCTACTACGACGTGAGAATGAATTATGGCACGTATAATTACAAACCGGAATAATATAAGTTGTAGATATTATAAGTTGGTACGAGAATGCGATATGTACTACGATTAAACTACGGGATTACTAAGATGTGTGTTTACTTAGTATTGGTATATGAATTGTGTGTATGACATGCCTACCATACTTGCTATCACGGGAGGTTTGCGTTCGCTTAGGGCCCTCTAATCCTTGTGTTGCCCGGATTTAGACTGGTTACCTTGATGAACATAGGTCATAGAAAGACTTATTGGGATATTAATAAGTCCGCTGATCGTAGGAGCGTAGGTATGTGCGTGACCTATGTGATGGGACTGTGTTCGCCTCCATTGTTTGTTAATGTTGTTATCTATGAACTATTCCTGAGAGATTCGGAATATGTAATCCTTATGTACGTGATGTACCGGGATGGATAGCAGAGTATGTGTGCACCACAGCTTAGTTCTCGGGGTGCTTATATTGTATATTTATGATGTGAATAATATACACTTAATTAATGGGAACCTTCATGTTAATGTTGTGAATATAATTACGGTATTGCTTCGAGAAATATAGCGAGTTAACTGATAGTGTTATATATATTACATATTGAGCATCTGAGTTTACGTTAAACCCCTACTTAATTATGAACGTTATAATGTTAATAGAACCGAGTAATATGGGTAGGACCTATGATAGTCTAGCTAGAGATGATGTCACTTAGCTAGTGGTTTGTGTCGTTGTAGATGGGTACTTACGTTAGGAGTGCACAGTTAGACGAGAGGTGAGAATATCATGTGAGTGTACGTCCTAACATGTACTTTTCATTTAATGTTTTAAATGTTTTTAAAGCACTTGCAGGTTTTTAAAATATAACTCCACATTCGGGCTCTGACCCGTTTGCTTTTCAAATCTATTTTTTTGTAAAACCATTTTAGGTGCCCAGCCACAAGGACACCATGCATAGGACATTCATTCAGGTGACGAGCTGTAGCTGTTTGTGGAAGCTACAGGGATTTGCTTGTAGACGCTTCTATCACTTTGATTCCAGATTTATCATCTATCAGTTGTAGGGCATGTTGCCCATTTCTATTAGAGTTATATTTCCATTACAGTTTTCAGACTTTGGCATGTACTGTTTTAGTTTTCGGTTTACTTATTTCAGTTGTGGGATTGTAGTGAGGAGTTTTCCTCCAGACTTTATTTACTTTATGTGATGGTTATTCTATTTACTTCAGTATGGTGAATGGTGTTATTATTCGTTATTACACTTGTTGCATGTTAATTAGACTTTAATTAAAATTTGGCACTTAGTTTTTAAATACTAGGTGGTTAGTAATCATTAAAATGTTTTCGACAGTGATGCTATTAACTGGGCCAACTTGGCATTTTGAATTAATTTAATAAAGGAGTAGCTACCCGGTATTTAATTAGTTGGGGTGCCACAGGTGGTATCAGAGCATCAGGTTCTAGTGTCCTTTAGGATCTGACGACTTATTATGTTTTCGCTAAGTTTCTTTGATATAGAGCCCTATATTTTAGGATTGTTGTAATCTTTTTGTGTATGCTTCGTTCTTCAGCTATCTTAAGTTTATAAACAGCGAACTTATAAACTTTGTTCTTATTTCAGATGCCTCCACGACGTGCACGACGAGTTCCCAGGGATGTAACGCCCGAACCCCAGCCCGCTCCAGTTCAGGGCATGATGAATGCCGCTGAGGTTGCAGCTATAGTAGCCCAAGCGGTAAATGACGCCATTGCCGTTGTTCAGCAGGCACCACCTCAGGCGTCGGTTGCCGCGCCAGTACATGCTAATGCATTCCCGTCAGCTTGGGAGCGTGTACGTGACGCTTTTCAGAAAGCGCATCCGCCAGAGTTTGCAGGTAGCTCAGATGTGGTAGTCTCGAGCTAGTGGAGGAAGGATATGCAGAGGCACTTAAGGATGTATGAGTGCACGGATGTCCAGAAGCAGGTGCTAGCTACTTTCAAGCTAGTTGGATCTGTGCTACAGTGGTGGGAGTCCATTACCACCATGGAGGAGAGGGATACTCTCACGATTCAAGAGTTCTGGGTGCGGTTCGACCGCAAGTACTTTTCGTCAGCTGTTCATTCGGAAATGAGGAGGAGATTGATGAGTCTGAAGCAGGAAGGTAAGACTGTGGCCAAGTATGAGGCCGAGTTCATGAATTTGTTGAATATCATTCCAGATGAGATACCAACAGAGAAGAAGAAGATTGAGAAGTTCACGGACGGGTTGACTTGGAGGATCCGTCAGCGTCTGCTAGGGAACCTATCGTTGGCCACCTATTCTGATGTGGTTAACGCTGCATTGTTACACTGCCAGGACCACCGTTTTCATATGGCCGAGGGCAAGAGGTCGGGGGAGTCTAGCCATCAGGGCAGGACTAGAGGACATGGTGCCAGCGGGGCACAATCTGGTTAGGGGCAGAGACAGAATGAGCAGAGCTCCCAGCAGGGGGACAATAAGAGGTTCCGGTCAGGGAACTACAGACAGGGACAGGGGGGTTTCCGTCAGGGCCATCAGGGTCCAAACGGCCATCAGGGCCAACAGGGACAGAATGGGCAGCAGTTTCACCAGGGCCAGCAGGGCCAAGGGAGGAACGGTAACGGCCACCAGGGCCTGGGACAGCAGGGGCAGAGAGGAGGGAACTTCCCAGGGAAGTGCTTTGTTTGTGGCAAGACTGGCCATAAGCGACAGGATTGTCCTGATAGGGGCAGGGCCCCATAGCAGCAGCAGCAGGGTGCTCGCCAGGAGCCACAGAGGCCTATGTTTCCCGCCGCTCTTCCCGCACCGCCACAGATGGCAGCATTGCCACCCATTCCAGCAGTCCCAGCTCAGCAGGGGCAGCTACAGTATGGACATATCTACAACGTCCACCAGGCTGCAGTTCCACAGGCACCGCCCGCAATTGAGGGTACGTTTCCTATCCATGGCACTATGGGTCGGGTATTATTTGATACGGGTGCTACACACTGTTTTATAGCTACACACTTCGCGAAAGCTTTAGGATTGTTAGCTACGGCAGAGAGCATAGTGACGTGTGTCGACTCACCATTGGGGAGTGGGTCACTTATTTTCTTTATATGCCGGGGAGTGGGGGTAGAGATTGGTGGTTTGGTATTGCCTACAGACATGTTAGTATTAGATATGCATGTTCACGATGTGATTATTGGGATGGATTGGCTCGTAGCTTATAGGTCCATGATTGATTGCTTCAGCGGGAGCATTGTTTTTGCCATTCCGGGGCAAGACATGTTTGTAGTGGCGATGCCTCGCCCAGAGGGAGGATCGACCGCTCATCTGTATTACATTGAGGAGGATACCTCTAAGGAGGTAGTGATTCCTTTAGATTCTATCCCAGTAGTCAGGGAGTATTCGGATGTGTTTCAGGAGATACCAGGCTTACCCCCCAGTCGAGAGATAGACTTTGTTATAGATTTGCTACCGGGTACGAGACCTATAGCACGCGCACCGTACCGTATGGCTCCAGCTGAGATGAGGGAGTTACGGGATCAGATAGAGCAACTGTTAGGTCAGGGCTTTATTCGCAGGAGTACCTCACCTTGGGGCGCTCCAGTTTTGTTTGTAAAGAAGAGGGACGGTTCACTGAGATTATGTGTGGACTACCGAGAGTTGAATAAGGTCACGATACGAAATAAGTATCCATTGCCTCGAATCGATGACTTATTTGACCAGTTGAGAGGAGCTTCTTTCTTCTCGAAGATTGACTTGAGATCGGGTTACCATCAGTTACGTATCAGGGAGGAGGATGTCTCGAAGACTGCGTTCTGGTCGAGATATGGTTCTTACGAGTTTCGGGTTATGCCTTTCGGTTTGACCAACGCTCCAGCTGTGTTTATGGACTTGATGAACAGAGTGTTCAGGGATTTCCTAGACCAGTTTGTCATTGTCTTCATTGATGATATTCTGGTTTACTCCCAGACAGAGGAGGAGCATGCCGACCATTTGAGGCAGGTTTTGCTGACACTTCGTCAGAACGAGTTGTATGCAAAATATGAGAAGTGCGGGTTTTGGCTGAAGGAAGTCCAGTTTTTCGGACATATCATTTCCGACCGGGGAATATCTGTTGATACGGGGAAAGTATCCACGGTGAGGGAGTGGGGACAGCCCACGACACCAACGGAGATTCGTAGTTTATTGGGCTTGGTAGGATACTACAGGAGGTTCATTCGGGGCTTCTGAGAGATAGCAGGTCCTTTGACACATCTGACTCGTAAGGGTGAGCCATACATCTGGAGTGACGCCTGTCAGTTGGCATTCGATGAATTGAAGGACAAATTGACCTCAGCACCTGTGTTAGCATTGCCGAGACCGGGATTTGAGTATTTGGTTTACACCGATGCGTCTTTGCAAGGACTGGGAGGTGTATTGCAGTAGGAGAGACAGGCCATAGCTTATGCTTCCCGTAAGCTTAAGCCTCATGAGAAGAATTACCCCACGCATGATTTGGAGTTGGCGGCAGTGGTATTTGCCCTACGGATTTGGAGGCACTATCTTTTGGGGGAAAAGTTCCAACTGTTCACGGACCACAAGTCCCTACAGTACCTGTTCACGCAGAAGGAATTGAATATGCGGCAGCGTAGGTGGCTTGAGTTTTTGAAGGACTACCAGTTCGATATCCAGTATCACCCAGGTAAGGCTAACGTGGTAGCAGACGCGTTGAGCCGTAGGCCAGCAGATGAAGTGGCAGAGGTGTGGAAGGCTAAGTGGAAGGAATTGGGACACCAAGATGCAATGGCCCGCTCCTTCATGTCTGTGATGACCGTTACACCGCAGATTGTCACGAAGGTAGTATGGGCACAGGCCAATGACTCGTTCTGTCAGGAGCAGATAGTTCGTTTACTAGCAGAGGGAGCCGAGTCCTATACCGTTAGCTCAGACGGGGGATTGCGCTTCAATGGGAGATTGGTAGTTCCGGAAGGGGAGGAATTGCGACACGATGTGATGGCAGAGTCGCACGGCTCACGATTCGCGGTACATCCTGGAGGGGACAAAATGTACCAAGACATGAGATGCCAGTATTGGTGGAGCGGTATGAAGAGAGATATCACTGAGTTTGTTTCGAAATGCGCCACTTGTCAGCTTGTAAAAGTGGATCATCAGAGACCGGCGGGATTGCTACGGCCATTGGAGGTCCCGGTGTGGATGTGGGAGAGCATATCCATGGACTTTATCACGGGGTTGCCTACATCGCAGAGGGGTCACGACTCCGTTTGGGTAATTATGGACAGGTTGTCCAAGGTCGCTCACTTTTTACCCGTAAGGACTGATTACACTACGGGACAGTATGCCCAGCTCTTCATTTCAGAGATTGTGAGACTTCACGGTGTGCCCCTAAATATCGTGTCTGACAGAGACAAGATATTTGTTTCGAGGTTTTGGGAGAGTTTCCAGGAGGCCATGGGCACGGAATTGCGGTTGAGTACGGCTTATCATCCGCAGACTGATGGGCAGAATGAGTGCACAAATCAGATGTTGGAGGACATGCTACGCATGTGCATTATTGACTTTGGGGGTGGATGGGAGCAGTACCTTCCACTGGTGGAGTTTGCTTACAACAACTCCTATCAGTTCACTATTGGCATGGAACCGTTTGAGGCATTGTACGGTAGGCCTTGTCGTTCCCCAGCATGTTGGTTAGAGGTGGGGGACAACAAACTGCTTGGGCCGGAAGTAATTCAGGATACTTCGGCAAGGATTGAGTTGATTCGGAGTCGCATTCGGGTAGCTCAAGACAGGCAGAAGAGTTATGCCGATGCGAAGAGATTTTTCAGGGAGTTCCAAGTAGGGGACCAGGTTTTGCTCAGGGTATCTCCTATGAAGGGGATTATGCGTTTCGGGAAGAAAGGGAAGTTGGCACCAAGGTATGTGGGGCCGTTTCCTATTATTGAGCGGATCGGACCGGTTGCGTATAGACTTAGACTACCGGAGCATTTGCATCGGATTCACGATGTGTTCCATATTTCCTCGCTGAGGAAATACCTTAGAGATAATCTAGCTCATTCTCACATTGCTGTGGAGGACATCGATCTCCAGCCGGATAGCTTCTACGAGGAGGGGCCGATTGCTATTTTGGACCGAAGCGACAGGAAACTGCGGTCAAAGATAGTACCGTTAGTGCGTGTTCAGTGGCGACATCACAATGTCGAGGAATCCACATGGGAGCGCGAGGATGAGATGCGCGAACGTTATCCAGAGTTATTTTTAGTAGGTACTTTCTAGTTTCGAATTTTGGGACGAAATTCAGTTATTCGGGGGGAAGTATGTAATACCCCGTACTTTTGGCTATATTTATTTTTGGGATTAATTAATTAAATGCGTATTAATTGGAAATTAATCCGGGTTATAAATACTAACGAGATGTGAGTTGGTATTTAATTATGTGCATATATGAGTATATATGAATTTGAAATTATGAAATTTGTCGTGAGATTTATATACGGCATTTTAGAAATTTTGTTGAGACGCGTGGGACCGCCGCGTCACGGTGTAATATTTTGACTATAAAAGTGAATTTAAAATCTATAAACCGTATGGTCGTTTTGAGTGCGCCAACGCGTCCGGAAGGGTCGATATAGTCCGAAAACACTAGCCGGGGGTGTAGTTTGGATACCGGGGTATTTTTAGGCCATACCGGCATCATAAATGGTATTTTGGTAATTTCGTATTTTGGGAAATTAAAAGTGACGAAAATTGGTTAATTACATCTGATGTGGATTTGACCCACTAAGCCCCTAACCAACCCATATTAACCTAGAAGGCTACGTAGGTTATTAGAAGAGTTTTCTAAGTTCCCCAAATCAAACCCTAGCCACCTTAAGCCACCATTGGAGAAGAAGCTTGGAGAGAAGAAATTCTGCAGAAATCTTCACCAAACCAACATCAAAATCAGAAATCAAATCAAGGGAAGTGATTTAAATTACATTCCTTATGCAGTGAATGCTTCTTCCATGTTAGAAACCTTGATAATCAATCTTATATAAGAGTTAAAAGAAAACCCATGAAATTGGAAGTTATTATTTAATTTTGGGATAGGTTTGCATGTAGAAACATTGTTTGAAGATTGAATTCAGAGATTTCATATTTATGTGATGTAAAAACAGATTAAAATCTGGGAAATTATGATGAGAAAAATCTAGGGTTTATATTCTTGAAGAAAATTGGGGAAAAATATAGAAACTTGTGATTTAATGACGTTTAGAATGTATTAAACCCTTAAAAGATGTTAGTATATCACCTTAGCATGTTTGAGGATGATTAGAGAACTTAGTACATTGTTGGAACGAATTTTAGAAGAGATTTGAGGAGTAAAAATGGTGAAAAACGAGTTTTAGGAAAATCTGGGACGAATCTGGTTGGTCGTTAGAAGCCCCTGCCCAGGTCGTTCGAACGAACTCGTTCGAACGAGCTTCTAACGAACTGACTAGTCGTTCTAACGAAAGGGAGCCTCGTTCGATAACTTCGTTCGAACGAGATCTCGTTAGAAGGTACAGTTCGTTCGAACGAACTGGAATCTCGTTCGAACAGCCTCGTTCGAACGAGACTTCTAACAAGTTGACAGAGGAATCTCGTTCGAACAGTCTCGTTCGAACGAGACTTCTAACGAGTTGACAGTTTGGTCCTTTTTGGACTGTTTTGATTTTTGGAGTCCCGTAAACTTGTTCGAGGAAATAGATAACATTCCGATGATGATGTAATGATAGAATTGGGACTTTTGGGTATTTATGAGAAGGAAATCATATACGAGAGTTATATTAAATGGACGGTTTGGGTTGAGACGTGAGTGTCTACTACGACGTGAGAATGAATTATGGCCCGTATAATTACAAACCGGAATAATATAAGTTGTAGATATTATAAGTTGGTACGAGAATGCGATATGTACTACGATTAAACTACGGGATTACTAAGATGTGTGTTTACTTAGTATTGGTATATGAATTGTGTGTATGACATGCCTACCATACTTGCTATCACGGGAGGTTTGCGTTCGCTTAGGGCCCTCTAATCCTTGTGTTGCCCGGATTTAGACTGGTTACCTTGATGAACATAGGTCATAGAAAGACTTATTGGGATATTAATAAGTCCACTGATCGTAGGAGCGTAGGTATGTGAGTGACCTATGTGATGTGACTGTGTTCGCCTCCATTGTTTGTTAATGTTGTTATCTGTGAACTATTCCTGAGAGATTCGGAATATGTAATCCTTATGTACGTGATGTACCGGGATGGATAGCAGAGTATGTGTGCACCACAACTTAGTTCTCGGGGTGCTTATATTGTATATTTATGATGTGAATAATATACACTTAATTAATGGGAACCTTCATGTTAATGTTGTGAATATAATTACGGTATTGCTTCAAGAAATATAGCGAGTTAACTGATAGTGTTATATATATTACATATTGAGCAGCTGAGTTTACGTTAAACACCTACTTAATTACGCGCGTTATAATGTTAATAGAACCGAGTAATATGGGTAGGACCTATGATAGTCTAGCTAGAGATGATGTCACTTAGCTAGTGGTTTGTGTCTTGTAGATGGGTACTTACGTTAGGAGTGCACAGTTAGACGAGAGGTGAGAATATCATGTGAGTGTACGTCCTAACATGTACTTTGCATTTAATGTTTTAAATGTTTTTAAAGCACTTGCAGGTTTATAAAATATAACTCCACATTCGGGCTCTGACCCGTTTGCTTTTCAAATCTATTTTTTTTGTAAAACCATTTTAGGTGCCCAGCCACAAGGACACCATGCATAGGACATTCATTCAGATGACGAGCTGTAGCTGTTTGTGGAAGCTACAGGGATTTGCTTGTAGACGCGTCTATCACTTGGATTCCAGATTTATCATCTATCAGTTTTAGGGCATGTTGCCCATTTCTATTAGAGTTACATTTCCATTACAGTTTTCAGACTTTGGCATGTACTGTTTTAGTTTTCGGTTTACTTATTTCAGTTGTGGGATTGTAGTGAGGAGTTTTCCTCCAGACTTTATTTACTTTATGTGATGGTTATTCTATTTACTTCAGTATGGTGAATGGTGCTATTATTCGTTATTACACTTGTTGCATATTAATCAGACTTTAATTAAAATTTGGCACTTACTTTTTAAATACTAGGTGGTTAGTAATCATTAAAATGTTTTTGACAGTGATGCTATTAACTGGGCCAACTTGGCATTTTGAATTAATTTAATAAAGGAGTAGCTACCCGGTATTTAATTAGTCGGGGTGCCACAACCCAGGACTACGCGGTCAGTTTCTACAAGTTACATTGGTCCCGTGCGAAGTGTTCGTGCCTCCTACGAGGTCGTTCGGGGGCTGGTTTGGGTTTTCACCCTTTACTTGCATGTTTTTAACTCTAAGTGTGATTTTTATAAATTATCATCATGCTCTCAAACCGGGAGACCCGGGACTACATGGTCAGTTCCTACAAGTTACATGGGTCCCGTGCGAGGTGTTCGTGCCTCCTACGGGGTCGTTTGGGGTTTGGTTTGGGTTTCCACCCTTTACTGGCACGTTTTTAACTCTAAGTGTGATTTTTGTAAATTATCGTCATACTCTCAAATCGGGAGACCCGGGGCTACATGGTCAGTTCCTCCAAGTTACATGGGTCCCGTGAGAGGTGTTCGTGCCTCCTACGGGGTCGTTTGGGGGTTGGTTTGGGTTTCCACCCTTTAACGGTATGTTTTAAAGTCTAAGTGTTGATTTTTGCAAATTATTGTCATGCTGTCAAACCGGGAGACCCGGGACTACGCGGTCAGTTCCTACAAGTTACATTGGTCCCGTACGAGGTGTTCGTCCCTCCTACGGGGTCGTTTGGGGGCTGGTTTGGGTTTTCACCCTTTAACGGCTTGTTTTTGAGTCTAAGTATGATTTTTGCAAATTATCGTCATACTCTCAAACAAAGAGACCCGGGACTACACGGTCAGTTCCTACAAGTTACATTGGTCCCGTGCGAGGTGTTCGTGCCTCCTATGGGGTCGTTTGGGGGACGGTTTAGGTTTTCACCCTTTAACGGCATGTTTTTAACTCTAAGTGTGATTTTGGAAAATTAACTCCATACTCTCAAACCGGAAGACCCGGGACTACGCGGTGAGTTCCTACAAGTTACCTTGGTCTCGTACGAGGTGTTCGTGGCTCCTACGGGGTCGTTTGGGGGCTGGTTTGGATTTTCACCCTTTAACGGCATGCTTTTAAGAAGTGTTGATTTTTGCAAATTATCATCATACTCTCAAACCGGGAGACTCGGGACTACGTGGTCAGTTCTTACAAGTTACATTGGTCCCGTGCGAGGTGTTCGTGCCTCCTACGGGGTCGGTTGGGGGCTGGTTTGAGTTTTCACCCTTTAACGGCATGTTTTTAACTCTAAGTGTGATTTTTGCAAATTATTGTCATACTCTCAAACCAGGAGACCTGGGACTACGCGGTCAGTTCCTACGAGTTACATTGGTCCCGTGCGAGGTGTTCGTGCCTCCTACGGGATCGTTTGGGGGCTAGTTTGGGTTTTCATCCTCTAACGGTATGTTTTTTATTTTAAGTGTGATTTTGGCAAATTATCGTCAAACGCTAAAACCGGGAGACCCGGGATTACGCGGTCATTTTCTACAAGTTACATTGGTCCCGTACGAGGTGTTCGTGCCTCCTACGGGGTTGTTTGGGGGCTGATTTGGATTTTCACCCTTTAACGGCTTGTTTTTAAGTCTAAGTTTGATTTTTGCAAATTATCGTCGTATGATACGACGCAAATATTGCGTATTTCACCCGTTAACCTACGCCTTATTAGCCCCCTCGGGTATCTTAATCCCTATATTTATGCTCGTTAACCATATAACCCTCGGATTTCTATGTTAACATGTTTTGCAGGGGTTAATTGAGATTTTGTAGGTATTTGGATGCTTAGTATGAAGTTCGGATGCATTCCGGTGAAGTTCTGTACACAACCGCACATTCGAGGGCATTTTAGTCTTTTCACAGCTTGGGTACCTGACTCGACATTTCACGGAAGTTTTATCTCTCCTCTCTAGCTTCGCGTGGCCGCGAACGGTGCGCGATTTCGATGCATAACGAAGAAGTTACGGCGTTTCTTGCGGAGGAAATACAAGAAAGCAAAAGAGGAGAAGAGAAGAAGAAGAAAAGAAGCAGGGGCTGCTGCTGCTGCAATCTGCCCTGCTTGATCGATCGATCGACGCTTCTGGTCGATCGATCGACCATTCAGGATTGTCGAAATTTTTCCTAGGTCGATCGATCGATGCTCTGTTTTTCTGCAGATATTTTCTTTTCTTTTCTTTCTTCTTTTCTTTTAATCCAACTTACTATATAAGCCAATTTTTGTTGTAATAACAGGGAGACCAGCCCTTATACGATTTTAGCTTAGTTTAGTTAGGGTTGGAGGGTTTTTGATTGGTTCTTCTTCTTCCTCTCTTGGATTGACACACTAATTGGTTGTAAGATTGACTATTCATCTTCCCTCTCCTTTAATCTAGTTGTATTTTATTCTTTCCTTGCTTTCTAGATAATTTACATGCTTTCTAATTAGGTTTTCTTGCTTTAATTTATTGCTTTCTTAGTTAACTAGTTTAATTTAGTTTAATTCATTATGCGTCCCTAGATAAATAGGGTCGGGATTGCGTTTCCGCCATTTTCGGGTTCGGACCTCAAAATTTAGGGTTTCGTGTAAAATCGCATTTAATTGAAACCTCGCGTATTAAAGTCGGATCATTATGCGTTTAAATTTCTTTGTCATGCAACGTTAGTGTTTATAGCGATTATCCGAATTTAATCCGCGTGTGACAATTTTTCAGTTAAATGTTTTATCTCGCAACTTTGGGTTCAATTCCTTCTTGCGTGATGTTTATGCTTAATTGAAAATGCTCGATTAAATTGTTTTCGAGCCTTAATTCTAATTAGTAGTTGTTTCGATCCGTTTGGTAGGATGCGATCCCGATCCTCGCTTTACTTTAATCTAGCGTAACTTCTCTTTTTGTTTATTCACGATAACCACCCTTTCACCTTTTCATTTATTTATTTTACACTTTTATTCCTGAAGTAATTAAAATAATTAAAGTCTAAAATTCAATCACTCCCTGCGGATTTACGATACCCGACTTACCGCTGTACTTGCTTGTCAAGTGTAGTAGTAGCTTAGGTTTTCTTTGTATCGCGGCGGCGAAACACACGACGATTGTGCACTTTACGAGCGCACACTTTTTCTCTCGATCAAAATGGCGCCGTTGCCGGGGAGTGTGTTTTAGATTGTAATTGTTTTATTATTTCGTAGTATTTTTTCTTTTGTATTTGTATTCTTTGTTTTAACCTTTTTTGCAGGATTTTCATACTTTGAGCGCTAGGAAACTTTGATTCGCGGTTGCTCACTTTATTTCTTGGATTCTCCATCTATAAATAATTCGGTAATCATGTCCTACTATTATAGTTATTACGGTCATTCTAATGATTCTTACTTTGGGGATAGTTTTCAAGTTTTTCATTTTCAAGATTTTCTTGAAAGTGAAAGACTTGAAAACATTTATCGGAATGAAAATCGTTATTGGGAGCTTGAGTTGGATTCATTTTTCGAATCCAATGACGATTCTTATTTCATTACTTTCGAAGACGAGTTTCAACCAAATGAGGAGTCCGAGGCTCTTGAGCCGAGGAAGCCTACTTTGGAAGAGACTTTTCTCCTTTACTCCCAAGGTTTGGAAAGCCTAAATGATGCTGGAACGAGACTTGGTTCACTTTGCGACGAGATGAATTCTTATGCACAAAACAACGAGGAGGTGGAAACTTGTGTTTCACCTCAATTTTTCAAAGAATTTCTCATCGAGTGTGAATCTCTCTCCCCCGAAATTCAATTTCCTTCCGACGATAAGTCGATTGAGATTGAATTTGTTTCATCACCATATACGTTTTCCGTCATCGAACCATTAGAATTACCGGTTGATTCCTATGAGTCTATAGAAATTAAAACTTCTACACTTTTTGCCGACGAGGACTCTTTGCCGACTTTGTTTGCTACGATGGAACCTATCCCCGTGTGTGCACTATATCCCATTCCATTTGAAAAACCTTTGGGAGATGAGTCGACTTTTCTTGGATCTCTAGTGTACCTTTCCCCCTTGTTATCCAAATCCCCCATCGTCCGCCCAAAATTTCAAATTGGCGATGGTTCATTTTTTTCACCACCCACATGCCTTCCGTTGTTCAAACGGAATTCATATCTTTCGGGAGGCATGTTCACTTTGGAGGGTCCACCGTTGATCTTCCAAAGTCAAATTGTTCATAGGGTGGACCCTCAACTATTTAGACTTCTAGTGTATAGTTAGTGTGAAGCCTAAATAGTAGGTTGTAAATAGTTAGCTTTTTAATTTTCTTTCTTTCCTATTTTTCTTTCCTTTTAATTTAGTCTAGTGTAATTAGTTAACTTTTTGTATTTGTTTTTGCTATGCTTGGTACTAACTTGTTTTGTAGAATTCATTGGACTCGTGCTTATGGAGATCGCTCCAATTTTGGGTAATATCATTCTTTTCCTCTCTTTGTGTTGTGTTCTTAATGCGCATTGAGGACAATGCAACATTTAAGTTAGGGGGTGTAGGATATTCTATCCATTTCATGTGTAGTCCATGGATTTTCTCACATTTAGTTACTAAGTATGCCTTTTTGTGAAAAATTTGAAAATTTTTAAAAATATTTTCTTTCTTTTTTCTCCTTTGTTGGGCATTTTGCCTTGTTTCCAGTGATAAATTTCAATAATTTCCCGATCCAATAGATAACTCAATGATGCATGTTCTTGATTTTAGAAGTTATTAGACTTTAGTCCTTAAATCATTGATATTGTGAATAACTTCATGAATTAAACTTTATCCCTTGAGCATATGCACTTTCTTTGTTCTATTGATTTTGTTTAAGATTTTTATAACTCGGTAATCTTTTGTTGCATTGTATATACTTACACCGAGTAAGCTTTGTACCTTTCGTCGTTTGTGAGTGTTATACACTATTATTTCCTCTTTGAAAACGTTGAATTCGTTGGTAATCTCACTATTCTTTCATTTGAACGTTCATTAATTGAGTTCATACTTGAAATGTGTTACTTGAGCATGATTTTCATATATTGTTTTGACTTGAGAATTGTGTAAACTTTGTGAAATGATCATAGGCCCTCTTTGTTATATCACCCATATTAGCCTTGACCTCACCTTATATGCTCCCCTAGTCAACCCCTTTGAGACAAAATATAGCCTTTCGTTTCATAACCCCATTCCCATAACCAACTCCAAATTGGAGTTTTAAACCTTACATACACCTTCCATACCTTTGTTTGGAATGATACTTGGGATTGAATGTTGTTATGATGTGTGGTTGCAATTTAAGCATATGAGAGTTTGAAAAGTAAAGAAAAGAAAGTAGTAAAAAAGTGAAGAAAAAGAGAAAGCAAAAAGAAAAAGAAAACAAAATAGAAAATGAGAAAAAGAAGAAAAGAAAAAGAAAGAGAAAGTTGAGTGTTGTGTTGTGTTCAATAAGCTTTGATTACTCTTCCCGATGATATATCTAATGCTTGTTTGGAAGTTACTTTCCATTTTTGATATTGCCCGCATCTTTCCCATTATTCCAAGTTTTCATCCCGAACACTTTGAATCCGTAAATATATTCCTTCGTTTCGTACCTTAGCCATACCTACATTACAACCCTATTACAAGTCCTATGTGATCTTAGGGTGAATTTAATTTAAAAGTCATAATAGTTTTGATAATCTGTGAAAAAGCATTTCGCCTCTTTTAGTGTACGATATCCTTTCATTGAGATTACAATTTTTCATTTTTTATGTAGCGTTCTTCTTTTGTGACATGTGTGCGGCCTAGTTTCCATTTACATTTTCTCTTTATGCCCGCATGTCCCGTGTGTTACCTCCTTGTTTCGAGTGAAATTCGCTTGATGAGCGTAATGCCCGTGAGGATTGAATGTATGCATGCCTTTATGTTTATCCGGTTTATTTAAGTTTTTGCCAAATCGCACTTTGCATGTGCTCACTCCCCTCCCACATTTTAAAGTTTCAATTCTATGAGGTGCATTCAACTTGTTAATAACAACGGACTTTAGCTTGAATTCGTTCAATATGCTAATAACATGTTTGAAATCTTTTTCGTTGTTGTTGAGTTTGTCGCATGTTAGGTTGGGCATATTTTGAGGAAACCATGTGATGTTTGTGGGTATCATCCCTGAAAACCCTCACGAGACGACACTCGTCCACTAGGGTAACCTAGGGGTTTAACGGCTTATTGCATACGCTAAATGCAATCGTTCGCCCGCGAAAGTGGCCTTATCTTTTTATTGCTTTTTTACCATACTTTTTTTCTTTCTCGTGCTTTTGTTTTTCTCGTAGTTCTTGTTGTTTTCTATTTCATTGCTAGGGACTAGCAATGTGTAAGTTAGAGGGTGTGATACGACGCAAATATTGCGTATTTCACCCGTTAACCTATGCCTTATTAGCCCCCTCGGGTATCTTAATCCCTATATTTATGCTCGTTAACTAGACAACCCTCGGATTTCTATGTTAACATGTTTTGCAGGGGTTAATTGAGCTTTTGTAGGTATTTGGATGCTTAGTATGAAGTTCGGATGCATTCCGGTGAAGTTCTATACACAACCGCACGTTTGAGGGCATTTCAGTATTTTCAAAGCTTGGGTACTGGCCCGACATTTCACGGAAGTTGTATCCCTCCTCGCTAGCTTCGCGTGGCCGCGAACGGTGCGCGATTCCGATGCATAACGAAGAAGTTACGGCGTTTCTTGCGGAGGAAATACAAGAAAGCAAAAGAGGAGAAGAGAAGAAGAAGAAAAGAAGCAGGGGCTGCTGCTGCTGCAATCTGCCCTGCTTGATCGATCGATCGACGCTTCTGGTCGATCGATCGACCATTCAGGATTGTCGAAATTTTTCCTAGGTCGATCGATCGATGCTCTGTTTTTCTGCAGATATTTTCTTTTCTTTTCTTTCTTCTTTTCTTTTAATCCAACTTACTATATAAGCCAATTTTTTTTGTAATAACAGGGAGACCAGACCTTATACGATTTTAGCTTAGTTTGGTTAGGGTTGGAGGGTTTTTGATTGGTTCTTCTTCTTCCTCTCTTGGATTGACACACTAATTGGTTGTAAGATTGACTATTCATCTTCCCTCTCCTTTAATCTAGTTGTATTTTATTCTTTCCTTGCTTTCTAAATAATTTCCATGCTTTCTAATTAGGTTTTCTTGCTTTAATTTATTGCTTTCTTAGTTAACTAGTTTAATTTAAATTTAATTCATTATGCGTCCCTAGATAAATAGGGTCGGGATTGCGTTTCCGCCATTTTCGGGTTCGGACCTTGAAATTTAGGGTTTCGTGTAAAATCGCATTTAATTGAAACCTCGCGTATTAAAGTCGGATCATTATGCGTTTAACTTTCTTTGTCATGCAACATTAGTGTTTATAGCGATTATCCGAATTTAATCCGCGTGTGACCATTTTTCAGTTAAATGTTTTATCTCGCAACTTTGGGTTAAATTCCTTCTTGCGTGATGTTTATGCTTAATTGAAAATGCTCGATTAAATTGTTTTCGAGCCTTAATTCTAATTAGTAGTTGTTTCGATCCGTTTGGTAGGATGCGATCCCGATCCTCGCTTTACTTTGATCTAGCGTAACTTCTCTTTTTGTTTATTCACGATAACCACCCTTTCACCTTTTCATTTATTTATTTTACACTTTTATTCCTGAAGTAATTAAAACAATTAAAGTCTAAAATTCAATCATTCCCTGTGGATTTACGATACCCGACTTCCCGATGTACTTGCTTGTCAAGTGTAGTAGTAGCTTAGGTTTTCTTTGTATCGCGGCGGCGAAACACACAACGATTGTGCACTTTACGCGTGCACACTTTTCCGCTTGATCATCGTACTCTCAAAACGGGAGACCCGGGACTACGCGGTCAGTTCCTACAAGTTACATTGGTCCCGTGTGAAGGGTTTGTGCCTCCTACGAGGTCGTTTGGGGGATGGTTTGGGTTTTCACCCTTTACTGGCATGTTTTTTACTCTGAGTGTGATTTTTTTAAATTATCGTCATACTCTCAAACTGGGAGACCCGGGACTACGCGATTAGTTCTTACAAGTTACATTGGTCTCGTGCGAAGTGTTTGTGCCTCCTACGAGGTCTTTTGGGGGTTGGTTTGGGTTTTCACCCTTTACTGGCATGTTTTTAACTCTAAGTGTGATTTTTGTAAATTATCATCATACTCTCAAACCGGGAGACCCGAGATTACGCGATCAGTTTCTACGAGTTACATGGGTCCCGTGCGAGGTGTTCATGCCTCCTACGGGGTCGGTTGGGGGCTTGTTTGGGTTTTCACCCTTTAGCAGCATGTTTTTAACTCTAAGTGTGATTTTGGCAAATTAACATCATATTCTCAAACCGGGAGACCCGGGACTACGCGGTCAGTTCCTACAAGTTACATGGGTCCCGTGCGAGGTGTTCATGCCTCCTACGGGGTCTTTGGGGGGATGGTTTGGATTTTCACCCTTTAACGGCATGTTTTTAACTCTAAGTGTTGATTTTGACAAATTAACGTCGTATTCTCAAACCGGGAGACCCGGGACTACGCGGTCAGTTCCTACAAGTTACATTCGTCCCGTGCGAGGTGTTCGTGCCTCCTACGGGGTATATTGGGGGTTGGTTTGGGTTTTCACCCTTTAAAGGCACGTTTTTAACTCTAAGTGTTGATTTTGGCAAAATTAACGTCGTATTCTCAAACCGGGAGACCCGGGACTACGCGGTCAGTTCGTAAAAATTACATTGGTCCAGTGCGAGGTGTTCGTTCCTCCTACGGGGTCGTTTGGGGGCTAGTTTGGGTTATCACCCTTTAACGGCGTATTTTTAAGAGTGTTGATTTTTGCAAATTAATGTCGTATTCTCAAACCGGGAGACTCGGGACTACGCGGTCAGTTCGTACAAGTTACATTGGTCCCGTGCGAGATGTTCGTTCCTCCTAAGGGGTCGTTTGGGGGCTGGTTTGGGTTTTCTTCCTCTAACGGTATGTTTTTAATCAATTTATAACGTTTATTGATTTTAGAAATTTTTGACATAGTTTCATTTGTTTATTCGTTAAATCCAACGTGTTTTAACATTTAAAATAAACTCAACATCAACAACAAATTCCAAAACCAAACCACCAACAATCCCTTCCACCAATTTAACTAAATAAGCTCTAAAGTAAGCCATGAAGTGATTTTCAAAGTTTAAAAGGAATGATCAGATATAGAATGAAAAAGAAATAATATAAATGCTGAGTAGAAATAATTCATTGCATTTTAAAAGGTTAATAAATGGGTACTAAATAATAGTTACCTGTAGTAACTTGAATAAGATTGGATGGAACTGGCCTGAGTTGAACCTTTGTAAAGTAAAACTAAACAAATCGCTGGCAACCTATGCTAGCCTTGTGATCTCCAAACCTCCCTAATACCTGCATTCAATTTCCACCTAGCACTGGATCAAACTCTTTAATATTACAGTAACCATATATGATTATACACACACGTGTGTGAAATTGATAACATGTCCCTTTTATTAAAAAAAGGGACCCAAAATTCTAAAACCCAATTTAATACTGAACTCATCAAGAATTCAAGGTTGGAACAAATATCAAATAATTTTTTTTACACATAGCTCGAACTAGAACTATTGTTATCCTACTCGAATTGCTTTAGAGACATTTTCACGAGAATCTGAAAAACTATCAAAGACGCAAACATGGAGTAAAATACACTAAGACTTGTCGTCTCATTAGCAAGCCAATAGAGGAACAAGTTTCTACACCAATGGATAAAAAAAACTCCCATAATAAAAAATAAACCGCATCTTAAAAAATCACATGAGAATCAGAAATAACTAAAGATAAACAAACTCACCTTGACAAACAATTAATCTCAAAGAAATCTTTCAAAAAGGCATCAAAACAATCCTTAACAAACAATACCCCAATGACACATCCTCCGACCCCCCAAGAACACTGAAACAAAGATAAAATCAACCACACATCTCCCAATTAGCCTTTAAACGAAGAAATCAATCATTAAACCAAAACAAACCACATCAGAAGTCACAAATCCCACCAAAAGATAAGCAGGGAGAGAGAGGGATCATTGAAATCTAAAATCATAGCTCGAATTTAATGAATTCGAGAGAATTCTGTGTGTAAAAATCCAAGCAAAAGCAATGTCCCACTCTAGAAATTAATAATTTGATATCTCGTTGGCAAGAGACGAATTTCTTAAAAATTGTACTGAGCAACATATCAACAAAATACATCTTAGATTTTAACCGTAAATTATTTGGTGTAAATCGTTTGACTAGAAACGATTTGACAGACCACCTTGGAGGCCTAGATAAAAAAGAACAAGAAAAGTCAAAAGAGATGTTGCAAGAGTGAGGTAATGTGGCAAAACAAAAAGACATTCACAAGAGATCTTGGAAATGATTTCCACGAAGACTTGAAATTCAGGGTCCGTTTGGAAACCGAATTCCAAACCATAAAAATGGAATTGAAAGACCAATTTTAATTCCACGGACTTGAAATAGGCCTTTCAATTCCAATCCTTGGAATTGAGTTACCAAACAAGTCCTCATTGGCATCAAACTTCTGAACTCTAAGCCATTTGACAAAAGTAGACACTGCCAACACACTCGCACATTTCTTTGAAGCTTTTAGTTAATTGTGTGTCTTTCATTAGCTCGTAACTTATTTTGACAATCTCAAAAAGCTTAGAAACAGATAAAGAAAATTGAATTAATAACCTCAAGCATTCTGCAAGGCATTGCGGACATTAAAAATAACTGCATATAGTGTACTACGGCTTTGAATTAAATATACAGGCCCTGTCATGCCTTTTCAGCAAAGTATAAACGAAACAGCAAAGTTAGTTACATTTCATAAACTGAGTATTCACCCAAACCAAACCAAAACCCATTGTGTTGGTTTGGTGAAAATACATCTCGGATTATAGAGTTTTGGTTTGGTACTGAGAAATCGTTTGATCGAAAATGATTTGATCTATCAGTTCTTACCAGTGTTGCACCGGAGAGGTCTGAACGGCGGCGGGGAGGTCTGAACGGTGTAGAGAGAGAGCTGTGCAGAGAGCGAGTGGCGTAGAGAGATAGCGAGCGCAGAGAGAGCGAGCGAGCGACGACGGGGAGGACTGAACGGGGACGGGGAGGACTTAACGGCGGAGAGAGCGAGTGACGTAGAAAGAATGACGATGGGGATGAATCGTTTTTTTCTTTCAAAGAAAGAGTGAGGTTTAGGTGAAAAGCGGGAGGGGGAATTGGGTGAAGAGTGAGCGGGAGAGTGAGCTGAATGAAAAGTTTTTTATTTTAGTATTTTATTTAATTTTTTTTAATTTGGAACGATTTTGGTACATTTTAAAACCGTGCCAGATTTTGGCACAGTTTAAAACTGTGCCAGAATTTTAAGAAACCGTGCCAAATTTTGGCACAGTTTAAAATCGTGCCAGATTCTCCTTGTCCACGTGTTCCAGATTGACAGTTTTGGTGTAGTGTTTCAAGATAAACTATGTGTGGGACCCATGGGGAGCACCCTAGATTCTAAGTTAACAGAGCTACTAACGTAAATAAATAAGGTACACTTACCCCTTTAACGCCCTCAAAATTATGAACCCACACTCAACCTACAATAACAAAGCGAGGGTGTGAGCCCATACCGAGTGGGAAAATACAAGCCGTATAGAAACGAATAGCAGAAAGGAATACTCTCACACGAAAACGCATGCATGCGAAAATATATTTGTATCTACATATATATACCTTTGAAAATACATATTCAATACATTAACCATTTTACTCGCAAAAACCTTACTTGCCCAGATTAGTTTACCTTAATCTTGTAATTTCTTTCTTTATTCATACTAAGCATTTCTTACTTTATTTGACACACCCAGTTCAACACTTGAAACCATTATACTTGACTTACCCAAATACATTCCCTTACCGAAATTACTCCCTTTTGCTCATTAATATACACTTTAGTATCTTCATTGAAAATTGTCATTTCAACTCACATATTCACCTTGTTAGAAAATACTTATTTGTTACTTGAAAACCTTTTCAATACTTATTTATGAAATTATGGTTTTAAAAACTCGATTTCATTATCACCCACGTGCCCACTTATCAAATTTTAACTTATCGTATGGACATTAATAGATTTACGCATTTACTTGTCCATGTACCTTTTATTGGAAAATTTATTCATCCATTAAAGTTAGGTTGTATTAACACACTACCACACAACCTATTTGTTCATACATTACATATGTCATTTATCTTTTTCTCAAAATCTTTCACTTAATCACATAATTACATGCGCTCCACACCGACGGTTATGCGCACCATATGCTCTGGCCAGTGGTTTGGGGATTTTCACCAAAAGGCTTCCGGCCTTTCTTGCTTATTCCCGGTTGCATTCGAGTCCTTATTAATGTGTTTAACATTTTACACATGTCCACATTATTCCATTTCCTTACTTTTACTTGGCCGATGCCAAAACCTGAACTTAACCGTCCGTTTTTTCGTTTACACTTGAAAAATTATTTATTTTCTTATTTAAGTCCCTTATTCACACACACACACACACACACACACACACACACGTGATTTCTACTGAATTCATTCACGCTTAGGACTTAATTCATTCTCGTACACACATTAGTGTAAATACATTCTTCAACATTTTTATTCCATAAAAATGTTCCACTTTAAGTAAATCATTGATTTACCCTTTATTTGCCCAACTTGCAATTTAGTCCTTTAATAAGTGTATTTTTTTTTAAATGGTTATTTAGTTTCCAACTTAACATTTAAACTACTTTCGCCATTTTAACACTTGTTTAATATCTCACTTTTGCCCAACTTTCACACGTGCCACTTTAACACATTTCACACCCAAAATAACACATGTTACTTTTAAGCTCCCACATTTTCGTTTTGCGAGGAACTTAAAAACATATTTATATCATAAATATTTTGACAACGTTAACATCATTCCATATTTTTATTTCATAAAAGCGTCCATTATTTCCTTTTTCACTAGAATTACACCAAGGTGACATTTCTTACATTTTTATTGCATAAAATGAATATTATTTTCTTTTTACTAGAACTATGCCACAATATCATCTTCTTACATTTTTATTACCATAAAAATGCCCGATTTCAGTTTTACCAGAAAATATACTCAAACAATATTTTCCTACGTTTTTATTTCCATTAAAATGTCCATTTTCGTATTTACTAGAAAATAGACACAAACAATATTTTCTTACATTTTTATTCCCAAAAAAATGTCCATTTTCAGATTTATTGGAAAACACGCTAGAATAACATTATCTTACATTTTTATTCCATAAAAATGTCCATTTTTAGATTTAGTAGAAAATACACACGACAATATATTTTCCTACATTTTTATTACCATAAAATGTTCACTTTCAGATTTAATAGGAAATATGCACCAACAATATTTTCCTAATTTTTTTATTTCCATAAAATGCCTATTAACATCTTTACTAGGAAACATATCATCATTTTATGTTAATAACCCTACTATTAATATTTGACAAGAATAAGATGGCAATATACATCAAATGGAGTCTTAGATATAGAGAGTAGATTATCCCACCTCAAATGAAGCCCTAATCAGTGGAAGGCATGAAAGATAAATGGAGATCACAACCGGGTTGCCTTAAAGGGGTTGTCCTACACCACCAAGTTTATTTACAAGAACCCCATCATCAATGCTCAATAAATACCAAGAACATTATCTTCATCTCACTCAAAATCATCTCGGGTTTCTATGTTGAGGTATGATTGGGATACCTCTAGATATCTTTATTATAGGGTTCTAAGGGTGAAGGGGAAGGTCTATGGCAGAAGGTTTCTCCCACCATGAGAGTCCAAAGCTAGAGAGAAATAAGGAATTTAAGTCTGATTAAAATGAAGTGTGTAATGGCCACACGCGTTTCTCTCTCCCTCTTATAACTCCAACTAATATAGAATGTTCCCAAATGAGGCAACCTCATCATTAAAAAGCATTCACATATCTTATATTAGAAAGCTCATACTTTAAGAGCTCAAATGATATTGTGGTTAGTACATTGGTAACACTAAAGAAAGTCTACTTTGTATAGTGCCGAGATCCATGCTCCGCTTTCTCTGGTACAAACCAACAACCCACGACCTAACCATAAGGCTTCCTAGCTCATCCAATCGTTAGATTTCCATGAGCTGACCCATGGCATAGATCCAAGGTTTACCACACTGACAGCATATCATGGATTCTACTAAGGTTTTACTTCCTTATTTAATGCCCCAAGAAAACCATTGGTCTTTCACATGTTTTACCTGGCTACGCCCAGAAGGTCAGGCCCATGTGCTGACAGAAATGGGTTTAATTGAAGAGAAGATAACAGTGAAGAGAGAGAGAGAGAGAGATATAATTCTATCTACGTCATTCGAACGATAGGCTCATCGTTCGAATGAAATGTTCCTTTGTTTGAGTGATCCTCTTCGTCGTTTGAACAACGGCAGGCTCAAGGTCATTTTTATTGTGCATAGTATGCTCCTACTGCTTTTGTTAATGATTTCAATGCATAGATACCCTTTTTGTATTAATACCTTTAAAATATATAAATTCATCTCATAAATTCAAATCTTTCTTCATTTCTCGCATTTTTCCTAATAGTTTCCAATTTCTTAGATTTAGCCCTACACTCTAAAATCTTAGAAAAACATATTTATAGTTTAATAAATTAACAACCACTCATGCTATAATCCACATGTAAATCCTAAATCTACTAATCCTCATTATTTACTTGCATTTGTTATCCAAAATTCCTACAATCATAATTGATCATCCTCAAATGTAACCCATATGTACAATTTAATTAATTTATCGAGAGGGGTATTACATCCCATCACCCCTAACACCTTAATGGTGAATATACATTCCATAAGGAAAGAACAATTAAGCATAAATTATTAAGATAAATGAAGTAATTAACTAAGGGAATGTTGAGTGCACACTACATCACTCACCTAGGGTTTAATGCTCAGATAACAACTTGTAAAGCCCTGACCTAGATTTTAGTCAGTTACGAAAGTTAACTCATACTAGCATCGAGGTGTCATGGAAAAGTTTATAATAGTCTATGAAAGCGTGGTCATTTTTATTATAATTAAGAGTTTTCAAAATTAACTAAATAAGTCACAATCCAACGTAATCCCGATGATTACAGACCGAGATAATTGTCCAAATAAAACATTAACGAAAAATGATTAATAAAGTTATTGGGAAACAACACAATGGTATAGCCCAATTATTTAGAGCTTTTATAGGTACGATCCTGACTCTCTTTAGCCTTAGTCGTTTCCTTATCCGAATTACCTAGGTGGGATCTTAACAAAATAGGAAAATGAGACATTTCCCAGTAGGGGGAATACTAGCAGGCTATAATAGCACAAGGAATTAAGTATACATATACAATGCTTTTTAATATTTCCAAAAAAAATACCTTTATTTAAAATTGTTCCAAATCAACTTCAATGTAAGAAATGTAACATTAGGCAATATGAAATCGCACATGTAACCTTTTAAACCAACTCATGGCAGAGTCCGTTATTTAAACTTTTATCATTTATCATTATTATTGCCTTTTCATCATTCATTTGTGGGTTCAACTAATATTTTTTACTAATAAATTTATTACGAAAAACTCATTATAAGATCATTTACCATTGTGTCAGAGGAGACCAAACCCATTTATCTTTACGAGCTTTCAGTGCCTGCTATTGGCCACTTATCCTCGATCTAAGCTAAATCCGCACTCTGGGGATCTAGGCCGTTCTTAAACTTTCCCCGTTGATATGAGTATCTTTCATTAACTCTTTAGTAACATCTCTTCAGATTTACCAATATATGACATTTCTTTATATTAATTCCTTTCAACTCAATGATAAGGTCGATAACCCAAGGTATGTAAGAACTTGTAAATTTAGTTACACACTATATACACCTTTATTCTTCAAGAATTGATCGTTTCCAAGGTTTTAACCATTTTTATAGCATCCATAACAAAATCCACTTTGCAAAATTTTACATTTTGGGGTAAAACCTTAATTTCTTATTCTTTAGGGATCATTTCAAAATTTAAACTGAAGTGAGAATAACCTTGCAAGAAATCACTTTTTTTATGTAAAATAGTCATCATGTTATCATTCAAAATCCTACATTATTGTTCATAAACTTTAAACCTTATAAGATTTTTCCTAACTTTTTAGAATTGTTTAAACCATGTTTTTAACCATGTAACACATTAGGGTTTGACCCTTTTTGGCTCATAATATTCTAAAAATATGAACACAATATTTTCCTTGATATTCTCACTTAAATGTAACCATTTAAAATTAAATTTTAATTAGTTGCATATTTATATGGTTATACACATAAAATGACAATATTACAAGGCATACTTGTTTCAATATGCATAATTAATCTTTTATTTCATATAATGATAATATTTTGCATAAGATGTCCTCTTTATGACATGTCTTTCTTACTAGAATGATTTAATCATATTTTGAATGTTTTACCAACATGAATGCATACCTTTATCATGATTCATCACACATTTCACATAAAATCACATTGATAATACTATATAAGTAGCATGTGTGGTTAATACTTACATACACAAATGTAATACGCCTAAACATGCTTGATTTAGTGTAAGTACATGGCTTTTTAAATGTTTGATTTAGAATCTATGAAATTTTCTAAGTGTCCTAGATCATATAATATATGTCTTATACGGCTACATTCAACACGTCAACACGATCATCCATGACGACCTCGATCTGAATCTGAAGCTTCACGCACCCATCATCATCTTCATCCGTGTGTAGTGCAACCTCAACGTGCAGCGCGAATCTTCAACATTAATGACTCCACTCATGATTATGGTAAAATATTTAATTCAGAGTTTTTAAGGTTTACATATTTATTTGGGAATTTTTTATAAACTATTTTTTAGTACCTGAAATGTTTTCCAATGTGATAGAATTTTTTCAAAGTGTTAAGGCATACGAGATTTGATGTTTGTGTCATTCGAATGAGATCATAATGTCGTTCAAACGACATATGCATCTTGCATTAAGTCCGTCAAACGACATCAACTGTCGTTCTAGAGACGTCCCAGTTTCATTCGAGCGACAACACTGCCATAACTTTCTTATAAATTCTAGTTTTTTGCACTCACATTTTTTAAATCATTACAACTCCATTTTCTGTAAAAACAACTGCAGTTTAAGACTTCATTTTTGTTGGTTTTAAACACCTTTTGATTCACCAAATTGTCCCAAGTTCATATGTGAATCATTTAACCATAGATTACTTATTCTACTCATCTCGAGTACTCTTGTGGAGAAGAAGGTTAATTCTCCACTGCTGACAATTGGAGCTCATGCAAGAGCTCTTATCAATGACAACGAATTGACGCCTGTGTGTATTCGTGTGTCAAGCTGTATTTCTTTATATTTGTAAGTTGTTATAGTATATAGCGAAATAAAAACATTTTTCCCCTTTGGGGGATTTTTCCTGATATTTGTGATTGTGTGCATGCTTGATTTCATTTAATTAGACAATCACAATAAATTGCAAGAGTTAGGATTTATGTGACTAAAATTAGAATTTAATTAAACAAGTTTGTTCATTCATTGATGGCGCACTCTCAAATTGGTATCAGAGCCAATTACACAATTATACCATCTAATTTTTTTTGCAAAATTTTTGTGGATATCAGTTTTGGTCAAAAACTAATTTTTGAAAAGCACAATTTCAATGGAAAACTTTTATAATCGAGTGCTAATTTTTGACATGATAAATTATGCATATTGGAATGCCCGTATGAAATCCTATCTAAAGGCCATCGACGAACATGTTTGGGTTATGTGTGAAAGAGGGTGGACTCCTCCCACTATCACTGTAAAAAATGTAACAAATTTAAAAGTTATGATTAAATGGACAAATGATGAATTTAAATGGAGCACGTATAACTCACGTGGTCTAAGTGCAATTTTGGGTGCTATCTCCCCTAAGGAGTTTAGACGTATTATGACGTTCATCACGTTTAAAGAAGCATGGGATGTTTTACAACTTACCCATGAAGGCACTAATGCAGTCAAAGAATCAAAATTATAAAATTTAAGTACACAATATGAAACAATCATCGTGCTTGAATTTGAGTATTTTGATAAATTCTATACACGTTTATCAAATATAGTAAACACTAGTTTAAATCTAGGTTAACATGTTCCTAATGCTAGATTAGTTAAAAAGATTCTGAGATCACTACCTAAACTTTTTAGCCCTAAAGTCACTGTGCTAAATTCGATAGGAAATTTGAGTAATCTGAAATTAGAAGAGTTAGTAGGAGCCCTCCAGACTCATGAAATTGACAGGTTTCATAACAGGATAAATTCAAAAGAGAAACAGGTAACACTTAAAGCCCAAACTAGGAAGAGTGAGGGGTGAGAAAGAAACCGAAGTGAGTAGTCTAGGAGAGAAGAGGAAGAGATGTTTGATTCATAGTTTGATTTTGACTCAGACGATTTGGTTTTGTTTGCAAAAAATTTCAAGAAATTTCTCAGATTAAAGAAAAATGGCAATTTCAAATATAAAAAGAATTTCAAGAAAAATAAGTTTGAAAAGAAAATTGAAAAAAAATAAAAAAGGCACGCCTAAGAAAAATGAGGAGAGATGTTATGAGTGTGACGGTAAAGGTCTTAAGGCATTTAAGTGTCCTACTAGATTGAAACGTCAAGACAAAGGCAAAACTACTTTAAATGCCTCCATTAGTGACGACAGTGAGGTCGAGTTAGTGGAGTATGTAGATGAGTCACCGCATAAATGTAACTTCACCACATTCATGGCTAGTCATGTGAGTGTTGAAAGTTCGCCTCACGACGATGAGGATGCTACTTCACAGGGATACCTCGACAGTCAAAGCGATGTGAGTGAGGGGGAGGATGTTGCAAGTGAGAGTGAGAGTGACCTATGATGCGTGTATGCTGATTTACATGCTGATTCTTTTAAAACTAAAAAGTGTAACAAAGCATTATCACTTAGGATCGTTGCCTTAGAGAAATATTTTGGAGAGATGAGGGAGAGGGAGTCATCTATTAGCACTGCCTTAAGAGAGAGGGATACTGTTTACGTAAAGAGAGATATAGAGTTTGGAGAGAGAGATAGAGAGTAGTATAGAGAAAGAGAAAGGGGACTTGTCCAAGCAAGTGACTAGTCTTGCGAGTGAGCTCCATTCCTCCCTGGATACTCAGAAGAAATATGAAGCCCTTGTATCCCAACTCACTCGTGATCTTGAGAGATCCCGGGATGTCAAGGTAAAGATAGAGGACAAATTTGGAAAGATAGGAAATATGCTCCTCGCCACTGCTTTAGGGTTTGGTTAAAGGCGGGGAATAGGTTTTGATGGTGCTTCCACATCTCATGTAGCCATCATCCAAAATCCCAAAGAAGAGTTCAGCCAAGAAAATCAGACCAAGGTCGGCCTAAAACTGTGTACTTTTGTACCTATTATAAAATAAAAGGCCACCTTAGGGAGTTTTTCTATAGTTTGGTTTAGAAACGATGTACATTTTCTCCACCACATGCCACTAGCTATTTTTTGAGTCGTAGAGAGAAGGATGAGTCTCTAGTTGCCACATCTCAGAGTTTAATGGAAGAATTCCAACTAATTTCTTTACCGTCTGCGGATACTTCCAGAATCCCGATTTAGAGCAACAATTACAAGGGAAACCATAAGGTTACCTCCACTTAGGTGCCTAAACATGATGCTAAATCCCTTGTTGATCATGTTTCTCTCAAATCACATAATACCTCTCAGTGATACTGTGATAGTGGGTGCTCCAGACACATGACTAGTGACGTTTCATTTTTTTACCTACCTAGAGGATCGTAAGAAGGTAAATTCATGTTTGGAGATGGGATCAAGTCTATCATAATAAGATGAGGTACAATAGAGATACCAGGATTTCCTAAGCTAGATGATATTTTGTATGTCAAAGGTTTGAAAGAGAACCTTTTCATCATTAGCCAGTTGTGCGACGCTGACTTTGTAATAAAGTTTGACCGAAACGAGTGTAATGTTTATGATCAAGCTGGTAAACTTCTACTGCAAGGGGTGAGTACTGAAGATAATTGCTATGGGATTCTTCCCAAGTCCTCATTTGTCTGCAATAGCGCCATGATCACTCATATGGATCTGTGGCATTAACTTCTAGGTCATGTAAATTTTAGATATTTGGAGAGATTAGCCAAAAAGGACCTAGTACATGGCTTGACATCACTTGTAAATCCGACTTTTGCAGTTTATGGACCCTATCAATTGGGAAAGTATGTATGTAGCCCCCACGGGAAGTTTAATTCCATTACCACTTCACGAGTGCTTGAGTTGATACATATGGATCGTATGGGTCCTACTCGTACTAAAAGTTTGGGTGGTAAGAGATATATCCTAGTGATGGTAAATGATTTCTCTCATTACTCGATTGTAGGTTTTTTTAGAGAGAAATATGATGTTCTGAAATTTCTTACGACCAAGTGTCGTGTCCTCCAAAATCAACACGGTGTCACCATTAATAGAATGTGGAGTGATAATTACACTGAGTTTAAGGAAGAAAAAATAGATCTTTACTGTGATAGCCTCGGTATCAAATATGATTTTTTGCCCGTGAGGACTCCTCAGTAAAATAGGATTATTGAGAGGAAGAATAAAATGATTCAAGAGATGGTTAGATTTATTCTTCTAGGTCGTAGAATTTCATGGAGATTTTGGGTAGAGGATGTATCTATTGCATGCCATACTGTGAATAGGGTTTACCTTCGTCCACACACACTTAAGACGCCATATGAATTATGGAATGGAAATAAGCCTAACCTTTCATATATCCATGGTTTTGGTTACGGGATATAGAGGAATTAGGAAAGTTAGACTCCCGAAGCCACGAGGGAATATTATTAGGGTATTCATCGACCACTAGAGATTATCGGGTTTTTAACCTGAGTAGCTCTAAGGTTATGGAGTCAATAAATGTCACTGTGAAAGATGACAAATCGCTGACGTTTGTTGATTCTAACCTTTTATGTGATGAGGATGCACTTCCTACTCATGATCCCATCGTCCCTCCCACACCTAGGGTGGACCCTACTCCTATTTTAAGGTACACACTTGCTTGGGTTCGGGAGAGTAATGATCATACTACGATTCTAAGAGATCCCACCCTAGGGTTCAAGAACCACACTCAACTGGAGAACATGGTTAGTTTTGTTTACTACAAGTCTAAAGTCGATCCCAAGAACGTCAAGCAAACACTCAAGGATGAACAGTAGATATCTTCCATGTAGGATGAGTTACTTCAGTTTAGAACGAATAATGTCTAGGATCTAGTCCCCCGACCTAGTGAGAAGAATATGATTGGTATGAAGTGTATCTAAAAGAACAAGATGGATGATAATGGCACCATTATCCGAAACAAGGCTAGGTTGATCGATCAAGGCTACACACAGATAAAAGGTGTAGATTTTGATGGGACATTTGATCCTATTACGAGACTTGAGTCCGTCCGCTTACTACTCTCCATTGCATGTCATCTATGCTTCAATTTATACCAGATGGATATCAGGAGTGCCTTTTTGAATGGCATTCTATAGGAGGAATGTTATGTGGAACAATGAAAAGGGTTTGAACACCCTAAGCATCTTGATCACGTATATTTTCTGAGAAAAATCCTGTATGGTTTGATGAAAGGGGGAGGTGATAAGATGTTATTTATTAGAAGAGGAGACAATGATATTTTAGTTGCCCAGGTCTATGTGGACGACATAATCATTGGATCCACGTGCTCCCGACATGCTCATGACTTTGAGGAGGATATGAAGATTGAGTTTGAGATAAGCATGGTTGGTGAGCTTACATTATTCCTTGGTCTCCAGGTTTGTCATCTAGAGAATAAGATGTTCATCTCCCAATCAAACTATACAAGAGACCTGGTGAAGAAATTTGGTTTAGACTTCGCTAAGCACACACGTACCCCGACGAGTACCTCAACAAGGCTTAATAAGGACACTTCAGGTAAGGACGTAGAGCAAACCTTGTATCGAACTATGTTAAGTAGACTTTTCTACTTGACTCCCAATTGTCCTAACATAAGCTTTAGTGCTGGAGTCTGTGTGTGATATCAGGCATCCTCGAAAGAGTCGCACTTACTCTCTCTTAAATGTATTATCAAATACGTGAGAGGGACTCTCTCATTTGGCATTTAGTATTCCTTTGATACCGATGACCGTTTAGCTGCCTATTTGGATGCCAATTGGGCCAGGGATGCAGATGGATGTAGGCGCAAATCTGTTGGGTGTTTCTTCTTTGTTTTTTCTCTTGTATCTTTATTGAGAAAGAAGAAAATTCCATCTCTTTGTCTACTGCGGAGCCTGAGTAAATAGTTACCGCGAGTTATTGCATGCAACTTTTGTGGATGAAGTGAATGCTAGAGGATTATGGGATATCATAGGACACCATGACTATTTATTATGATAATATGAGTGTGATATACATATCCTGCAATCCAGTCCAGCATTTGCGCATAAAGAACATTAGGATACGCGAGCACTTTATCCGTGAGCTAGTAGTAGAGAAGGTCGTATCCTTGATTTTTCTGTCTACCGACCTCTAGTTAGACGATATTTTGATGAAGCCTTTAGACGCCTTTAGATTCGAGAGTCTTAGGAAGTCTTTAGGAATTTGCACAATTAATTGAGGGGTGGTAACCCTTTCTAAAGCAGGATGCAAATTTCATGTTCATATCATATGATTCCTATATCTAGATTGTATCATTTGCATCACTATTTTTTATATTTTTTTTAGTTTTCAAAAAATAAAATAAGATTTTCTTTTCTTTTTTTGAAAAATTGAAATTTCCAAAAAGATTTTGTTTTGACAAATTTCTGAAAAGTCAAAAATATTTTTTTATTATATTTTTTTTGAAAAACACAAAAAGAGTTTTGTATTTTAGTTACGCCGTTTATGAATAAACATTTAAGATATCTATAGCCACAACTTCATTCCATATTCCACATGACTGTTTGGTAGTGTTTTGAGATGTTACATTGTTTCATCCATGTGCTTTATAATGTTTGGAGTCATTAAGATGTGATTAGTGATGTCTTCTACATGTTTTGCTTCTTATCTCCTTTAATGCACATGTGCACGAATTTGTTTGATTATTGTTCTTGTCAAATCACATGTTGGTCAAAGTAATTCCTTCTCAATCCTGTCTTTAAAACGAACCAAATGCGATAAAACTTGAGAATGAAAGTAGTGCATGTAAGAACCGTTTAATGTGAGGAATTAAATTGCAAAAAATGATGAGTGTTCATAAAAAAGGGTTACGAGATTAAAAAATTAACTCGTCGTGAAATACACCATTTAAAAGAGACGAAGGAAAAAATTAAGGCAATAAAAATAGATCATCTCAATAAAAAATAAAAGATTTAATATATCTGACAGTGTTCGAATGGATATGTAAAAAGGGGGTTTGCAAGTCCTAACAAAGTCTTGAAAAATTATTCCATAGTTTTAGATGTTATTGGTGTGGAAATCATTTTAGACTTTGATGTGTCAATTGCATTGAGTCGGCGTCATATGAATTCACATTTTTTTGACACCTAAGGGCGATTTTGGGTTCATTCGTTAGGAATATCCGAAATTCATCATGCACCTATGTTATGTTTGTATACATTGATTTTCCTATCGAATTTGTTCATACCCCTACATTTGTGCTATCACCGACTTGGTTATTTTCGTGTTCGCTCATGGTGTATTTTTTTGTTGTAAATTTTATTATTTGGAAAAATTTTGAAAAATTCAAAAAGAGAAAGTTTTCTTACCTTCTAACATTCTCCATTTGCATTGCTTTGTAATCTTCATATTGATCCATTTTCATGTTTAAGATAAATTGCTATTGATTTTTTCTTATCATAATTTTTCAAACTATTGCGGTTCAAGGGTATTATTTCTTGTCTCATGTGTGTAGGTACAAAATTTAGGATCATTTTCGCACACACTGATGATGACAAAGAAAGATTGAAGATGTTTGAGCCTTTTTTAAGACATATCATTTAGTATTTTCAGTTTTTGGGTTTAATGGGTATATGAAAGTGTATGTCATCTGTTTTTATTTTTGGTAGCATAATTCAAGTAGTTTTCATATATCTACCGACATAGACATAGGGGAGATTTGTAAGGAAATAATTTTATAAATGTTCATTTTAATATCTAGGAAATTTTCTAAGTGTCCTATATCATAACATATATGTCTTATACCGCTACATCCAGCATGTCAAAACGATCATCCATGACGACCTCAATCCAAATCCGAAGCTTCACGCACCCATCATCATGTTCATACATGCGTAGTGCAACCTCAACGTGCAACGTGCAACATGCATCATCAACATTCCCATTACTCCACTCATGATTATAGTAAAAGTATTTAATTTGAAGTTTTTAAGGTTTATATATTTATTTGGGAATTTTTTTCAGTACCTGAAATGTTTTCCAACATGATAGATATTTTTCTAAGTGTTGAGGTGGGCAGGATTTGACATTTGTGTCATTCGAACGAGATCATACTGTCATTCAAATGACATGTGCATCTCGTGCGAAGTCATTCAAACTAAATAAACTATCGTTCTCGCGACAACAACACCTTAACTTTGTTATAAATTCTTGTTTTTAGCACTCATGGTTTTCAAATCTTTATAACTCCATTTTTTGTAGAACAACTGCAATTTAAGACTTCATTTTTGTGAGTTTTAAACACCTATTGAATCACCAAATTGTCCTAAATTCATAGTTGAAACATTTAAACCCTAGATTACTTATTCTACTCATGTGGACAACTCTTGTGGAGAATAAGATTGATTCTCCATTACTGACGATTGGAGCTCTTGCGGGATGTCTTTCCAACAATAATGAACCAACGCCTGCGAGTATTCATGTGTCAAGATGTATTTCTCTGTATTTGTAAGTTGTTAAAAGATATAGTGAAATAAAAAGGTTTATCCCCTTGGGGGGATTTTTCCTCATATTTGTGATTATGTTCATGGTTGATTTCATTTAATTGGTCAATCACAATAATTGCAAGATTTCGGATTTTGGGGACTTGGAATTTGATCAAAAAAGTTTGTTCATTGATTGCCGGTGCACTCTCATTTAGCTTATCAAAATAAGTTGATAAGAACCCCTACCTCAAAGATGGTAATCCTATAAAAGACGATGAGAAAGACTCCATAAGAATACAAGCTTGCACTCCAAACCCTATATCCAAGAACCCCTCTATAACTCCAAAATAAGTCGAACTTCAAGATCCAACTATATATAAATATGATACTAATAAAAGTGGGGTGTTATATGTGGAGGAAACAATATATTTATTTTTGGGAAAAATTGAGGATTTCGCGTTAAAATGATGGCATTTCTCACTCTTAGTTGCAAGCTTTAAGGTGGTTTTGGAGTAGGGAAGAGGTTTTTTTAATAAGGGGCTTTTTAATAAAATAAGGAGACATATTTTTTTTAAATGTGCTGGTAGGATATAAAATGCAGGGGGGAATCATTTGGATAAGGGTTCGTTCAATGAGAGTAAGACAACAAAAGTTTCTAAACCAATCAGAATACGACAACGAAATGGCTACGAACTACCTTGCCCAAGGTTGTGGTTGCGCAATGAAATGTCATAGTCCCGGGGTCCTATAATTTTTTTCAGCCTTAATCCACTTTTGTTCTTCTAATTTTGACCCCAAGAATTCCAAGAACTTAATAAAATTTTATTGTTCCATTAATATTTATTTGATTAGAAAAAAAATTCATTAAACTGCAACTTAAAAATTCTCCTTTTAACAGAAACCTATATAATTGAGTTCTTTCTTGCCAATTTCTAAATTAATTACCAAAAACTAAATCCGTTTTGCAAACTTTTATTATTATCAAATAATTAAACCTTTCACGTGCAATACCATTCAAAATAGTAGTATTAACCATGTAAATTCATGTATTATCTCATATGTTATGAAATTACTATAATGCATAAAATCACAACATAGGCTTTTAATAAAAATCTTCAGTATATATATATATATATATATATATATATATATATATATATATATATATATATATATATATATATATATATATATATATATATATATATATATATATATATATATATATATAATCACCACTGTGTTAGAGAAATAAAATTATTAATGTAATTCTCATATTTTCTCTTCTCCGTTCAATTATTTTTGAAAATAATTTTGTGAGGTGGGTTACATCAATTATTTTTAAAATATTATTATTGGTATAGTAACATCATGAGTGAGTAATTTCAAATAGACCAATTACAATTATATATATATATATATATATATATATATATATATATATATAAGATCATTATATGAATAGTTTAAGGATCAAATATCCGTCCATGCTCTCAACTTTATAATTTTCTTTACTAGTAGAAACTCACTATTGTGTTAGAGAAATAAATTATTAACATGATTCTCATATTTTCTCTTCTCCGTTCAATTATTTTTTAAAATAATTTTATGAGGTGGGTTACATCAATTATTTTTAAAATATTATTATTCGTATAGTAACATCATGAGTGAGGAATTTCAAATACACCAATTACAATTATAGGATTAACAAACATTTAGGATGTCTAGTTTTTCACTCATCTACACCAATAACTTGTTTTATTTTCTTCCGCGTTACAAATTTCTATTATATTTACAATTTTTTGGTCTACTCTATCTATCTCAATGCTAAATCTTCTAAAACACATGTGTTTTAAGATGGTATCTCTCCCTATGTCTATATATAGTAGTTGTAGGTGATAAAATTTTACTAGTATTTATTCAACACAATCAAAGTTGTGCAAAGTAAAAACGTGCACAATCACACAAAAGAACAAGATGTATGTGGTTCATTAGTGTGCCTACATCCATAGGTGGTGATTTTCTCTTCATTAATCAACTATTGATTATATACATTACATGTCACTTTTCGTAGGTATGAGGTTTACATATATAGAGAAAAGAGATAAGTTGATCCATGTGGGACTCCAAGACCATAAATAGCATCACATCTTTATCGGTTGTATCTAATTCTGATAGGTTTATCGATTGACTTCAACCGTGTTGATCTTCTTAGTTTGTGATCACTGGCAACGCTGATGGCCATGTGTTAACTTATTGGGTGTGGTTAAATAAGTAGCTCAAAATTTCCCCCAAATATTTGCAGTTGATTAGGGTGCAAAGGTTTCCTAGTTCTAGAGATAAATTCCCAATCAATCTCAGTAGTGAAATGAAGTCGATAGTGGTCGTCCATAGAATTAATGCGGTCGATAGTATCAGTGAACTATATGGGACCAAACATGGAATCTGAGAAATCCACTATTGTTACATGTGGGTTAGATCCAATGAGAACATCTATTATATGAAAGCGATTGGGGCTAAGAGTGTCCCGGTAGTGGACCTCCTAGATTCCATTAGGTATTATTAGTTGCACAATTTTGTAGTGAAAAATTGGGAGCCTTTACCCATCCCAAATGTTGGTGAAACCTATAAGGGCCCCAGGTTCCCTAAAAGGGGATTTTTAATAGGAATTATCCTAGTTTTGATGATTCTCTCTTATTCACCCATAACTTGTTTTGTATTTTTGATGTTATGGTATTTTCTTCATATAGAAAGAAAACAAAGAAATATGCTGACTAGAGACACATCAAGTTTGATGAGTTAAAGAAAGCTTGGTCACTTATGAAACCTCTAACTTTAGTCGAAAACCCCAAGCCAACCCCCCTTTTTCTATCCTATATATGCATCTCCATTTATTTTTTGCCTAAGTAGTTGGAAATGAGACTAAAATCTCGAAAAGGCTTGGGGAGAAAGATTATTTTTTTACTACAACTTCAGGCTTATTTTAATTCGTTGTTATACGTTACATTCCTATAGTCACCTTTGATACTTTTAAAGAAGGAATGGCTCTGAGATGGTGAATTCCAAGTCAAACGGAGGGGACCTTTTCCCCCAATTCATTAACTGCACAGCCTTCCAATATGAAGGAGGTTAGAGGACCATCGAACCTAGTTAACTTGGGGGATTATCTCGCTAAGACACAGAACCAACCTGTAAAGAAGGGAAAGACCAAACCTGGTCTTGTAATCAATCTTCCTACCCAAAAGATAATGTATGCACCCAATAAGGGGAAGGGCCCTGATATAGGGTTAATAGAAAATAATTTAAACTTGGCTCCTGCTTTGGTGAGGGGGATTGAATCCCGACTAAACCGGCCTTGTTCGGGAGACTATCTACTAACATTTTTATCTCCCATAATACCCAAACTCCCTCTTTGGTAATTGATAATTTCTTCTGATCGAATATTCGAGACTTCAATTTTTTCTCCTATTAACTATCTTTCTTTGCCTTTACATTATAGTTTATGGTAGACTGCATCAACTTCCTGGATATGATGACCTAATAGAAGGAGGTGAACCCTAATATAAGCAAGGCCTTCAATGAAGCCGAAAGGTAATTTAATTCTTCCTAGAAGAAATTTAATGGGCATAAGGCTGTGATGAGGGCCAATGAAACGTAGATCATCATTTTTAAATCAATGATCGAGCAAATAGAAAAACCTACCAAAGAGTTCTCCCAATCACTAAAAGCGTCTTTGGACGCCAAGGATAAAGACTTCGATAATGGTTGGGGCAAGACCTTTACCCTTTCCATAAATCAGTAGGAATTTATCTTTGTGTCTTTCTTAAATAAAGGATAGGATGAAGCCCTTACAAAACATGCTCCTAGTACTTCCCCAATGTGAAATAGGATATGGAATAAAAGGTCTCCAAATAGGAAAAGGAAGCATCTAGTCAGGGTAAAATCATGTCCAATTAAGATAAGGTTGTTCTAGAGAAGGCAACTTCTGCTAGATACATTAGTTTAGGGCCTTCTAATATTTTAAATTCCCTATCTTTTTTCTATTCTCCTACAAGGTCTTGGCCAAGTTTTAATTGAATAGCATGACATAACATTTGTTTTGACCTACCATCCTTTGTTTCGATACTATTTATTTCTTGTTTGTATTTTGTTTGCTTGCTCACCTTTAATTTATGAATGCCTATCTTTTACTTTTATAGCCTGGCCTTATTGCTATTATTTTTAATATAAGGAAGATTTGGACATCATTCTTGGTGGAAATACTTATGTGTGACACCCCGACTAATTAAATACCGGGTAGCTACTCCTTTATTAAATTAATACAAAATGTCAAGTTGGTCCAGTTAACCGCATCACTGTCGAAAACATTTTAATCATTACTAACCACCTAGTACTTAAAAAGTAAAATGTCAAATTTTAAATTAAGTCTGATTAACATACAATAAAAGAATTATGAAAGAATATCATAACCATACACCATAAAGTCTCAATAAAGTACCCAACAAATAATAATAAGTCCGGAGGAAAACTCCTCACAACAATCCCACTACTGAAATAAATAAAATAGTATATCCTGAATTAATTACATGCCAACAATCTGAATAACTGAAATATGAAATGTCTTTAATAGAAATGGGCGACATGCCCTACAAATGATGAAAACTGAATATAGAGTCAAGACAAAAGAAACGTCTACTAGCAAGCCCCTGTAACTTCCACAACAGCTACAGCTCGTCACCTGAATGGAAATCCTATGCATGGTGTCCTTGTGGCTGGGCACCTAAAAGGTTTTTACAAAACAAATATATTTGAAAGCAAACGGGTCAGAGCCCGAAAGTGGAGACTATTTTAAAAATAGTAAGTGTTTTAATAACATTAAAATAATAAATGCAAAATACATGTTAGGACGTGCTCTCACATGTAATACTCACCTCTCGACTATTTGTGCACTCCTAACGTATAGTACCCATCTAAGTGGTATTCATATCTAACTAAACCGACATAAGTTCCAACCCATCTACTCGATTCGCACTATAAGTCCCAACGTTATCAAATTTAAATAGACATCTTTCCTTTAATTCTCAAACTCTCAATTATTAGCAACACAATTTACTGGAGGTTATCCCCTTATTTATCTTCTCACGGAGTTACTATAAATTATTCTCACAATGAAACATGACAAGTCTGTTCATTTAATCGCATATCATTCACATCATAAATATACAATACAAGCACCCCGAGACTAAGCTGCGGTGTACACATACTCTACTATCCATCCCGGTACATCACGTACATAAGGATCACGCATTCCGAATCTCTCAAGAATCGTTCTCAGATAACAACAATCACAATCAATGGAGGCGAACACAGTCACATCACATGGGTCACGCACATACCTACGCTCCCATGATCAGCAGACTTATTAACTTCCCAATAAGTCCTTCTCTCACCTATGTCCTCGAGGTACCAATCTATATCCCCCCGTAGGCACACAAAGAATAGATGGCCCTAAGAGAACGCAAACCTCTCGTGATAGCAAGTATGGTAGGTATGTCATACACATAAAATCATATACATATACAATGCATACACACGTCTTAGTAATTACCATAATTTTATTAGTGGTATACTTTCATTCTCATACCAACTTATAATGTTACACAATTCACATATCCCCGGTTAATACAAATATTTAAATCGTTAATTATTCTCACATCGTAATTAGTCACTCACGTCCTAATCCACAATTTTCATTTGGTTCAAATCACACTTCTATGTTTTAATCCTCAGTATATCCCAAATATCCCAATTATATCAATTAGTCATCAAGGGAATGTTATCTCTACAATTGACCCAGGTTACGGGACATTATAAATTAAATCAGGCCAAAAAGGCCAATCTGTCAACTCGTTAGAAGTCTCGTTCGAACGAGGTCGTTCGAACGAGAGTTCGTTCGAACAAAGTGGGCATCTAATGAGATCTCGTTCGAACGAAAGGCATCGAAGGAACATCCCACTCGTTATAAGTCAAACTGTCAACTCGTTAGAAGCTCCTTCGAACGAGCTCGTTCGAACGACCTGGGCAGGCCTTCTAACGAGGTGACAGTTTCGAGCCCAGAATTCTCCTATTTCGTTTTTCCCAATTTTCTTCATCTCTAATATCATCTAAACATCATTCCAACAGTAGTTCAAGGTTTCTAATCATTCCTAAACATACTTAAGTCATATTTTAACATATTTATGGGGTCAATTCATCCTAAACAACACTTATTATCAAATCTCCTAATTTTCCCCCAAACCTCATGAGTATGAACCCTAGAAAATTAAAGTCATCAATATCCATAATGTAACATGAAAGATGAATTTCTAACAGTATAATCACCCGAACACAATTCTACGTACAATCTCTTTATCAAAACATGAGTTTCTAATTTCAAATTTCATGAGTTTTTGTCATTCTCCCAAAACAATGCAATTATATAAATTTCTACGCATGAAAGAAGCATTCGTTGTAAATAACGTAATTAAACCACTTGCCTAGGATTTTTCTTTGAATTTGGTGTTGAATCTTGGATGTAGGTTGCTCTCTCCTTTTCTCCCAAGGTTGAAGGTTGAAGATGGAGGTTGTGTTTCTCTTTTGGGAACTTCTCCTAACCTCTCCTAAAACTCCCGTAGCCCTCTAATCAGTTAATTGCTGGTAATGGGTTAGTGGGTCATTAAATTTCCTATTTTAAACTCCTAAAATTCGTTAGTCATAAATCCTAAAATTTCAAAATTACCAAACTACCCTTTTAAGTTGTCGGTATGGCCTAAAAATGCCCCGGGACCCAAACTAAACCCCCGGCTAGTATTTTCTGACAATTTCGACCCTTTCGGACACGTTGGCACACTCAAAATGACCATACGGTTGATAAAAATATAATTCACTTTTTAATTAAATAATGTTCCTGACGCGACTGTCACACGCGTCCCAACAAAATTTCTAAATTGCCGTATTTCTATCTCGCGACAATTTTAATATTCTCCATATTCATATATTGCCATACATATGCATTATAATCAAATACCAACTCACATCTCTTTAGTATTTTATCCGGATTAATTCCCAATTAATATACGTTTAATTCAATTAATCTCATAAATAAATATCACAAAAAATACGGGGTATTACATACTTCCCCCCTAATAACAGAATTTCGTCCCGAAATTCACAACTAGAAAGTACCTGGTACAAATAACTCTGGATAACGTTCGCGCATCTCATCCTCGCGCTCCCATGTGGACTCCTCGACATTATGATGTCTCCACTGAACACGCACTAACGGAACTATCTTTGACCGCAGTTTTCGCTCACTTCGGTCCAAAATAGCAATTGGCCCCTCCTCGTAGGAGCTATCAGGCTGGAGATCGATGTCCTCCAAAGAAATGTGAGAATGATCCAAATCGTCCCTAAGATATTTCCTTAGCGATGAAATATGAAACACATCATGAATCCGGTGTAAATGCTCCGGTAACCCAAGTCTATATGCAACAGACCCAATCCGCTCGATGATAGTAAATGGCCCTACATATCTCGGTGCCAACTTCCCCTTCTTCCCAAATCGCATAATTCCCTTCATAGGAGATACTCTGAGTAAAACTTGATCCCCCACTTGGAACTCCCTGAAGAACCTCTTCGCATCAGCATAGCTCTTCTGTCGATCCTGAGCTACCCGAATGCGACTCCGTATCAATTATATCCTTGCCGAAGTATCCTGAATCACTTCCGGCCCAAGTAGTTTGTTGTCCCCCACATCCAACCAACATGCTGGGGAATGACAAGGTCTACCTTACAACGCCTCAAATGGAGCCATGTCAATGGTGAACTGGTAGGAGTTGTTGTAAGCAAACTCCACTAGTGAAAGGTACTACTCCCATCCACCCCCAAAATCAATGATGCACATATGCTACATGTCCTCCAACATTTGGTTTGTACGCTCGGTTTTCCCATCGGTCCGCGGGTGATATGCCATACTCAACCGTAATTCCGTGCACATGGCCTCCTGAAAACTCTCCCAAAATCGTGAAACAAATATCTTGTCTTTGTCAGACACGATATTTAGGGGCACACCGTGAAGTCTCACTATTTCTGCAATAAAAAGCTGGGCATACTGTCCCGTAGTGTAGTCTGTCCTTACGGGTAGAAAATGAGCGACTTTGGTCAACCTGTCCACAATTACCCAAATGGAGTCGTGACCCCTTTGTGACGTGGGTAACCCCGTAGTAAAATCCATGGAGATGCTCTCCCACATCCACATCGGGACCTCTAATGGCTGTAGAAGTCCTGTTTGTCTCTGATGATCCACTTTTACCAACTGAAAGGTGGTGCATTTTGAAACAAACACGGCAATATCTCTCTTCATCCCACTCCACCAATACTGACGTCTCATGTCTTGGTACATTTTGTCCCCACCGGGATGTACCGCGAACCATAAGCCGTGTGACTCTGCCATCACCTCATGTCGTAATTCATCCCCTTCCGGAACCACCAGTCTCCCATTGAAGCGTAATCCCCCGTCTGAGCTAACGGTATAGGATTTAGCTCCCTTTGCTAATAATTGAACTATCTGATCCTGACAGAACGAGTCATTTGCATGTGCCTTCACCACTCTCGTAACAATCTGCGGTGTAACAGTCATCACAGATATGAACGATCGGGCCACTGCATCCTGGTGTCCCAACTCTTTCGACTTTGCCTTCCACAACCCTGCCACCTCATCTGTTGGTCTACGGCTCAACGCGTCTGCTACCACGTTAGCCTTCCCCGGGTGATATTGGATATCAAACTGATAGTCCTTCACAAATTCAAGCCACCTACGTTGCCACATATTCAACTCCTTCTGCGTGAATAGGTACTGTAGGGACTTGTGGTCCATGAACAATCGAAACTTCTCCACCAAAAGGTAATGTCTCCAAATCCGAAGGGCAAATACAACTGCCGCTAACTCCAAGTCATGGGTAGGGTAATTCTTCTCGTGAGTCTTAAGCTTACGGGAAGCATAAGCTATGACCTGACTCTCCTGCTACAGTACACCTCCAAGTCCTTGCAAGGACGCATCGGTGTAAACTAGATACTCAACTCCCGGTCTCGGCAATGCTAACACAGGTGATGAGGTCAACTTGTCCTTCAACTTATCAAATGCTAACTGACAGGCATCACTCCAAATGAACGGCACACCCTTACGAGTCAGATGTGTCAAAGGACCCTCTATCTTTGAGAAACCCCGAATAAACCTCCTATAGTATCCTGCTAGGCCCAAGAAACTACGGATCTCAGTCGGTGTCGTGGGCTGTCCCCACTCCCTCACCGCGGATACCTTCCCCGGATCAACAGATATCCCCCGATCAGAAATAATATGTCCCAAAAACTGAACCTCCTTCACCCAAAACCCGCACTTCTCATACTTTGCATACAGCTTGTTCTGACGTAGCGTTTGCAAAACCTTCCTCAAATGCTCGGCGTGCTCCTCCTCTGTCTGGGAGTAAACCAGAATGTCATCAATGAAGACAATGACGAACTGATCTAGGAACTCTCTGAACACCCTATTCATCAAGTCCATAAACACGGTTGGAGCATTGGTCAACCCAAAAGGCATAACCCGAAACTCGTAGGAACCATATCTCGTTAAGAAAGAGTTTTCGAGATTTCCTCTTCCCTGATACGCAACTGATGATATCCCGATCTCAAATCAATCTTTGAGAAGAAAGAAGCTCCTCTCAACGGGTCTAATAAGTCATCGATTCGGGGCAACGAATACTTATTCCGTATCGTGACCTTATTAAACTCCCGGTAATCTACACACAACCTCAACGATCCATCCCTCTTCTTCACGAACAACACAGGGTCACCCCACGGTGAGGTACTCCTCCGAATAAACCCCTGACCCAACAACTGCTCAATCTGATCCCGTAACTCTCTCATCTCAGCTGGAGCCATACGGTAAGGTGCGCGGGCAATAGGCCGAGTGCTCGGCATCAATTCGATCACAAAATCTATCTCTCTACTCGTAGGTAATCCAGGTATATCTTGAAATACATCGGCAAACTCTCAAACAACCGGAATTGAATCAAGTGGTATCACCACTTCCCTAGAGGTCTCCTCCTCTATATAGTATAAGTGAGTGGACGATCCTCCCTCAGGGCGAGGCATCGCCACTAAAAACATCTCCTGCCTGGGAATGGCAAAGATAATACTCCTACTAAAACAGTCAATCATGGCTCGGTACGCAACTAGCCAATCCATACCAATAATGGCATCATACTCGGTCATCTCTAACACTAACATATCCGCGGGTAAAGTAAACCTCCCGATCTCTATACTCACGCCTATACATTCAAGGGAAATCACGGAACCCCTACTCAACGGCGAATCTACACAAGTAACCGTACTCTCGGCGGTGTCTAACAACCCAATGGTGCGTGCAAATCTCATAGCAATAAAACAGTGTGTAGCCAACGTGTCAAATAAAATACGCCCCATAGTCCCCTGAATAGAGAACATCCCCTCAATGGCCGGTGGATCCTGTGGGGCTGCAACTTGCTGAAGCTGATATACTCTCCCATACTGAAGCTGCCCCTGCTGCAACTTGCTGAAGCTGATATACTCTCCTAATTTTCCCCCAAACCTCATGAGTATGAACCCTAGAAAATTAAAGTCATCAATATCCATAATGTAACATGAAAGATGAATTTCTAACAGTATAATCACCCAAACACAATTCTACGTACAATCTCTTTATCAAAACATGAGTTTCTAATTTCAAATTTCATGAGTTTTTGTCATTCTCCCAAAACAATGCAATTATATAAATTTCTACGCATGAAAGAAGCATTCGTTGTAAATAACGTAATTAAACCACTTGCCTAGGATTTTTCTTTGAATTTGGTGTTGAATCTTGGATGTAGGTTGCTCTCTCCTTTTCTCCCAAGGTTGAAGGTTGAAGATGGAGGTTGTGTTTCTCTTTTGGGAACTTCTCCTAACCTCTCCTAAAACTCCCGTAGCCCTCTAATCAGTTAATTGCTGGTACTGGGTTAGTGGGTCATTAAATTTCCTATTTTAAACTCCAAAAATTCGTTAGTCATAAATCCCAAAATTCCAAAATTACCAAACTACCCTTTTAAGTTGCCGGTATGGCCTAAAAATGCCCCAGGACCCAAACTAAACTCCCGGCTAGTATTTTCTGACTATTTCGACCCTTCCGGAAACGTTGGCGCACTCAAAATGACCATACGATTGATAAAAATAAAATTCACTTTTTAATTAAATAATGTTCCTAACGCGACTGTCACACGCGTCCCAACAAAATTTCCAAATTGTCGTATTTCTATCTCGCGACAATTTTAATATTCTCAATATTCATATATTGCCATATATACGCATTATAATCAAATACCAACTCACATCTCATTAGTATTTTATCCGGATTAATTCTCAATTAATACACATTTAATTCAATTAATCCCATAAATAAATATCACAAAAAATACGGGGTATTACATTATGGTTGAGATCGAGTAGCCTTTTCCTTTATTCAGCAAGCACTTTAAATAATGACGACTTCTTAAGAAGACTAAACAGGTGTGGGTGTCACACTCCAAGTCAAGGTTGGGGAAGTCGAGAACATATCTGGCATAAAATATACTAAAAATAATTCTCTAATGGAGGAGATTGGCAGGGTTGAGGAAGCCTTTGAGAAAATGAGGCGACCACATAAGGTTTTTATCGGAATATCATTTGGCTAAAGTATTAATTTCGAAAGGGTCCTTACACAGTCTGGGATGATAATTAAGATAAAGGTTTAAAGGATGGCCCACTGCATCTAGATGAAGCTAGGAATGGCTGATAAGCACCCAAAAGTGTTACAATTATACCCCAAATAGACATATTTTAGTCATTAGTTCTTGGTAAAATAGACCTTATGCATGTATTTGTTTATCTTGTAAGTCAATATGCAGTTGCGGGTCATAAGTGCATAATTTCATTACAATTATAATAAAAAGCGATCAAAAGACTCAATTCATATTTTTACCTTGACTCGAGACATCCCAAACATCCCAAACCACCTCCCAGACCATCCCGATCCACTCCAAATTTTTTCCCTAGTGTGTTTTTATAGTATTAGGATTATTATTTTTAGTATATATTATTTTCTATTTTCTTCGTGTCATTTTATTTTTTATTTTTTTTTACTTTGTGTGTTTTATTATTTTATGTGAATATAATAGACTGTATGTGTATCGTTTTATATATTGCAGCATGTTCATGTCTATATATATGGGTGTGTCATTAATATATATATATATATATAGTGTTTTTTTAGTTTATATTTTAATTTGTTTATTTGAATATTTTATATTTATATATATATGTGCGTATTTTAGTTTTTTAAATTATTATATTTTATTTTATGTGTATTGTAAATATATATTTTACTATTTATTTTGTTACTCGTATATAAACGTATGTATATGTATATAGTTATATACAATAAAATACACACACGCACACACTAACCCTATACACCCCCATACACTCTAACACCTCCCTCACCTTACCCTTTTACCATAAACCCACACACACAAAATAACTTCTCCCCCCTTACACTTAAAAACCCATCAGATTCCCTCCCTCTCTCTCATCAGTTTTACACCCACACATTAACTAACCATTACTCTCTCTCTCTCTCTCTCTCTCTCTCTCTCTCTCTCTCTCTCTCCCCCCCTAATATAATACATCATAACCTCTAGAACCAACCTTAAACCACCACCTTTATATCCATGAACAATCTTAAACCTTCCCGACCCTATAACTACCTGCTATGCCCCCTTACCAGTGTCGGCAGACCCCATATCCACCTTATACGGTCGGACCACCACCACCGTTATACCCCCTGTAGCTATAACCCACCTTAGACTCCCACAACATCCACCAAACCTCCACCCTTCTTCCAACTAGCCACCCCACATATCAGAACCTTAACTAAACCAACACCTCACTAACCCGCCAAATTGTAAACCACGTGAACCTAGTCTAACCCGTCGAAAAACCCACCAAAACAACCTATACCTGACATAAAAAACCACAACCCGGATCACCCAATGCCTAGTAGACTCGAACATACCCTGCCTGACCAACACAAATCTCATATTCCCATTTAAACATAAATAACCCATTTACCCAAAACCAAGACCATTTTTAACTCAATACCCACTTGTAAATCGGATTCCCTTTTTAAACCAAACTAAAACCCATTGTAATACCCGTTCCCAGTATGTTATTATTTTTCCTCGCGTCAATAGTAAACATATGAAACCTTGTAATTTGAATAATTATAATTGGGGTCATATCTGGATTTTTGCTGTTTTTAGAGTCCTGGTGGTAATTATTGGAAGAATGAGGATGAAAATTGAAAAGTTTAAATAAATTCAGGAAGAGATCATTCAAACGAGAAGCCTAGATCATTTGAAGAGGAGTTAAAATGAGCATTGAATGAGTCCCAACAACATACCTTAACAGACTCGTCAGAAGGTCATTCGGAGGCTAGATCAGATGAGAACCCAATCTCATTCGAATGAGGGGCCATTATCATTTGAACGAGCGCAAAAAAAAATTTAATCGAGTTGACCTTGTTTTCTATCACATTTTGGGCCATTGGATGGATGAGGTGTGGACCTCTAGTGAGCCCAAATTGGGTAAAAATAGGTTTTTAGTGTTTGGGGTGGTTTTTTAAGGCTTGTTTGGGGTTCATTTTGGGGATTTAGAGTTAGAAGAAGAGAGAGGGAGTGGGGGAGGTGGGTCTTCCACCATTTTCAACATTTCACCCTCCCATAGCCACAAACCACCATATAACCTCCATATTGTAGAATCATCCCACTATATTCAAACCCTATATAACCACTGCCTCTATGGATGAAAAAGGCTACGAATTTTGGAGATGTGTTTGGCGTTTCTGGAGATGAAGGTGAAAGATATTGTGGAGTTTTGAAGGGGGCTTTAATGGAGCTTTCATGCAAGCAAGCTTTGTGAATTAAGACAACCTCTCTAAGGCCACCTCCTATCTTCTTAAACATTCCAACCAACAGTTTTTGGATCTCCATTTGATGTGGAAAAACTCAACTCTTACTATTAAGACTTTATTGTATATCAGTAGTCTTATTGTTAGATTATAAGAGTACGAAGCATTTGAATAAATGATGAGTTTCAAATAATTTGGTGTTTAAAATTTCTATGGAATAAAAATATTGCAAAATGCTACTTTGATGAGGGTAAAATATGAGCGAATATCTCGAAGTTACATGAAAATAAAGTTCAGGATTTTATGGTAATAGTGCATTTTTAGAAGTTTGATACTAAACATTTTATGAAATAAAATGTTTTAAAAATGATATTTATCTTACAAACAGGAAGATTATATAAAATTGGGATATTTCTGAATTTTGAAGAAATAAAAATATCATTTGGTCTTAAAAGGTATATTTTTGCAAGTATTGTGACTTTTTGGAATAAATTGTATGTTTAACCCATTTAATAGGATTTTGGGAGTTAAATCCATCTTCTCATGTATATAAACTTGTGATATTTTGATGATGAACATAAAAACAAGTTTAATAAACATTTTATTAGGTTTAAATATGAAATAAAGAAGAAAGAAATTTCAGCCCTTAATGTGTTTAGAAAAGGTGTTGAAAATGTGATAAAAGTGAGGGTTTAAAACTACATGTAGTAATAAAGAAAATGTTATTTTCCTATCAAATTAGTCTTCAAGTATAATTGGGTTTCTGGTTAAAGAAAGTGAAGAAATGTCTAACTTCGAAAATGGTTAGGATAGGTGTTGAATAAGTGTTAATGGGTTAAAACATTAAGTGGTTAGTATGTATGACTTAATAATGTTTTGGGAGAATAACCCTTATCAAATTGGAACAAAATGAGAAGTTGGAAACAAAAGGGTAAAATTGTAATTTTACGTAAAGTGGAACATTTTTATGGAATAAAAATATTGAAAAAGGTGTTACACAAAATAGTCCTAAATGAACATGATTTTGGAATAAAATTAATACTAAACGTAAATGACATGAAATGATGATTTTCAAAGTATAACACAAGTTGGAATGAGACCCCAGATTTTGGCTTCGATCGGAGAAAAGAGATAGTGGAGTAATGTAGACATTTGAAAAATGTTAAACATATTGATAAGGACTCGAATGACACTGGGATAATGAAGGAGGGAACAGAGCCTTGTGGAGAAAGACCCAAAATCACTCGCCAGAGCATATTGTACGCATAGTCAGGGGTGTGGAGCCCATTAAAGTATATGGTTGTTGGAAGATTTCGAGAAAAAGATAATCGAAAATGGAACATATAATGAAATGGGTTGTTCAATGAATAGTTAAAAATGCAAACTAATATAAATGATTTACTAAATGCTATGGTAAAGGATAAATTGGGCACGTAATGGGAAAATTGATTAATGTCCATAAAGTAAAGGAATCATAAAGCGAAGGAATTAAATGGATAGTTAAGCAACCTAAAGAGGTTTAACCCGTAATTAACACAACAATGTATTTATGAAATATTTTCAAAGGAAAAATAAGTATTTTCTAACATGGTGGTTGTGTATGTCGAAAAGATGAATTTCAACGAAAATACTAATGTGAATGAGGATAAATAAAAGGGAAATTTTGGGAAAATAAATGGTTTTCTTTAAACAAGGTATATTTGTTTTGAGTATTTAACTGGGTGTGTTAAATCAAGGAATGAATGTCAAGAAAAGAAAACGAAGAAATTCTTTTATGAGATTAAGATTAACTAATCGGGATAAATCACATTTTTGGAATATAAACGGTTTCATGCATATATATGTAGGTATATATATGGTAGTTGCATGAATAAGTAGATATAACATGTTAAAGTCTTCTTTCTTCTGTTCGATTCTATATAGCATTTTTTGTAGTTCCCAGTGAGCATTCGTCTTTGTTACGGAAGGTTGGGTGCGGTTTCTTTTTTTGGAGAGCATTGTACAGGTAAGTAATCTACTATTAGTTTATGTTAGTAGATCTATATGATTGGATTTTGGGGGTGCTTACCATGAGCCCCTCACATAGCTTGATTTGAAATGGAAATCATATTCTAAACAAGTGAAAGGCTAATTAAATAAATTGGACTAGCAATATTATGTAAGTTGTTTCATTGCACTTAACACCTAATGCCCAGGTTGACCACGGGTGACCCATTATAAATGGTTTAAAGCTCTAGGATTAACGTTCCTTTCAGGAGAGACATGACGAGGTCGGTTTTAGATCTTTCGATGTTGGTATCGATTTTGGCTCGATCGCGCTTGATGAGTGATGGTTTTAGTTCGTGTGTCTCGACGGTAAATTCAAAAAGATGTGAGCGATGGAAAATTTATTTCCAGGTGGCATACAACCCTGATAGCTATTATTAATCACTTTTGTGCTTCTGATGATGATATGTTAGTGATACACGAGTGTATGTGTGAGCTAACAGAGGCGACACCGTGGTTTTTAGTGTTGGGTGCTTTTGTGTCAACCCTTAATGATATGAGAGGTCTGTTGAGGTATTAATAGAGCTTAATGATGTCCGTTGAATTAAAGCATGAATTTTGTAGAGCCAACTGTGGAGATTGGGTGACTAGAGTGTCATGCCTAGAAAATGTTGGTTATGAAAAGAATGCATTGAGTTTCACGGTGCTGTACTTTCGGATTAATGATGCCGTGAGGAAACTTGAAAATGTCCCCCAGAAGAAGGATATCGAAGTATGATTAAAATATTGGCATGTGTCGATAGTATAAGTTAGGATAACCCTATCTAGGTAGGGATTGGTTCTTGTCCATCTTGCTAAGATGGTATGAATTAGAAGATGTAGCCTCGTGTGGTATCTACTACCTTTGGAATGCCAATGACGACTAATGTGACCGTCACATAAATTCGGTTTGGGTAGAACTCAGAGATAAGCTCAGTGACAACTTTATGTACTCAAAAATTAGTTATAAGTTGAATGATTCACTTAACGAGGTTATTCCTAAGGACAGGTTGGGATGCCATCACGATGTGATAATGACCTAGTTGTGTTACGTTCGTCATGATGTCACTAGAAATGTGGAAAAGGTCGATTTTGATAAAGGAATTACGTATTCACCAGCCAGAGTGGTTTGTGTGTCTCAAGGATGTGAGGGTAACCTTACTCCTAAGGAGGGAAATCAGGCATTTTTACTTTCCAAGAGAATAATAGGCTTGTATGTTGCTTTCATCTTGTGAGAATGAATGGCTATGATATGATTCGTCAAGGCTTGTGACTCGGGCCTAGGTGTGTGGCTACGTTACTCCTCAGGGAGAATGTGGCGTAGGCTCGCCTTTCATAAAACATGGTTCATTGTGTATAGATGGGAGTTTCTCAAAATAGTTTTCAGTTCTTTTGATTCTTGAGTGTGCGTCCCCTTTCGATTCCAGTAATAGAGGACTAGTATTCCTATGAATGTGGCAGATCGGATTGGTACCATGTACGACGCTATTGGGCCTAGTATAGTGTGTGTGGACCTGGCATGGTCAATGCATCTCGATAAATGTGTACGCCCCTATCTGACGTATTCTTACTATTGTACAAAGTTCAGTGTATGGGTGGCTGCGCTTTTAGCTGAATAATTTGCTCATAATAATTTTTTTCCTTATGATTAATAACTGGACATCATGGCTATCAGTGGATCTAGTTGTAAAGAGCGGGATAGTTAATTGAGGGCATTGTATGGTGTTAGAATTAGAGGAAATTTTGCACAAAGTGTTGCTTTTCCACGGTGAGTGGATTGATGAGATACTCAAGTGAATAATACAAGTAGATGCCTAAAGTAATACCATGGTCATCAGAGTGACACAACGAATGGTCTTAGCTGAGAGCATGATGAGGATTTGGTTGATGTCTTATTCCTCAGAGTGAGTAATTAGTGCTGTAAGGTGATTATCAAGCTCGAGCAAAATTGTGTAGTCGGGATGCCCCAAAAATTCATGGTGATGCATGATATGTAGTCCTAAGATTAGAAATGGTCCTTGGTGATGAATTTGATGATTTTTTGTATTACGGTTCACTCTTGAATGAGTATTGATCACTAGAGAAGGTTGTTCATATAGGTATCACTATCCTTTGCATATTAGCGAAGGTAGCCCTGGGACATGATTGAGTATGATCATCAGGTGAGTGGAGACTCGATGTCGGTTATGTGACGTTCATTATTAGCGTGATCATGAGCATTAGATCATGTTGCATATTGAGCATTTGGTGATAATATTCGTGCAACGGTGTACGATTATTTTAGCAATTGAGGACTTTTATGGTTTAGTCATGGAGGATTCCTATGACTTAGTATAAGAGTCAATAAAGTGCATGGATTTGAGGAATTAAAGAATTGATAATTTCGGGGATGAAACTTTCGGAAGAGGGAAGAATGTAATACCCATGCCCCATATTTTATTATTTTCCTCATGCCCCATACTTTGATCGGCAATAGTTTTCTTAGTGGTCGGCAAGCCAACATCCTATAGAATTATGGTTTTCATTCCATAAACTAAGGCGAAGGGAATTTCCTGAAGTGGACTTCCTCAGTGTTATTCGATATGCCTAGAGGACATGAAGAAGATATTCCACTCAAGAACCTTATTCTTTTTCTAATATCTTCTTCACCCCATTGAGCAAGGTCTTATTAGACGATTATGCCTTCCCGTTACTTTAGGGATAGGCCTTCAAACTGTAATAATGCTTGATGGAGTGGCAATTAAAAAAGTATTAGAATGGTCCTCTCTCAAATTGTGTTATATTATTCATGATAAGCATCCTTAGCATGACAAAATGGGTGACTATTTTCCTTCAGATGAACCTGGTCATATATGTGTCCTTTATGTTCTCCATAGGTTCGAATTCCATCCACATGGTTAAGTAATCCTTGTCAACCAATAGATACTTCATATTTATAGGCATTAAAGGGAGGGGGCCTACAATGTCTAACCCCCATTTCATGAAGGTGTATGGATTGATTAAATATTTGAGGTCATTGGTTGCCTTATAAAGCATGGTTAGGAATACATGGAATTTCTTTCACTTCCTATTGTATGAGACTACATCCTTCTGCATGTAAGGCCACCAGAACCCCTCCTTTATGGAACTAAATGTTAATGATATTCCTCATGCATACCTTTTACATATTCCCTCATTCAACTAATATATAACTTAATCGACCTCATTCGGTAGTACATAAGACATGTATAGCCCCGTTAAAGACTGCCAGTAGAACTTTCCCTTAGGGGACACATAAAATCGAGCAATCTTCACTTTTACCAGATGAGATTATTTTCTATTGGCGGATATTATGTCTATTTGAAAGTATGCAATAATCTATACAGCTACGAGCCTTTTGTACGAAGAGAACTTATTTGAAAATACTTCGCTTTATGATTCTCAGTTAATCCAGATCATTCTTTTGAGGTCGGAGTTGACAGATGAGTCCAGAATAGCTAAAGAATTTGAATTTATATTACTTCCTATAGGAAATTCTTAGACTTGGATGTACTTTAATTTGTAGACCAAGTCCTAAGCGATCTGGAAATATGCTGACATGAGCTCATCCCAAGCAATATCATCTCCTAATATATGGTTGGATAACATGCATGAGTCATCATAAACTTCAAAGTGACTATATCCAATGGGTAAAGCCTTATTTAATCTGTCGATGAGGTCCTCGTAGTCGACCTCATTATTGGATGCCTCAAAACCAAGTTTGATTCCTTGCTCGAGCACATTATTATCTAGAGTTACCAAGACAATACTGATCCCTATCCCTTTTAAATTAGATGATCCATCAATATAGGGCATCCATTTATTAAGTTGATTGGTCCCTTAGGTGGTTGCTTGGTTGGTATGCTCTTTTTTATTGGGCTCATCCCCTTTAGTGAATTCAGCAATGAAATCTGCCAATACTTGTCCATTGAAAAAAGTTATAGGTTGATAATGGATATTGATCCTCCCTAGTTTTACCAACCATTTATCCATTTGTCTAGATTGTCCTGCCTTGTTGAGGACTGCCTTCCGTGGAAAAGAAGTGATAACAACAATAAAGTGAGCCTTAAAGTAGTTCTTTAACTTTTTTGAGGTGATTATCAATGAGTATGCTAGTTTTCCCAGATGGATGTAATACTTCTCTACATCTAGTAGTATCTTTCTAACGTAGTAAATCGGAGCCTAGTGCCCCCCCCCCCCCCCCCTTCGCAAACCAAAAATGAGTTTACTACATAGTTGGACACTATAAGATATAGGTATATTGTATTACCCAAATTTTTGACCGGCAATAGAGGTGTTTAGATCAAGTTGAGCTTGATTTCTTGAAGTGACTTTAATATTCTGCATTATATGTATGCCCCTTTACTTCTTTAAGAGCTAAAGGAATGGTTGAAACTTCTCAAATGATCTATAGATGAAGTGGTTTAGTGTTATTAACATCATAATTAGCTTTTGAACATCCCTAACTATTTTAGATGGATGGAAATTATTTATTTCCTTAATTTGGTCGAGATTTTCTTCAATTCACCTATGACTAACCAGTTATCCAGAAAACTTCCTAGACTAGACTTTAAAGGATCACTTGGTTGCATTAGGCTTCATTATGTAGTATCCAAACGCCTTGAATGTATTTTCCAAAAAAATCATACATTTTCCTTTATAAATACTCTTCACGAGCATGTCTTCTATATAGATCTTTATGGTATCGCCCAAATAATGCTTGAACATCTTTGTGACAAACCACTATTATGATGCTCCTATATTTTTTAGCACAAATGGCATGACCATGAAGCATTAGAGGCTAAAGGTAGTGATAAAAGAGGAATTCTATTTATCGGGACCGAACAAGGGGTTTTGATATTATCCTAAATAAGTGTCCAAGAAACTCATTGTTTCGTGGGTTGTTTTGGCATCGAAAATTGGAAAGGGAGAACTATCCTTAGGAATAACCTTGTTTAATCAGTGAAGTCTATGCAAACTGTCTTTTTTCCATAAATTTTCTTTACAATGACAGGTTTTGAGACCCTCTTGGGAATTGAACTTCTTTGATGGACCATGGATTTAAACTTTCCTCACTTCCTCCTCTACTTCCTTTGCATTTTTATTAGTTATTCAGTGTGCCTTATCTGTGAGAGATGAGAATATTGGATCTACGTTAAGTTAAACAAACATTACCTCAAGATATATGCTAGGTATATCTTGCTGCTGCCAGGCACTAGTTCTCTTTGAGAAGAGAGATCAATTCCTTTTTTAGAGATTATTGAGGGAGTTATAAATTATGAATTTCTTCAATGGGTAGGAGTCATGGAACATGACTTCTTATAGTGGTTCCAAGACTTTGTTCATGGGGGAATACTTTTTTCTTTAACCATGAAAGTCCCATACATTAACTATTATTTGGAAGGGGTATCTCCGTCTCTGTTCTATTTTTTTACGACTACATTTTCTTTCTTCTTCTTTTTTTCTAGTTTTGATGGAAGGGATATAGCATTGGCAAGATTTAGCTTAATTACCTTATATCAAAATTACACATGGGTTAATAATGCATTTGAGGTTTTGATGGTAAGTGTAGATAACTCATTTCATAGCATGAATCCATACTTTCTCTAAGATTGCATTGTATAACAAGTCAATGTCCACCATTAGAAATTATATTAGCTTGGATATGTGCTAGTTCTCACTAGAAGTACCATATTTTCCAGTGGAATTGTCATGCCGTCGATAAAGATGACCAAATTAATGGTCACTACCTTAAGTCATCCATGTTGAGGTTGAGTTATTTGAAGAAATCCAGGTACATGAATTTGGAACAACTCCCTTGGTAGTCTAGTATCTTATCCACATCCCAGTTAGAGATTTTAAGAGTGAATACTAGTGATTCATGATACGGGGTTCTGCTCTGACCAGATCTTCTTTGTGAAAATGATATACTTGGAATAATTAATTTATTTAAGTCAGTAACATTATCAGCAGAAGTTTGGACAACATTAAGTTGGAAATGCCCCATAGTCATTGTAATTTTCTATAGTTCTATTCGAACAACATTGTCTTGAATCTGAATTGGGTTTGAGGCTCCATGGATGACTATGAAGTCATGGCAACCTCATTATCATCAATGATGTTATCAGGATTCTGGTGACGTTCCACGGGGGCCTTTTCATTCTTCTTTTCTGCATAGTCATATGGAAAGCTTATCTTGGACAATTCCTCTAGGTGAGAGTTGAGTTACTTACTGTTCTTTATTCTTTACCCATGATCATTATGGTAGGAATATCTCAGCGAAGTGTTCCTCTTTACAGGGTCACTTACGATCTTCCTGAACCTCTTGAAATACTTTTGATCTTTAATCTTGTTCAAGATTTTGTAGAGAGGATCTTTTTACATAATGTTAATGTCACAGTGGTCCTTTTTAGGGTCTTCTTTGTCATCATCCTTACATCCCCTTTCTTCCTTTCCCCCCCCTTCTTGTGGGAATTCTCCTTATCTCCATTCTTGTTCACCTTCGGCTGACCAGTATGTTACCAAGTTCCATCCACTATGGCATACTTTTCAATCATGGACATAAGGTCGTCAATGGTGTTAGCCTCCTTTTTGGTACTAGTGAAGCATGGAACTACTCAATAGGCTAATCTTAAACGAGGCTATAACCACTTTCTCTAATAAATCCTCCACTTTGTTGTAGGTTTTCCAATATCACTGAGCATACTCCATCAAGGTTTCCTATGAATTTTTCTTCCTTGGGAGGAGTGAGTCCATCTTCTTTGGGTGGGAGCTACTCTTGACGAATTTGGAGGTAAAGGCCTCTACGAGATGCTTAAAACTTATGGACGACTTGTGTTCTAAGATTTTACACCATTTTTGCATAATAAGTTTAATGGGATCAGTCTTCGCATCATAGATTTTAAATTAAGTGATAACAAACTTCATAGGAGGTTTAAATCCCTTCAATCGATCTATAGAGAGGTGGCTTCATTTAACTAATGAGCTCGATTTCATCATTCTCTCATCAGATAATGTTGCGAAGATCTCTCTTACGATGACTTCCTTCTCGGTAATTTCTTCCTAGAGATCTTCTTTGATTTGGTAAATATTGAGCACGCCATAAAATCCTTCCTCGATTTTGAGTTTTACTTTCATTAGTTATAGGAGTATGCGCATGACACTTACATTTATCCCTGTGTACCTTTGTCTATTCTCTTGAGGCGACACTAAATGTGGGTGCTATCTTCTTGCTGGGGGTGTGTGGCATCCTCCTGTTGATGGACTCGTTGTTCATAGGAATCTATAACCAGTGATATTTCGTTGGACCGACATGGCTCGATCTTTTTTATCAATGACCCAATAATCCTATGGTCGATAACATGATCTATGATTATTATGGATATGATTACGATGGAATTCATACTAGACCCTCGAAGCCTCAAGTCCGTTTTGATGGTTATGTTGAATTCCATGGGATAAAAGGTGCTTGTTTTGTGAGAGAGACATGATTTCTCACTGTATTTTATTGGTTGAGATAAATAATCAACTTCCACAGACGACACCAATTATTGGTTATAAGATCCTAATATTATTTACTCAGCACAATCAAAGTCGAGTAAAGTAAAAACATGCTCAATCAAATACAAGAACAAGATGTATGCGGTTTGACAATGTGCCTGCGTTAATCAACTGATGATTATAAATACTACATACCTAATTTTCCAGAGGTGAGGGTAATATTTATAAAGAAAATAAATAGGTTGAGTCGTGTGAGACTCCATGACCTTGATCGAGTATATGTAATTTTGAGATTTGAAATGAGTGGCTTCAATCATGCTTATCCTTTTGAACTATGATCACTAATAAGACTAGTGGCCACGTGTCTACCTCTCGTTGTGGTCAAATAATCCTCTCACAGTAACAAATACCAATTAAAATGTGCCTTTAGAATTGTTCTCACGACACATCTTATTATTAATTTATAATTTTTAAACTAATAAGTGTTATCATTGAAGTCATGCTTACTATAATTGTTATTGTCATTTTGGTAATTTATAAAATAATAAAATTTATATCAGTAAATATTATGATATAGTTTAATTAAAATTTGTGAAATTTTGAGAGTTAGTCTATAGTATGGGTTTTGAACAAAAAATGTTTCTCAATAATGACATTATACAATAAGGACACTCAAATTTATACTTGTAAATATAGTCCTTATTTTTCCTAATGACCTCAAATCCCACATGTGTCTAAAAATGAATAAACATGTAAATCAATTTAATTTTTAACCATTTGGGCTCAAAAAAGAACTAAACAGTTATAAACTTGCACATATTGTAGTTTTTCTTCTTTTGTGTCAATTCATTAAAGTGATAGTGACATGCAAAAGTAAATTTGGTATAATCTATTTCATTGAAATTCATATATTCGAATACATATAACATGTTAAAATTATTTTTATACCGAGTACTTGTTCCATCATTTCTATTGATATGAATACATAAAAATTACATATATATATCTATATGTTATGCCAATTTTTTATTTATTTTAATATATTTAAAAATAAAAACCATTTAATTTTTTTTATTTAATATCATGTATTAATTTTATATTAAAAAAATATCCCACTACTAGGTTGATACAAAATATTTTAACAATTGTGTCATTAGAGTCATTTTTAAGGGTCATTTGAAAAATAATCGTGTGGTAGGTTTTTTAACTAACATTTAGTCCAAGACTTTTCTTTTCTTTCACAAAGTTCTCACACTATAAAATACACACAAACACTCTTTCTTTTCTTATCCTAGACTCTAAAATAACTTGTCAAAAAGAAACACACTACAGACTTTTGGTACATTAAAAATATAAGATGGATTAAGTGCAAAATGTTCTTAGCGCCTAGGAACTAAACATATATTGTCCATTTCTTTGATGAATAATTATGAAAAAATTTAATTGAAAAAGTTATTCAAAATGCCTAAATATAAATTAAAGACTAAATTTTTTATCATAATATAAGAAATTCTTATTACAAAAATTGGGATTAAAACTATAAGTGAATAGTTAGATGTACTATTATTATAAACAATAATATTATGAGAGCTTAATGTGGATTCTTTATAAATTAAATTTAAAAACTTAAGAAAACTAAAACTTATTATTTTAAAAAGTAAAAACGTGTTGGTTCTATAACTCGAGTTAGTGTATCACTGTTGAATTTCAAAGGATACAAATACATACATCTAAAAATGCAAAAGTAAAAAAAAAATTCTACTTCATATTTAATCACTGATTTCATAAATTGGAATACCTAACCACTATAATCTTGCAAGAATTGGTTTGTTGCTATATGTTTCGACATTAATTTTTATAGTGACAATTACATAGATTTAACAATGCAAAAAGTTATTTATGCTGGATGTTATATGGATTTCATAGATATATACCTAACAACTCACTAGACCAAAACAACCGATTTTTCACTTCCAATAGCATTGACAAACGAACTTTGTCATTATTATTTACTGTCACGATTTAAAGGGTCACAAGAAATATTTATTTGTGGGGTTATAATTACTGGCAACAATTACCCCGCCCATATTCTCACTGTTAAATTTTTTTATTGGGTTACAAAAAATATTTTTTTAATGGGTTATAAGCAATACATGTTAGATTTTGTAGTGACAACTATCCCTACAAAGGACCTTTGTCATGGCATTTAGGAGTGACAAGTGATCTTTATATTTTTTAAAAATCGATGGAATTTCCATTATATTCTGTACATTTTCATATCCAGTAGACAATAAAAAATGTTTAAACATAAATTCAAAGTCAAGAATAATATCACATAAACCCATTCCGAGCATCGTATAAGTCTAAAAATCGATAGAATTTTTCTTATATTACGGACATTCCAGATAGCGTGTAGGACATAAAACGCATTTAAACTTAAATTTAACATAAATTAAACCCATCTGGGATGCCTAATACAAAATGAACATCGAAATAAAATAAACTAACATAAATAATGAGAGAAAAGTTCCATTACATGAACATATAACCAATCATCCAGAACCTAGACCAGAGGTCACCAAACGATGGGTACACTTCGTGAAGTTGAGGTACAAGAACCATCGCGGGGATTGACACAGTAATTAAAATCCGCTATTTTTTGTGGAGTTATTTATTATTTATTAAATTGAAAAATAAATTAATTAGTGAGACTAATTTAAACTTGTGTGATTCGGTAACAACAATATGAAAATTTTGGATGTTAATTAAATTTTCATGTGATGTGATATTGTGTCCTATGTTGTAAATAATTAATCGGTGATATTAATTATGCGATATTGGACTATATGTTGCATGTAAAATATATTTTTATAATGTTGTGAGGTATTTGTATGGTGTGAGAGGTATTACCATTTTCATTGAACTCTGGAGTGTCATGCAGGCCCGGATATATGTTTGTATAGTCCTAAGATGGTTTCGAGGGTTAGATACACCCTTAGGCTAAGTTTTGGACTATTCTTGGTAGTATTTTGGACTCATTTAGGGGGAAGAAATTGGCCTAATATAGACCTGCGGGACTAGCAAGTAATTAAAAGAGTTTAGTCTCATTAATTAACGAATTTTCCCATTAAGAAGGAAGAACAAAGAATCATAGCATATAAGATTCATTATCTGTTATTTCAGGCAAGAAATCTCTTGCTTTATCACTTATTAATCGATAATTATTTTGTGATTTCATTATCATATAATTGTTTTCAAACTTATAAGCATGTTTAGGATGAGAATTTGATATCTTAATCATGTTTAAATTATTGGGATTTCTATTAGTCAGCCTTGTATTAAAGATTTATACCTTTGAAGAGAAATATGAAATTAAATGGCTTTGATCTGTGCATCTGTAATAGAACTCATGTTTTAGGATTTAATTTTGTTTATACATTGAACCCCTTGTTAATTTAATGTTTGGAATATGAAATCGCATTTTAATTGATTCAACTGAAAGTAGAGAATGAGGTTAGGTTTAAATTAGGTTTTAACATATTTGAACCTTGATTTGTGTTAGATTGAAGTTAATTATTATGAAATTTAACGAACATCATGAATATATAGTTTAGACACCTATAGATGGGGTTTCGTATGTGCTATAAAACTTGGAATATAGTTTAATGGAGGAGGGGGCTGTCAAGATACATTTTGGGTAAGAAGGGGGTCGGACCTAGATGACAACATCGATCTGGATTTTAGCTGGATCGATCTGATCACATTAAGTGAGTGAAGTTGGGTGTGTGGGTAGCTGGTTCGGCTTGTTTTCGTTTGGATAAGTTAGTTGAAATTTGTGTGTGTGTGTGTGTGTGTGTATATATATATATATAGAGAGAGAGAGAGAGAGAGGTTCTCTAGCTAAAAACTGAACTTTTTAATGAACCTAAGAAAAAATTAAAAAATAACTCATTAATTTTAATTTTGATGGTGTAATTGGTCCGGCCCAGCAACACCCGAGACCATTTCGGCCAGATCCCCACCAACACGCCCCCCCCCCCCCCCCCCCCCCCATTGTCACTAAGTGGGGTTATTCTGGGAGTCGCGATTTGCTATAGCTTGTCACCAGACCTTCTTCTAGCCTCTCCGAACCTTCTTTCTGACCTATTTTCCTCCGACGAAGAACTTCTTTGACCAGAGATGGTTATTGCTCCTCAGAGGGACCATATCTGATCGAAAAGTCCCTTGGAGTTGACGAAACTTCATCCTCGTGTCGGATCCGCATGTGGCACCCCGTCTAATAAAATACCAGGTGATCAGTCATATATCATATTAAATAGGAATCTCATCCGGTTCATTCTTAGCATCACTGTCAAAAAATTAATAATTACAAACCACTTAGTCTTTAATTATGCTGGTTCCAAATTTCATATTCGGGATTAAATCTAAACCAACCAGTATAATAGAAATCTAGGATAACTAACACAAGAGTAAATCTAAACATGCCACACAACTGATAACAGCATTAGTCTAATAACATCGACTATACAAACAATTCTCCAAGCGAAAAGTATAAAAGAGAGTACTAATACATGCCAAACTGAATATATGTGTACAAGTCCAAACTATACAACTAAAATGTCCCTATCTAGAGAGAATGAGATAGGCATCTAAGTAAATATCCCTCAGCATCCACATATACTATAGCTACTCATCCTATAAGAAGATCAGGCTTGGCCCTTTGGTAGGACATCTAAAAGGTTTTGAAAAGGTTTTTATAGTAAGGGTTACAACCAAAAACATTTGAAATATATTAGGAAGTGAAGTTAAATGTCGGAAATTAAAATGCAAGCATGCCCTTCAGATTTAAGTTAGTATCGTACACTTTCTTGAGGCACCTCACCCCTCCACTAGTGTGCACGCCTAACGTACTATACATGACCCACCTAGCTAACCACCCTGTAACTAGTCTTGTCATATATAAATCGCAACATCCCCACTACACTAACCCGAGTGAGTTTAGTATGCATTTTATAAGTTATTAATCACACTAACTTATTGAATTCAATTCTCATTTGATACCATATAACCGTTTTAGAAGTTATATAATTAATACAATTCTCATCCCGTATTATCCTGTATATAATCATACAATATATACATGCTCATCCCACAACATTCACACATACATGTCATAAATATATCCTATCCCCTGAGTAGGCACTCATCGGGTATTCTCTAGATGCTATCATAATCGGGTATTCTCATCCACCCGAAACCCTAGTAGGGTTAGCTCCCCGTTTTAGAAAAATAAACAAATGTTGTTGAGGCGGCCATAGTTTCCCACGGTAGTGAGATCAAATCAGACATCATTCATTGCATTCTGGAACTGAACGCTATGGCCTAGGGACTATACTCGCCCTGCATTCGCTAGCTAGGGGATTCACCCACATCGTGCAACCTCCCCTGATAGCACTAGAATAGGTATGATTTACAATAAATATTTTTCACAGAAATATTCATAAAGCATGTATATATATACACATCACCATATATATATATATATATATATATATATATATATATATATATATATAGAGAGAGAGAGAGAGAGAGAGAGAGAGAGAGAGAGAGAAGTCCAAGCTACTGATGTACTACGCCCATACATAAGCCTAATACATGCACGTCTATGGTCTGACTTCATTTCAATTATTATACGCTAATTAATTTTCATTACTTTGATGTCACCCTACCAATTATAGCCGGACTCTTTCTATTGGCCCAAAATTCAATATTTCCACCCCATCGTTCAATTTTATTCAATTAAGTCTACCGACTTAAGTAATAAGGTTTCAAATCACTTAATCATGAACCTTAATTCTTCAAACTAATTAATCCTCTAATTAATTCAAGGGTAAAAATTCGCAAATTGAAACCCTAGATCATGACCAAAATTGCAGAATCACCCAATGAAGAAACTGTGTATCTCAAAACACATAAAAGGTCTGAATTAGGGGAAGAAGGAAATCTGATAAGGTTTAACAGGTCTTTCAAATGACTAGGCATGTCGTTCAAATGATAATATCTCTCATTTGAACGAGATACCAGGTCATTCAAATGACCCTGGTGTCATTTTCTTCTCTATTCTACCCAGAAAACCCAGCCTGCCATTGAAATGTATAAAGCCTCCATTCTGCACACATCTCTTCATCAAAACTTCCCCAGATTCATTCTAATTCCATCCTTTTATTATGTCCAATCCAAACCCATCAATTACACCAAATTAGGGCATCAAATTAGTCAAATCTTAACACCTATACAGATTTATAATTCCCAATCATAGAAATCCTTAATTTTGCAAGAGCACAAACCCTAACATATTAATTGACTCCCACCTCCTTTAATATGCATAGTTAAATGCAAATTAAACCACTTGCCTTAATTTGTAGATCAAAGTCTTTGGACGAAGATGTTGGATTGAATTTAAGGATCTCCTATTATTCTTAAAGCAATCTTCCCAAATCCCCAAATTTTCTTCTAATGGATCTCCTCTTAAGCTCTCCACAATTTTAGTCTTCTAAAATGACTCTTAGTTTCCTTAGCCTTACACAATTAGGGTTAAGAACTCTAATACCATTTGTTGGCCTATGGGCCTCCTAAAATGGGCCCAAACTCTTTATTTGGAGATCAATTATGTCTAATTAAGTCCTGAAACACAATGTATACATATGGCCACTCATTTAGGACTATTTTGACCCTACCGGACTCATCTGTGCACTCAAAATCGACATCCGAATTAATTTATAACATCTTCCAAATTTAAGACCTCAAAAGGCAACATAAAATAGTCCAAAATAATTAATCCTCAATTCGCCAAATTAATAAATTCCTCAAATTTAAAATTCTCAAATCATGAATTTAATTCCTCCAAATAAAATAAATTATTTTTCTCATAATATTTTAGTTAATTAAAGGTCCTTGAATTTACGGGGTGTTACATACTTCCCCCCTTACAACGGAATTTCATCCTCGAAATTCAGATAAGCCTAGTACCCCAGTATTAATTAGCTTCTCAATACTCTACTCTTAGCCGTGCTACATATTCCTTAAATGATCGTACTTAACCAAAGTGCCCATACACTCTGCACGAAATAATATTCCAGCTTTTACTAGCCACTAAACAGTAATATAACTTTAATCTCAAAGTCATAACATCCCAATTACCCTTTTCTCGGCATAAAAGTAAACATATTCACTCTTATGCTAAAAACGATAACATACTCTATTGCGCCCTTACTATCACTAGTTTCCTTGTGCGAAAATAAATATTGAGTTGTATCACCCTGCTCGACATTAAGTCCAACCACCCTGAATCACATCAGTAATCTCCCTACTCCCCGTGATTTCAATTAACAATATTAATACATTAATCTACAAAACAATATACATACATAACCATATATATATATATATATGCTAGACCCTATCTCAGGTGAAACCTAACAAAGACAGTTCATACCCTGAGACCGCGAATACCCAGTCTCACTATAGCAATCCATTATAGTCCCAAATTATATCTACACGGTTGAAACTTGGTAAACATCCACGCTACTACCATAATTCTTAAAGGTAGAAACATCTATTATAATGCAAACTTACTCTTAGTGTACCTTCCACTCTCTTGTGGTTAACACCATATAACCCTCTATCCCACGGTACTTAACTATATACACTATGGCTATTTCAACCAAAACATCCACTAATATCCATCTCACTCGTGAATCCTAGTGGTAACAAACCATAAGTTGTGACACAGTCAATGTCACTTCCAAATACACCCCCATACTTCAACGTTTCATAATTTGTGGAAAATCTTATTCCCATTGCTCTGTAATATACTCAACATCATCGCCTTTATGTCGTCTCCCTGAATCTGCTAAGTATCTACACAATAGAGACTCTGGCTCCTCCCAGGGTGCCCATACACCCTAAATCTTGTGCATATTTGTACAAACCTCAAATCATCACATACGTGACCATATTTATCTCATGTTTCGCTCCTGCATTTTCATTGTGTCTATAACCTCCAAATATTTTTTATGACCTTTCCCAATTACTATCAATTCATCCCACGATTACCCCAATTGTCAACTTGTGGTGAAAATCCTCGTAGTTCTTCCTTCGCAACAATACCTACTTATACAACCACTACATTCAAGCTCTATCCCTATACTCGCATGACAAATTATGGATTCCTACCTCTCTAGAGTCGTATACTACTGCGCTCGCACTATCACTAAGTCCTTATCACCAAATATAACTAACAAGCTAAATATCTTTTCGCTCCACACCAACCTATCATACCCTGAATCTCATCAGTAAAAGTCCTTATGCCCCAGGATCCAATATAACTAGACAAATATACTCTATGAAGTCTAGTTCACATAATATTGCCTAAAGCTCAAACCTATTTTGGGTGGGATATCAAAAAAATATACGTTGTGCCTGGGAACCATAAACACGATAGTCTTGCTATACTCTCCCACCATTATGAACCCGTCCGTACCTATGATTAAAAACCCGTTCTTCGAATATCACCTCTCAAACGAGCTAATCCCTAAGAAATATGAATCATTTCAGTGTACCCCCTTGTTACCTTATAGGTGGAACTGAAGATCTTCCCGATACTCCTTAGTATATATACACATACTAGAGATATTAACGATACTTCCATTAAATCCATTTCTCATGCAACTCTAGTACTAATACATTACTGCAATCTGTTCGCGTCGCACAAAACAAACTCCAATCATATCGGAATAAAACTCATAGTTTTTATTTACCCTTAACACTGCCAGCTCAAAGGTTATTAGACATAATACCCTCGTCCTAACCAAGACAAAAACTTTTCGATTGATGCCTTTACTAGACATCCCACTCTTGTCCCCTTCCTCTCTACGGATAAGATCCACCCCCCATCGGTGACTCCACACATGCTTGAGTAGGCTATTAGTCATATCTAGTAATCTAACGACTCTAATAAAATGGGTCTTAACAAATTAATGTGATGCACTAGCATCAAAAGAATTTTACTATTATGTTCATAGATAGGAAACGTACCCTCTACTGTCGGTGGCGCTGGGGGAATCGAAACATCTCGAATGTTATACACACGTTAGTACTCCAAATGTCCCAACTACTGTAGAACCTGGGACCTGGTGCTGATGGGGGTCCCTATACCTGCTGGCCCCTACCTCTCTATGAGCCATCTCTCTTCACGTAGTCTGGCTGGCTACAAATGTAGAAGTGCCTCAGCTCGTCTCTCTGATATTAGCCCTGCTGACGCTAACGATGCGATCCCTGAGGTTGGTCCTGAAGAGGCTATCCCGACTGTTGGCCCTGATGGCCACCCCTGTTGTTCCCCTGGCCTTAGAAGCCCTGAGGAACCTAATGATAGTTTGGTCCGTACTGGCCCGAACCTTCAAAACAAAATCTCTTGGTAGGATTCCCCTAGCGGGTATCCTACCACTGTTGTGCACCACTAAAAGAACCTCCATTAGCCTTGCCTTGCTGGCTCAGATCATTGCCCCTCTTGCTTACTTTAAGATGGAAGCGATGATCCTCAAAATGGATTAAAGCCGCATTGACCACATTTGTGTATGTCACTAAAGATGGATTCCCAATCAGATGTTTCCTGATCCTCCAGGACAACCCATCAACAAACATATCTTTCTTCCTTTGTTCGTTTCTCACCTCATCCTGCACAAGAGTGGCCAAACGGGTGAACTCCCCCTCGTACTCGGGAATAGATCGGTCTCCCTGAGTCACTTCCCTCAACCTCCTCCTCATTACACTCTCGACGGCTAGAGGAAAACACCTGCTGCCGAACCGCACCCAAAACTCTGCAACTGTCATATAATCCATCTCTGCAATAGTGGTAGTGAACTCCCACCACTACAAGGTGGATCCCGTCATCCTAAACATCACAATCATCCGTCTCTGCACATCGCTACACTCCACCATCCCTAGGTGCCTCTGCATATCATGCCTTCACTGGTAAGATACAATAACATCCGTACTACCCTAACACTCTTGGGGATAGACCTTCTGGAAGGCCTCCTGAACCCACTGCCACTCTATCTGCTCTAGGTGGGCCTTCCCTACTGGAGCCATGTGCTATGGTGGCTGATGCTAAGGAAAGTGGGTTGTCATCGCTGTTATGGCGGCATTAACCGACTGAGACACTATGCCCACTACCTGCTCGGTAGAAATGAACCCCTATAGCGAATGGGTCTGCGGTACATCAGGCTCTTGAGGAGCCTCACCTAGTCCTCCTCGGGCGGCTGCCCTCATGGTTCTACCTTTCGCTCTCCTTGGTGGCATCTGAAACATAGAACGAGTTGTATTAGTTCACCATTAATATAATTCTAAAAATAGCAGAATACGGATAACTAATAAACATAGAGATGAGTCAACAGTCCTAATAATAGGACTCTATGCCAAAGAACGCAACGCTGAAACTAGAGTAGGCCGCACAGATCCTAAGGACACTAGATCCTGATGCTATGATACCATCTGTGACACCCCACCTAGTAAAATACTGCGTGATAAGTCCATATCAAATTAAACTGAAATCCCATCTGGTTCATTCTTAGCATCACTGTCAAAAAATGAATAATTACTAACCACCTAGTCTTTAATTAAGTTGGCGCCAAAATTTATCTTATGAATTAAATCGAAACCAACCAACATAATAGAAATCCAAGATGACTAACACAAGAGGATATCTAAACATTGCACACAACTGATAACAACATTAGTCGAATAACATCCACTATACAAGCAATCTGTCAAGAGTAAAGTATAAAAGAGAGTACTGATACATGCCAAACTGAATATATGTGTACAAGTCCAAATGGTACAACTAAAATTTCCCTATCTAGAGAGAATGAGATTGGCGTCTAAGAAAATATCCCGCAGTATCAACATATATTGCAGCTACGCATCCTGTAAGAAGATCAGGCCTGGCGCCCCTGTGGTAGGACACCTAAAAGGTTTTGAAAAGGTATTTATAGCAAGGGTTACAACCAAAAACATTTCAAATATATTTATCAAGTGAATTTAAATGTAGTAAATTAAAATGCAAGTATGCTCTTCATATTAAAGTTAGTGTCGTACACTCTCTTGAGGATACCTCACCCCTCCACTAGTGTGCACGCCTAACGTACTATACATGACCCACCTAGCTAACCACCCCGTAACTAGTCTTGTCACATATAAACCACGACTTCCCCACTACACTAACCTGAGTGAGTTTAGTATGCATATTATAAGTTATTAATCACACTAACTTATTGAATTAAATTCTCATATGATACCATATAACCGTTTCACAAGTTATATAATTAATACAATTCTCATCTTGTATTACCCCATATATAATTATACCATATATATATGCTCATCCTACAACATTCACAGATACATGTAGTAAATATATACTACCCCCAGAGTAGGCACTCATCGGGTGTTCTCTAGATGCTATCATAATCGGGTATTCTCATCCACCCGAAACCCTGATACGATTAGCTTCCCATTTCAGAAAAATAAACAAACGCTTTGAAGGCGACCATAGTTTTCCATGGTAGTGAGATCGAATCAAACACCATTCGTCGCACTCCCGAACCGAACACTATGACCTGGGGACTATACTCGCCATGCATTTGCTAGCCAGGGGATTCACCCACATCGCGCAACCTCCCCTGATAGCACTAGAATAGGTATGCTTTACTATAATTATTTTTCACACAAATATTTATAAATCATATATATATACACATCACCATATATATATATATATATATATATATATATATATATATATATATATATATATATATATATATATAAATCCAAGCTACCGGTGTACTATGCCTATACACATGCCTAATACATGCACGTCTATGGTCCGACTTCATTTCAATTATTATATGAAATTAATTTTCATTACCTAGATGTCACCCTACCAATTATACCGAGACTCTTTCCCTCAGCCCGAAATTCAATATTTCCAACCCATAGTTCAATTTCATTCAATTAAGCCTACCCACTTAATTAACAAGGTTTCAAATCACTCAATCATGAACCTTAATTTTTCAAACTACTTCATCCTCTAATTAATTCAAGGGTAAAAATTCACAAATTAAAACCCTAGATCATGACCAAAATTGAAGAATCACCCAATGTAGAAACTGTGTATCTCAAAGCATATAACAGCTCTGAATCGGGGAAGAAGCAAACCTGACAGGGTTTAACAGGTCTTTCAAACAAACAACCATGTCGTTAGAACGACAATGGCTCTCTTTTGAACGAGATACCAAGTCATTCGAAAGACCCTGGTATCATCTTCTTCTCTATTCTACACAGAATACCCAGTCCGCCATTGAAATGTATAAAGCCTCCATTCTGTGCAATTTTCTTCATCACAACTTTCCCAGATTCATCATAATTCCATCCTTTTATTATATTCAATCTAACCCCATCAACTACACCAAATTAGGGCATCAAATTAGTCAAATCTTAAAACCTCTGTAGATTTATAATTCCCAATCAAAGAAATCCCCAATTTCTCATGAACACAAACCCTAACATATTAATTGATTTCCACCTCCTTTAATATGAATAGGTAAATGCAAATTAAGTCACTTCCGTTAATTTGTAGATCAAAGCTTTTGGATGAAGATGTTGGATAGAATTCAAGGATCTACTCTTGTTCTTGAAGCAATCTCCCAGAATCCCCAAATTTTCTTCTAATGGCTCTCCTCTTAAGATTTCCACAGTTTTAGTCTTCCAAAATGACTTTTAGTTGCCTTACCCTAAACAATTAGGGTTAAAAACTCCAATCCCATTTTTAGGCCTATGGCCCCCCTAAAAAGAGCCCAAACTCTTTATTTGGAGCTCAATTATGTCTAATTAAGTCCTGAACAATATATACATATGGCTGAAAACCCTACGTGTGATAAAGTTTCAAATATATGCGCAAATTCCAATTACAAACTTATTTAATTAGTGTCAATTTATGAATTAAATAAATTCAACCATTAAACTGAAATAACTATGTGCGTGCAAGTGTCAAACCATCATAAATAAAGTATGCCACACAAAGTTCAGGAAAAATCTCCTCAGGGAAAAACCTTTTTTATTTCTAGAACTTTGAAAAGTTTATAAGACCATTGACTTACATAGAACCTAATAATATCCCACAAGTGTAACGAGCGGTGTCTTCATCAAACCTTCAAAGCAACGGTTAGAAATAAACAATGGTTCACACGCACCTATACCACAGGACATGAAGTCTTCAGTAAAGAATCAACACGCAGAAGATCCTCAATGACACGCAGTCATAAACTTCATAGAGACTCACTCCATAATAACACGCAGCTCTCGGATGTAGAGATCTCCCCATAAAGTATTAATAATAGGAAACTACGTTTTGGGTTCCACAAAACAACTCACACAAAATCAATTGGGATTGTGAATTGTAAAACAAAAGTTATGAACCCTCAAATGGTTGGAGAATAGTATAAAAATGCATTCTGTGAAAACCAATTTTTCTCCACACTAAAATTGAGAAGTCTGACACCCTATTTATAATCAAAATCAAGGCGGTGACGTGTGAAAATAAAACACCTCTTGTTCGAACGACACAATGTCGTTTGAGCGAGATTTGATCTCATTTTAACCAGGTACGGTGTTGTTCGAACGACATCATACACGTAACGCATAAAATCTTCAATCTTTTAAATATCTTGGAAATCTTAAAAATTAAACCTGCTCACAAGATCATAAACATTTATAAAAAATAAACTTTTATGATAAAATATTTTTGAAAAATTAAATAAATTTAAAAACATTTCAAAAATCCCTTTTCATAAATAAAAATACTTTATCTTTCACAAAAATATCCCAACACTCATAATGTAAAATGTAAATGAAACTTAAACGCATTTTACCAAATTCATCCTTGTTGGGCTTGAATGTTAAAGTCTTCTTGAAATTCGAATTCGTCTCTTGTAGATGTAAACTTATCAATCCTTCGATAGCGGTATAAAGCATAATTAATTGTGACAGACAATGTCCTTACAAATCTCCCCCTATGTCTATGCCGGTACAAAATAAAAATATCTGAATTATCAATCTCAAATGACCGATACAAATCTACCCTCCCAAAAAATCAAAAGGAAAGATAAACAGTGAAGTCTTCGACTTTTCAAACTTTGGGTTCGATCAAACAACTCGTCAAAACCTTCAAGCTTTTCTCATCAGGGTGTGAAATCCAAAATCTTCAATTGTACCAGCACACATGAGACAAAGCAAAAGCCTCGTGACGTATCGAGTTTGAAATGATAAAAACATAAATCAAGTAAGCATAATCAAATACCCACCACACTTAAACTCCCCCATAATATCATAATTCGTTCTCCCCCTTTTTATTTGTCCAAAATAGACAAGGAAAAGAATAAATCACATAAATCAAATCAGGTTGTCACGGTAAATCAAGGCAAACAAACTATTTTTGATTTTTCATATTTTTTCATACAAAAAATGCAAAAAGGATGTTACAAAATCACACACCATGGATTTATACTAACATAACCAGATCGTGGAAACAGAATGAATGGGTGTGAACTAATTCGATAGAAAAATCAACTTAATCATGTCATGTGTGCACGATGCATAAGTGTACTCCTAACGAATGAACATCAAATACTCCTTACTGTAAAAATTGTTGAATTTAGATGAAATCGTCTTAATCATATCAACAAATTAAAGTATAAATGATTTCCACACCAATAACGTCCAAAACTATGTAATGCTTTTTCATGACTTTCAACGACGTGCAAACCATTTTAAATTCCATCCAAACTCCCTCATTAAAAGATAATGTTTTTTATTTTTCTTATGAGGTGATGAAACTAAACCTATTGGCCCATTTTTGGCATATATTCTTTTTATTGACTTTTAATTTTTTTGAGCTCTTTTAAACCTCATTGGACCTCGGATAATTTCCGATTCTTCACTTTTTAGGCCCATTTAAATGGTGGCTTAATCATAAATGATAAATGAGTACCTTCAGTAGCCCTTCCTCATTTATCAAAATAAAATCACATAATCTCACAAACGGTTTATAATATGCATTGCTTTTTGTCATGTTTTATCGCATTTGGTTAATTGTATAGACAAAATTTAAGATGAAAACACTCAACCAACATGTGATAGACAACCATAAAAGTCAAACAAATCCATGCATGTGTGCAATAAAGGACAAGAAGAGTCAATCATGTAGGTAGCAACACTTTATCATCTCAAAGACTCCAAACTTTGTAAAGCACATGAATGACACAACATATTGGCTCAAAACACTATAAAAAAATTCACATGGATATGGAATGGAGTTGTGACTGGGTCATCCTAAATTGTCATTCATAAAAGGTGCAAAACTAAATGCAAAAATCTTTTTGTATTTTTCAAAATTTTTATCAAAATAAAATCTTTTTGTACTTTTAAAAACAAAAAATCTAATACAAAACGCACACATGTCATAACACTAGAAAACATAAATTATGAAACATAACTAGTGTATGACAAACATACAAACATAATCATCAATATGATATGGCAAGAGAATAATCATGTGAAACAAACGGGAATCAACTTGCCTAAAATCTAGTGCCTCTAAAAGTGATTTCCTAACCCAAATAGTTGGGAAACGTCGTGTGGGGGTTTGGCGAATTACGGAAACACTAGACATAAACTTCCTAAGACCTCTTCGAACATCAAAACAAAAACACCTAAGGTGCCCTTTCCTAGCACAATGTGAACAAATTTAAATGGGTGGAACAACACCTATGGATTGACCTTTTCTAATGTAAAATGTAAATGAAACTTAAACACATTTTACCAAATTCATCCTTGTTGGGATTGAATGTTGAAGTCTTCTTGAAATTTGGATTCGTCTCTTGTAGATGTAAGATTCTCAATCCTTTGATGACTTGTAGAAACTTGTAGATGTATAAGCAAGGTTCTAAAAAATGCGGGGCGTGATTGAGGCGTGGAGGCCAAGCCTTAAGCCTTAGAAGCCTAGGCGGGCCTAGGCGTAAAAAGGCGTGAAAAGGCGTTTAGGCCTTCTTAATATATTTTAATATTTTTTAACCATAACAAGGCTATTAAAATACAAAAATTGCACATATCATAAAAATATGTCTGAATATATGCAAATTAAAATACTATCTGATTATTTTGAATAAGATAATGGTCCAGTTCGTAAACAAATTCTTTAAAAGGCGACATCATTTCACTAAGGCATTGTTGTGTTCAGAAAAAAGTGCGTCGTAAGGGTTTTACCAAGAATAAGGCGTGAAAAGCGTAAGGCGAGGTGTTTCTCCCAAGCCTTAAGCCTAGGCGTGCCGAGACAGAGCCTAGGCAGGTTTTTTAGAACAGTGGGTATAAGACATAATTAATTGTGATGGATAATGTCCTTTTAATGGCCACTCATTTCGAACTATTTTGCCCCTACCGGCTCATCTGTGAGCTCAAAATCGACATCCGAATTCATTTATAACATCTTCCAAATATAAGACCTTAAAAGGTGACATAAAATAGTCCAAAATAATTAATCCCCAATTCGCAAAAAATTTAAATTCCTCAAATTTAAAATTCTCAAATAATGAATTTAATTCCTCCAAATAAAATAAATTTGTTTCTCTTAATATTTTATTTAATTAAAGGTCCTTGAATTTACAGGGTGTTACACTACATCTAGGAGGTTGAGGGGAGGTGAATCTGGCCAGAAAAAGATAATGTCGGTGCAAGATTAGAGGAGCTAATGGCTGGGGGGGTTTCATGGTTCCAGCATGGGGTTCAAGCCTCTGGTTTGGTCGAAAAATGAACTGGCCAGGGTCGGGGGAATGAAAAAATAGCCGACAAAGCCCCAGAGGGTGGCGAATTAATCAGGGGACGTTAGGACAACCCAAAAATGATTGGACAGAGGTTGTAGGCCGGGGGGTTATTGATCAAAGAAGGGTAGCAGGTGGGATCAGAGGCCGATGTTTGGGCAGGTTAAAATTAACACTCGAGGGTGGCGGGTAAGAGGGGGATGTTGGCCGGAATAGTCTTGGGTGCCGCTAGCGCAGATGAAATACACCATAGGAATAATAATTAATTGTTTTATTTAATGTTTTCTTAGGTTCATTAAAAAGTTTAATTTTTAAGTTCACTAGAGAACCTCTCTCTCTCTCTCTCTCTCTCTCTCTCTCTCTATATATATATATATATATATATATATATATATATATATATATATATAGTTTGTAGAGTAACGAACTACAATATTTAGGATCTTAATTAGGGCTGAGATATTTTAATCCTTTAATTAACCTAGTGATCTAATGTCGTTCTATATATGTATTTTAAGAGAGAAATTATATATATACATGCATGAACTTATAGTTTAGGGATAAGATAACCTAGAAGTTGAATTTAATAAGGTTTGAGAGTTAATAAGCTAAAGAATGTAATGAACGATTCGGTGATGGGGATAGATATAGTTTGGGGTACACTTGAGAGTATGTGGTAGCCTAGTTTGTAGTATATGTTTGATATGTTGTAAGGTTGGACTTATTTAAGGTTTTAAGAGATAGTAAACCACTTTTTAAATTTTCAATCCGGCGCTCATGGATTGAAATGTTTAGGGTAGACTTCAGAGTGCGCGTTATCTTATATTTGCTTACGTGAACATACCAATTACTAGCCCTGAATCTATTAATGAGGGATTTGGATTCAAGTGGTTGTGATCGTTTACTGTGTGATAGCTATTGACCCGTGATTGCACATTCAAGATGGCCACCCTATCATTTGGAGAGATACGGATGTCTTATTCCATCATGAAATTTTGGCAATAGTGTTACCACGTGTTGAGATATTAGATCATACGTTCATTCGATTTATGCTTCGTGTAGAGAGAGGAGGACGATCTGATCGATCAGTTGGGTTTTGTAATGGAACCACCCGGTGGTGTGACAGCGTAGTGATCTCCTATTCTTATATTTGTGTGTACGTTTTACAAATCCATTTGGTGTGGGACTCCTACAAGTTTACCAATAGAAGCACGAAAAATTCCCACAAAGGTATATGCCTTTATTGTGTTCTTATGACACTTATATACGGTAGATTGTATTAGCCTTGTGGTGGGCACTTTGATTGAAATCCCTATGTCACACGATTAGGGGTCTATTAAGGATCGTATTATGTCCATACGTTATAATCCAGTACGGAACAAATTTAAGCCAAAACATGTAAAGACATGGATAGTGTTTTCATTTTTATAGTAGGAATCTTTCTCTATAAATATCTGTTGAAGTACCTACACAATACACACTAAAACCGAGTATAAGGGCAAGTAAGGGGTCAATCCATGCTTTTAAACTTTAGAGAAATCATGTGAAGATACTAAAATTCATTTTTCATTTTTTTTCTAAAACTTGTTTCTCAAGGGGTTTTTGATTGACACAAAATGGAGAATTCAAAAATGGAATCTAAGATGAGAATATAAAATATAAGAATGAATAATACGTAATTAGAATAACAAGAAGTCAAGGAATGAAGTTCACCCCTATTTCATACACTTAATACTAGTTTGAAAACTTTTAATTCGGTTAACTACCAAAACATTCATTTAATTTAAAAGTTGATTCTCATCAAACTAATAAATTTAAATAAATATTAGTTTAGAATAGTAATTTTAAATTCTACAAAGTCTACTCAAAATATATTTAACTTAATTAAATGAAAAACCGCTAGGCAAATTCAAATAATTAATTTGAACATAATAAAAATGTAACAAGAGTAGTCAAAAGTCAACTTATAATTTTAATCAAAAGATAATCCTACCTCTAGTTTGAATCTTAGGATAAAATTATAAATTATAACATGTGAGTGAAGATTTAAGGAGGCACCGCGTTGAGCGTGTTTTAGACTTGAGCAACGTGGTTGCGCATACATATCCGTCTTTGCAGAATCAAAGTATGTGTAGTTTGTGGGTACGATGCGTCGAAAAGAGCTCGATTTTTGGTGATTTTGGTGCATGGGGTTGCCAAATCCGGAGAGCCGCCTCTCAAATGCCCAGTTTTGATAGTTTTGGTGCATGAGGGGTGCCAAATCCGTCTAGCTGCCTCTCAAGCGCCCATATACTGTAATGAAACTATGAAAATCCGCTCGTCACTATTGAACCCATGACGGAGCTCAAGAGGTGCGTGGGGGAGGAGAGGTATATTTCCTCTCCTTACTTTGCCACCAGATCCATCATCTATCAAATGAGGGGGCAAACCCTCTTTTATAGCAAAAGTGCCTCAAGTGGGCTTGACACATGTTATGTAATCTATGGAACCAAGTGTCCCATATTTATGGTGCCACTTGTCATAATATATGTGACGACATATTTAAATAAACAGATTAAATTATTACTAGAGTATTGTCTAGTGTAACTTACCAAACACGGAGGACAAACAATATATTAAATCGTGCATAATCATATCTCAGCCCGTGTAGGGTCTAGATTGTAGTAAAACTTGATAAATCATAAATCAACATTTGATTAAATCTGTGGGGTTAGTTTATTAGAGTATTGGTGGTTAATTTATTTAAACCCACTCTGCATTTGTCCCCTCATAGACATAGTCGGTGTGTTGATGCTTCGGCTGAAACATATAAACTATGTGTACGAAATAAATCATTTAACCTGTTTGACTAGAAAATCATCACATAACCATGTTTGGTATCATACATGCATGTGCAGATGTCACTCGCATATAGTTTTGAGGGCTATCGTTGCTACCTTTGCTTTTCATTTTGGAGGAGTATTTTAGGGGTTGCCCACATTCCTCTCGAATGAGCATGTCTCCACAATTTTATTGTGTTTTTAAACATTTTGAACAACAAACTTTCCAGATTTACTAGCCCGAGCAACCAATTGGTGGTTATCTAAGTAAAGTGGATATTTTGCAATCAAAAGATCAAAACCTGTCGAGAGTACCCGGTCAAGCAACCATTAGTGCTTCGAGTGAACTGGGGGTTTTAAACTAACATATATTGTAAGTATGCTCAACTTTATTTAGTCGAGCAACCATAAAGGTCCTTTTAGGACTTTAAGTGTGCCCAAAAATCAGGGTCTTTAAGCACTCCTAGTAATATAGGACTTTAGTCTCCCGTAAATCAAGATTATGCCTAGTAATGTAGGCTTTAAGTCTCCTTTAAGAGGGTCATGCATGCCTAGTAGTATAGGACTTTGGTGCCTAGTAATATAGGACTTTGAATCTCCCGTGAGTGTGGATCAGGCGCGCGAAGTTATATTGGACTTTAAATCTCCCATAACTGAGGGTGGAGGGGGGGCAAGTTATATTGGTCTTTAAATCTCCCTTAACCAAGGGGGGAGGCGGGCCTAGTCATATTGGTCTTAAAATCTCCCATAACCGAGGGTCAGGCAGGCCAAGTCATATTAGTCTTAAAATCTCCCATAACTGAGGGTCAGGCGGGCCAAGTCATATTGGTCTTAAAATCTCCCATATTCGAGGGTCAGGAGGTCCTAGTATTGTAGGCGATAAGTCTCCCATATTCGAGGGTCAGGCGGGCCTAATAATGTAGGCGATAAATCTCCCATATCCGAGGGTGGAGGCAGGCCAAGTCATATTGGTCTTAAAATATCCCATAATTGAGGGTTAGGCGGGCAAAGTCATATTGGTCTTAAAATCACCCATAACCGAGGGTTAGGCGAGCCAAGTTATAATGGTCTTAAAATCTCCCATAACCGAGGGTTAGGCGGGCCAAGTAATATTGGTCTTACAATCTCCCATATCCGAGGGTCAGGTGGGCCTAGTAATGCAGGTAATAAATCTCCCATATCCTAGCTTCAGGCGGCCCTAGTGATGTAGGCGATAAATATCCCATATTCGAGGGTCAGCTGGGCTTAGTAATGTAGGGGATAAATCTCCTATATCCAAGGGTTAGGTGGGCCTAGTAATGTAGGACTTTATGAGAATTGTAATTCACCGCTTTGGGCGGCTCACCACAACACTGGCAAGGTTTGTGTGAACTATAATGCACCTCTGTGGGCAACTTACCACGAAATTGGTAAGGTTTGTGTGAACTATAATGCACCTATATGGGCGACTTACCACAATAATGTTAAGGTTTGTGTCAACTATAATGCACCTCTATGGGTGACTTACCACGAAATTGGTAAGATTTGTGTGAACTATAATGCATCTCTATGGGCGACTTACTTCGAAATTGGTAAGGTTTTTTCATGAACTATAATGCACCTCTGTGGGGTTTTTTATGAACTATAATGCGCCTTTGTGGGCGAAACTGGTAAGGTTTATATGAAAACTCTGTATCCATGCTCCAAATTTTGCAGGCAATTTTTCTTGCCCCCTGTTGCTTTGCTGGAAATAATGCCATATAGTCAGGGCTATATATGAGCCATTCGGTGGCTATGCTGAACAACTCTAATATTTTCTTTTGGGGATACTTCATCAATGATGTCCATTCTAGGACCAAATCTAAGCATGCTTGTCACCTGTGTTTACATCTAACTACAAGTGGTATACTATATAGTACTTTTCCCCCTCTTTACTTTTCTTTGTCTTTTATCTCAAGATAAAGTAAAGTAAAGAAAAATAAAGCTACTAGTTACAACACCATCTAAGATATGAAATCATTTAAATACATTTCACGGGGTGTTTTCCCCCAATTAAAATAAAATCTCTTGAGCGTTTAGCTTTGACATCTGTAAGACCTAATACAATTACTTTAGCCGATTTGATCATGTGCGTTCAATATCTATAAGGATAAGAAATCATCTCGGATCTGGCACAAAAATCATTAGTAACTTATGAGGCATATTATGATGCCATATATAATCATGTGGGATATATATTTTCGCCTGTATTTTATTTTATGTTAATAAAATAAAATAAAGTCGAAATCATGCATTGAGGAATCGTGACACATATTGCTCTGTGCAATTTCATGATGCGAATCTGATATGATGCAATATGCAGTTAATAAAGAGTAGAAATATCGTGTGGTGAGCTATTTATCTCATGCCCCAACTATTTTATCAATTCCCAGAAACCTCAAAAGTTCTTGGATCTATTTAAATCATATCTAGAATAATTCAGTCAGTTAAGCATGCTGAGTCACCTCGAGGTGAATAATAAATATCAGATTTGAATTTTCGTGTAACTAACATCACAATGTGAATAAATCATAGTTTAACATAAGTCAAATACAAGGTAGCGCAAAAAGTTGTTCCGGGTGACCATGGATGCGGTTGCTCCGAGCAACCGTGAATGAATCAACTCGATTCATTAGGACTAGGCAGCTCGAGTCACTAGGGCGAGGCTCCTCGAGGCACTAGGACGAGGCTGCTTGAGGCAATAAGACTGAAGCTGCTCGAGGCACTAAGACTAAGACTGCTTGTGGTAGCTCGAGGTACCACAACTTGAGAAAATTTTCTAAGTTTCAAAAAATATTATTATTTGTGACAAGCTGCTCGAGGCACCAGTACGAGGCTACTCGAGGTACTAGGACGAGACTTCTCGTGTCACTAGGACGCGACAAGCTCGAGTCACTAGGACGAGGCTGTTCGAGGTACTAGGAGGAAATCGCTCGAGTCACTAGGATGAGGCAATCTTGAGTCACTAGGACCGGGATGCTCGAGGCACTAAGAGGAAGTTGCTCGAGTCACTAGGACAGGCAAGCTCGAGTAACTAGGACAAGGGTGCTCGAGTTTTTTCAATGAAAATATTATTTTTCAAGGTCATTCTAAAAAATATTATTTTGATATGGTTGTTCAAAGGATGTCATTTTTGACATGGTTACTCAAAAATATTATTTTAGCAAAAGGGTGCTCGAGTACATGCTTGTACTAAGTCTTTTAATGGTCCCTCATGGGATAATATAAAAATATTCACAATTTCAAAAGGATATGACTTTTTCATAAATAAATGTTTTTCTTTTCGAGCAACTTAAATTTGTGTAAGGTTACAAATATTTTGAATAGTATTTTCAGGATGTATAAATAAAACACACATAAATATCATATCATGCAAATTTAATGAAATAATAATCTTTACCAAGTGTTTATTGTCAACATGCTCAAATAACATATAAATAATATCGTACTTTGAAGGCGTTCCTCATGGTTCAACGACGCTATATCGTGCCCTTTTTTATAGAAAAGGTACCTCGAGTAAAAACCCTTGAGATCTATTTGTTTTAAAAACAAACACACTCTAAGTGACTTGGCACTTGGAGTCCCATATGGTCCGTATATACCTGTTTTTAATGTGGCTCACACTTACAACATAGTTGGCCGATGCATCTCAGAAAATTTGTATAGAAATGATTTT